>CM062293.1:24924661-25029661 GCA_031216915.1 Pictodentalium vernedei
ATTTGGTATGAAGCCACTCTTAGGACCAGTAGAATGGAATGATAAAAGAACATTTCCATCGGTTGTATCATGTATCAGGGTGTTCTATAGGGGGGTGGGGGGGGGGGGGGAGGGCATCGAAAAAATGCTGAATCAGCATTATTGCAAATATTTCAAAAAATTTCTTCTCCAGAACCACTGATCAGAATTTATTTATTTAGTTAATGGTGTTTAAGGTCACATATTTATGCACAATGGCTAATCATGACCGTGACAGTTTTACGGGTGGAGGAAGCCGGAGTACCCGGAGGAGAACCACCGAGCAACGACGAGCAGCTGCCAGCTCCCCAACATCGTAACTCCGCACTGCAGCACAGCAGGGTTAGATTGGTTGAAGACATGCGTACCATCGACGTGCAGTACGCCTTAGTACACGGCGTCATCGTGCTCCCAAGCGGGCAATGGAGATGAAGTGTCTTGCCCAAGGACACAACGCGGTTGCCGCAGGTGGGATTCGAACCGAGGACCTCTCGGCTTGCAGCCTGCACCTCTACTTACTGAGCTACCGCGCTCCCCCACTGATCAGAATATTTGGTATTTGGTATACAACATCCATAGGGGGGGGGGGGGGGGGGGTCAGATACAAGTGTATTCAAATTAAGCCCCTCAGTTCATATTTAGGCTCAATACAGGAGCCTGGATATTAACTTAGGGCAATATAGGGAATAAGCTTTAAAAATCTTCTTTAGATCCACCGATCAGATTCTTTTGATATTTGGTATACAACATCTCCGGGGGGGGGGGGGGGGGTTCAAGTTTGTTCAAATTGAGTCCCTGGGTTAATATTGAGCTCCCAATGGGAGCCCGAGTTTTAACTTAGTGCAATATGAGGAAATTTCATTAAAAAATCTTTTTCAGATCCACCAGTCAGAATCCTTTCGTATTGGTATACAACATCTCCTTGGGGTCAGATTCAAGTTTGTTCAAATCGGGTCCCTGGGTTAATATTTGGGCTCTTTATTGGAGCCCAAAGTTTAACTTAGTGCAAGATGAGAAATTTTCTTAAAAAATCTTCTTAAGATCCTCCAGTCAGAATCCTTTCATATTTTGTATATGTGACATCTCTGGGAGTGTCAAATTCAAATTTGTTCAAATCGAGTCCCTGGCTAATTAGGTGGGCACTTTATGGGAGCCCAAAGTTTAACTTAGTGCATTATTATTATTTCAAAAACTGTACGGACGAGAATATTGGGGGTTATTTTTGGTATGCAGCTTTCTTAGGTCCAGTGGAATCAGGTGGACCCCAAAATTGCTATCGGGTTTGTCATGGGGTGCCGTATAGGGATGCCCATTATAACACTATTGACAATGGGAAAATGCTGAGTCATCATTTCTCTTGTACTCTATCCACTAATTTGAAACTTGTCTTCTTCTTTAACCTTTATCGAACACAGACGATTTCAAAATTTATTATTTTAATTACCATTTTTTCAATTTTTTCCCAAAATTTCAACAAAACCATATCATGTGATCCCTCTTTGGAACGAGCTCGACGAGCTCGTTCCAAAGAGGGGTCATCATGATATGGTTTTGTTGAAATTTTTCGAAAAATAATATTTTTTCAGTTGGTGAATTTGCATATTACGCGGGCGGATGCGGGTGATTCGTTGGGTAAAGGGTTAAAACCACTGTCAGGCCAAATTCATCATTTATGGCACAGACCATCTTTGGAGTATATCCTTTTTACTTTGTTCAAATGAAGCTGCTGCAATCTTCAGGCTGGTGGAGTTTACTCTTCTGATTTTTCCGCCGAAAGTTATTATGCCCCTTGGTGGAGTTAATGCTCCATAAGCCTAAAATGCTTTAAAAAATCCTCTTCTCCTAAGCCACTCACAAAAATACTTAGATTTCTAGTAGAGAACTTACTTTAGTGATGCTGATTCACTTTTTTTCAAATGAACTCAGTAGGTAAAAATTTGGACTCCCAGATTTGGGCTCCGCTCAAAATTTCTATTTCCAGAACCAATGGGCATATTTTTATTTTGTAGTATATAACTGGGTCAAAAGTATTTCATTTATGGCCGAATTTGTTTTGGAAGCGAGGGAGGGGGTAGAGGAAAGCGCAGGAGTTAAACAAGAAAAAAATTCGGACACCTTTGTGATACTTCACAGAACTGAGCTTTATTTTTGCCTAGGAAACTTTCCTGGGACCAGCAGAAATGAATGGCCAAAAAGTTGCCTTTGGTTGTGTCACGTCAAATCAAACAATTGCTTTTGCTGCTGATCACTTACTGACACGCTCATCTCTTTTGATAACTTGAGCCAGGTGAGCGTTTTAGGCTCCCTTGAGCCTCTGGTTTTCTCAGTTCACGATATCAAATGTTATGGCATTTTCCGCTATAACACTTGGACATCAACACTTGGTAGTGGAAAGCTGTCGTCCAGGATGATACTGTCGTCCATGGTATATTTTGCCGAAAAATTATGGCCATGTAACAAAGAAGCCAAGGGAGGGCCACACTAACCTACTATTTTTGTACCCCGCCACTTGGTGGGAGGGAGATTTTGGAATGGGTTTCGTCCGTTGGTTCGCACGTCCACCCTTCCCCATTTACTGTCATCATATTTAAAAGAGAACCGTTCAAAATATTTCCCAATTTCATATATAGCTTTTTGGTAGGATCCCCGTAGAAACCCCGGATGTGAAGCAGTGCTTGTTTACTGTGGCAAACAAGCTCTGTTGTACTGGTAAAGTAGCACCCGGTAACAATGCCTTGGGTTGAAGTCCCCTACAATGGGCTACAATGGGTATAAACGATTGTCTAAAGTTGACTTTAGCCCGATGTTGCGGTCATGATTAGTCATTTATTTATTTATTTATTTGGGTTTAACGAAACTTCGACAGCCAGGATCATCTCGTGTCGGACAGTTTTACGGGTGGAGGAAGCCGGAGAGAACCACCGTCAGACACCCCGACGTCACACTCCACACAAGTAGAGTTGGCATTGGTTGAAGACAAGTGCACCATCGACGAGCAGAACAGCACCACCGTACCCACCCCCCCCTCCCCCCCCCCCCCCCCCCCCCCCATTGGGCAATCGTGATTAAGTGCCTTGCCCAAGGACACAGCGCATTAACCCTGATGGGATCGAACCTTGGACCTTTCGGTTTGAAGTTTAGCCCTTTACCTAATGAATCGCCCGCATCCGCCCGCGTAATTGGAAATTCAGCAGTTGAAAAAATTTAATATTTCAAAATATTTCAACAAAACCATATCATGTGACCCCCTCGTTGGAACGAGTTCAATGAGCTCGTTCCAATGAGGTGTCACATGATATGGCATTGTTGAAAATTTTTTTGAATTTTTTTAAAAATAGTAATTAATAATAATAAATTTTGATATAGTCTGCGTTGGGTAATGGGTTAACTGAGTTATAGACTGTCATCTGCGACATAGTGCGGCTCTGCATAAGGGTTGCGGTATATCAATGACAGTCCACATAGAGGGCATTTCGATATGCCAGCACCTTAGTCCTGCCATTGTTGGCTCAGATAAAAGGAAACAACCTTCTTTCAATTCCAAAAATAACAATTTTCAACGACTGGACCGAACTATGGTCTTCACGATGCCGCCCCCCCCCCCCCCCCCCCCCCCCCCCCCCCCCCCCACCCCCCCACCCCCCCCCCCCCGATAGAATCATTTTTGTCGAATGATCGAAGAAAATGATACAAAAATGCAAACGAAATGTCCTCTTTATGGACTGCCATTGATCGTTCAGATGCAAGGAAGCCGCGTTCGTTTAATTCAAAAAATCAAAATTTTATAGGGGCTGGGTTCTCCATGGTGCATATCCCTGTAACTTTTCTTGGCCCAGTCCGCCCCTGCTTCGAAAAAGAAATTGATTCACCTAAAAAGTGTTGATTATATTTATACATGTATAGAGTAATAGATGCTGAAAGGGGCGCGGTGGCTCAGTTGGTAGAGGTGTAGTCCAAACATGGCCTGAAAGTCCATAATATACTTTTGGGGTTTGGTACGACGTACCAAACCCAAAAAGTATATTACGGACTTTCAGGCCATGTTTGGACTAGTAGAGGTGCAGTCTGCAAGCCGAGAGGTCCTCGGTTCAAATCCCACCTGCGGCAACCGCGTTGTGTCCTTGGGCAAGCACTTAACCCCCATTGCCCACGTGAGGGCACGGTGGCGTTTGTGTTCTATAAGACGTACTGCACGTCGATGGTGCACCTGTCTTCAACCAATGCTAATCTTGCTTGTTTGGAGTTAGTATGTTGGGGAGCTGAACGGCTGTTCACCGTTCACCGGTTGTATGGTTATCTTCATATTGTTTTTTTTTATCTATTGTTATTGTTCACTGACATCTGTCTCATGTGGACGTTATTGCATTAACTCTTTACCTAACATGAAAAGCAGACGACACTTTAAAAATAATTCTTGAATAACTAATTTTTTTCATTTCTTGTCTCAAAAACATAGGTTATGACCCCTCATTGGAACGAGCTGACGAGCTCGTTCCAATGAGGGGTCACAACCTATGTTTTGAGACAAAAAATGAAAAAATAATGAAATTAATTGGGCAATTTTTGTGAATAGTGCTGGCCGGTTTTGGACGTTACGTTGGGTAAAGGGTTAAACTCTCTGCCTACCTATCTATCTGAGGTCGTGTGATAAAATATCGGGTCACCTAAACTCCTAATTGGACTCATGTGGGAATCTGCAGACTGACATTTCGATATTTCGAGATTAGTGTCCTTCATTGGGTTAAGTTAAAACTACTACAAGGGTTCGGTAACCGGTTCTCGTCAGATCACCGAAGTTAAGCAACGTCGAGCCCGGTTAGTCCTCGGATGGGTGACCGTCTGAGCGATCGATTCGGACTCCCGCGTTGTGTCCTTGGGCAAGGCACTTAACCCCCATTGTCCACATGGGGGCCCGATGGCGCTCTTTACTAAGGCGTACCGCACGTCGATGGTGCGCATGTCTTCAACCAATCTAACCCTGCCTGTGCTGCAGTGCGGAGTTACGATGTTGGGGAGCTGGCAGCTGCTCGTCGTTGCTCGGTGGTTCTCTCCGGGTATTCCGTTTTCATCCACCCGTAAAACTGTCACGGCCATGTTTAGCCATTGTGCATAAGTATATGACCTTAAACACCAATAAATAAATAAATACTACAAGGGTTAAGTGAAAAACTACTACAAATCACACTACTTTATCTAATAAATTAATCTGGAAGTTTTATTGAAAAACAACGTGAATACAAAGTTTATGTGACTTCCTCAACAACAAAAAAAGTCAATGAAAAGTTCAACAGATAAATGCGAGAATGGGCTCCTGATCCTCCTTGTTGACGACAGATAGAATCGTTCATGTCTTCCTGTAACGCCAGAAACACACTTGTTTACTGACCTGTTCGTGACCCAAGATATCCGACTAAAACTATTTTTGTATCATACTCTTACAAATTTCTTTAACTTCAATTTGTTGCTCTTATCTTGAGTTAGGAATATTCCAAGAGGCAGGAAATGTTTGTCTTGTCAAACCCCCCTCTCTGTAATGTACAGATCAATTTAATTCTCCCCAATCACCAGTACATCTTTGTCAACACTACTTTGCTGGTGAAGTGTACTCTAAAGACGATTTCAGCGTAACTATAATTCGTCCCCTGAGTTCCAATGTGGTCTATGTGCCTACTGGCAGCCTACTGGCACATAGAACACATTGGAACTCAGGGGGACGTCTTATTAAATGTTTGAGCAACATCCGGGTCCAAAGCTGACCCGAGGACCGGGCGTAGGGATGGGGATGCACACCCATCTACTCGCCCGTCGAAAAATTAATCAGTTGATATTAGTTGTAAGAAAATGACACAAACTTTCTCGGGGTTAATATTTCCTGCCTTAATATTATTCTTGGGAAGCTCTCCCTGAAGACAGGTGCACCATCGACGTGCATTACGCCTTAGTACTCAACGCCACCGTGCACCCACGTGGGCAAACGGGATTAAGTGCCATGTCCAAGGACACGGCCGCAATTACCCTTAGTGGGGATCGAAGCTGTCTGTATGAAGTTCAATGCCGTAACCAGTGAGCTACCGCGATCCCTATTTCATTAAGTAGAATGAATGCTAAGTGAATATGAGCCGTAGAGCAATCAATATTTTCAACGTGCAGCCGCAAGGCTGCACGTTGAAAATATGAATTGATCTATTCATTTATTTATTAGTGTTTAAGGTCACATACTTATGCACAATGACTAATCATGACCGTGACAGTTTTACGGGTGGAGGAAGCCGGAGTACCCGGAGAGAACCACCGAGCAACGATGAGCAGCTGCCAGCTCCCCAACATCGTAACTCCACACTGCAGCACAGGCATGGTTAGATTGGTTGAAGACATGCGCACCATCCACGTACAGTACGCCTTAGTACGCGGCGTCATCGTGCCCCCATGTGGACAATGGGGGTTAAGTGCCTTGCCCAAGGACACAACGCGGGAGTCCGAATCGATCGCGCAGACGGTCACCCATCCGAGGACTAACCGGGCTCGACGTTTCTTAACTTCGGCGATCTGACGAGAACCGGTTACCGCAACGCCACCGAGCCCCCATGAATTGATCTACCCCCAAATAATGAATATGGACTCCTCCAGTTGCTGTCATTGAACTGACCTGGAGGATACCAATATTGCGTTCAAAAAGGGCTAAACACCTCATTAAAATATGCCATTAAATCAAGGTAAACCATAGAATCGTCCCAAAACACCATGGGAGCCCGTGTGATATATTTAGGACAATGCCGTAATGTACCATGTTGCTCTTGTGTTAGACAAATTCTGCATCTTTCAGTATTAGAACACAATAGACCAAAAAAGTGATCGCAACATTTCCTAGGCTGTTACTCAAAAGACGCAATGCCAGCGTTGCAAACAGTGCAATGAAGTGGTAGCTGAATAGTGTTGCTTGGTTACATGTTGGCTCAGATTGGCATGTCATAGTGGCGTAGCCATGGGGGCAAGGGGTGCTCTAGAGCCTTACTACCACAATCCCTACCTCCTTAAAAAACCCGAATCCTACTTTCCACATGGGGCGTCAACTAATTAAATTACAGATGGAATACCACGGTTGATCTTTCGAGCCGCGAAATGGCGCCATTTCAAGGTTGCGATATTCGTGATATGCCTATAGGTCTACGACATAACAATGCTTGGGATCCCAAAATATCCCTGTGTCCTCTCCCCAATATGGACATCTGGATATGCGCCTGGCATGTCATGCCCCGAATTTGTTTACCCCCCCCCCCCCCCTCCCCACCTCAAAGTTATATTATGTGCAATGAATATAGAAATAGATGCGGTTGTTTTCTTCATGGGTCAAAGGGGCGGAGTGTGGGTGAGGAGGGGTGGGGGTATGAATCAACCACTGCATAATAAGTAAATGCATTACTGAACACGTAAATATTAATCAATTTGTTGACCAATCTTGTTGGGCTAAATTGTGGAAAGTAGAAGACCATGTTTATGTTCTATTCGAGTCTGCTGATACCAAGGTTAACCCTTTACCTAACATGAAAAGCAGACGACACTTGCAAAAAAAAAATTCTCGAATAACTAATTTTTTTTCATTTTTTGGCTCAAAAACATAGGTTATGACCCCTCGTTGGAACGAGCTCGACGAGCTCGTTCCAACGAGGGGTCATAACCTATGTTTTTGAGACAAAAAATGAAAATATTTTGAAAATTAATTGGCGATTTTTGAGAATAGCGCTGTCCGGTTTTGGCCGTTCCGTTGGGTAAAGGGTTAAATGCTTTATATTCTGTGAATGTATTCATTTTGAAGCGAACATTCTTTGTTCATGATTTCTCGTTATATAATCATGGACGCTACAATACATTATCATGGGCGTAAATTTAGTACCATTTCACGATATACAGTTGACATGCTCATAGACCTCCGCATACGCATACTGCATATTATTTATTTATTTATTTATTTATTTATTTATTAAGGTTTAACGATACTTTAACAGCCAAGGTCATATCGTGTCGGTGACAGTTTTACGGGTGGAGGAAGCCGGAGTACCCGGAGAGAAGCACCGAGCAACGACGAGCTGCTGCCAGCTCCCCAACATCGTAACTCCGCACTGCAGCACAGGCAGGGTTGGATTGGTTGAAGACATGCGCACCATCGACGTGTTGTGCGCCTTAGGTTACGCTCCACAGTTTTCCAGGCATTTCCAAATATGACATGCCATACATTCTCTTCAAATGCAAATATTCTGTCGCTTAGTTATCTAACCCATAACATGTATTACATTTCCCAAACCCACAAAAAACATATAACTGATTAAGTAGAAATAAACAATCTGAATGTGGGTGGAATAATTTATTGTCAAAGGCAAGACTTCAATCTGAAAAATTGCATGAAAAAATGCCGAAACCAGTCATTTTCAGCCACATAGCAGCCTCAAAAGCAGAATTTTCCCACCAACCCCACCTACCCACCCCTGGAGCAGAGCATCCCCTGTTTCTAAAATGCAGATTTTTTTTATATGTTTCCGTCTCATTTTTTAGTCACCTGTCTGGTAACAAACCCGTGTAAAAATTACATTTTAAAAAATAACCAATTTTTCGAAGCCACTGTTTCCCATAATTCATCTGGTAATTTACCCCTATGTATCAGACTCCAACTTTGGGACCAAAACTTCAAATTCTCTTGTCCAACAAAAAGCCTAATGTAATCATATATCTGATACTAAAAATATATCTCTATTTTACATGGCCTTAGTTTCAGCATATGCCCTATGTTTAGAATTTCACGAAACTGTAGAGCGGAACCTTAGTACACGGCGTCATCGTGCCCCCATGTGGACAATCGCGGATAAGTGCCTTGCCCAAGGACACAACGCGGGAGTCCGAATCGATCGCTAGGACGGTCACCCATCCAAGGACTAACCGGTCGCGACGTTGCTTAACTTCGTTCATCTGACGAGAACTGTTACTGCAGCGACACCGCGCCCCACCTCCGCATACGCGTACTGTCATATTAGTTGCCAGTTTAGTGATATACGAGTCGGACCAGCTCTAGAAATCAGCCAAGGGAAATCTACAATGCTGTGGTAGATGTCTCGGCAGTTTGACGACTTTCACCGCGACTCTACCGACTGTCGTGGATAATTTCGGTGACTGTAGGATCATGGTCTAAAGAAACTAGCTTTCCAGCTTGCGAGAAGTAAAGAACGCTCTAAAATCAATTGGGTTAAAAATCAACTCAAATCAATTGGGCTGAGTGAATATGAACCCAGTTGGGTTCATATTCTCTCACCCCAGTTGGTTTGAGTTAATTTTTAAGTATACTTATTCAAGAGTGAAGAATATTCAACTCTCAACTCGTATCTCTACAAAGAACTATTTTGGATCTAAAATGTTCTACGTTTTTAGGAAAATTTAAATAACAACAGGTATGTGGTTCGCTTTGGGTTTGATTATTATTCTCTTGATGGATGTTGGGATTATTTCACCTCGTTTCGTGACATGGCCCACTCAATCGGAAATAACAATTTGTACCCAATTCGAACTAGCTAAATATCGTGTTGCAATACCTTTTTTGAATGCTTAAACAGTACCCGGCATTTAAGGGGCGAAAAGAGATCCAGCGATGGCATAACCAGAACGGAAGTGAGATTTGCAGCCCGACTCACAGCCGACTGTTGGGCAAAAATATGGAAACCATCAGGGAATTCCTCTGCCTAGTGATCTTGGGGCTCTCTTATTTAAAGAAAGATCTTGCATAGATTATCTCGTTGAAAATTTACAAACTCTCGTATTCCTGAGTTCGATTAAGCTCACATGTCACTTCTATAATTATGTTCAGAATTCGATGTTGTTGTGGACTGCTTGTTTACCCACTTCTTGTGGAAATTTGCGCGCAAAATATTGTCGATGTGATGTGAGCCCTTTTACTCACAAGGTTATACATATATTCTTTCGTCCAGTTATATATATTCCAGCCAATATTTAGTTCGCCTTGAAAACACCAAGATATTAATACAGTTGGTGGAACTACGCGGCGTAATCATAAAACTAAAGCTGCGATGAGGCTTCATTTCTAATGGTGACGTCATCAAACATTTGATCAACTCAAGACTCGAGCGAGCAACATTTCTAGCCTAGGTTTAAAGAAAATGAATGTTTATGGTACTTTTTAGATTTGGTCGTCTGGAGTATTTCAGTTGGTCGGAAGAGCGAACCATAGGTAGGGCTGCACGATATTCAAAACTGAATACCGGTATCAGTATTCAAAAAAATACCGCGGTATACCGGTATATCGAAAACTGTTCAGATATATGAACACAAGTACCACAATCAAGACTCGAGGCATCACAGTCGAAACGAATTAGCATGCCTTGTTGATCCGGTTCGAAAAACCTTTACCCAACGCAGACGATATCAAAATTTATTACTTTCAAAATTAGTTTATCAGATTTTCCCCAAAGATTTCAACAAAACTATATCATGTGACCCCTCATTGAAACGAGCTCAACGAGCTCGTTCCAATGAGGGGTCACATGATATAGTTTTGTTGAAATTTTTGAAAATTATTTTTTCAACTGCTGAATTTGTATATTACGAGGGCACAAGCAGACGATTCCTTGGATAAAGGGATAATATTATTCATTCGGGGGTACAGTTAAAAAACTCAAGACATCTTGAAAATTAAATTGTTGGTAAATAAATAATGACGATAAACCGATATTTTTGTAATTACACCGGTATTCAATCGATATTGGTTTGAATACCGGTATATATCGTTTTATCGATATACCGTGCAGCCCTAACCATAGGTTCGCTTTTGCGATCAACTGAAATATTCCAGACGGGTGAATCTAAATATAGGCGATCGACTTTTTAAGGGCTAGTCTAGTTTCAGGCCATAACAGCGTCGATTTCCATGCCCCCGCCAATCAGACGGAGGGGGGGGGGGGGGCATTAAATGTTTCTCTTGTACGTTATGTATGTACTCCGTACCGAATAAGGTTTCCGGACGATAACTTTAGTTTGACGGAACGAAATGAAACAAAATTCTATAAACAGGTTTATAACCACATAATACAGGTTGAGATTGATAGTTGGCTTGGTCCGATGTGTTTTGACAGAGTTATGGCCCTTTTCCAACTTAGAACACATGTTGATATTGGTTTCCGGGCGATAACTTTAGTTTGACTAAACGAAATGAAACAAAATTTTATACATAAGTTTATAACCACATAGTGCAGGTTGGAGTTCATAGTGGGCTTGGTCCGATTTTTTTTGGCAGAGTTATCGTCCTTTTCCGACATAGAAGACCTGTTGATATTGGTTTCAGGATGGTAACTTGAGTTACAGGTGTCCGATTTCAATCAAACTTGGATTATAGCTTACTGCAGACAATATACCTGAGGGGTTTGATTTTGAGTGTGGTGCGATAATTTCCATGTGAGTTATGGCCCCTTTTTGGACTTTGTTAACCATTAAATATATACTGACGGAAAAAGTTCAGTTTTGGTAATATAATTTTTTATCCGTAAGTCAAATGTAGTAAAATTTGATGCATAGCTACCTCAGTGTACTGTCTCAAGAGTCTTTGGTTAAAATTCAGTCAATTATGACCAAGTGCGACGCTGCATGCTTTCAACAAATTTTTCGCCAAAGCGTGCATCCGGGGCACTCCCACGTGATATGGGCTTGAAAAGCATCCCAAATCGAAGCTTCGAACAGCATACATCTAATGTACAACCTTTCATTTCAACTCCATTGAAACGCAAAATGTCGCGAATGTCCGAAGTTGATAGGATAGGGATATTGCTCTAATTATGCAGGGCTAATCGCAACGTCTCGCCGCCCAGTAATTTGGGGTCCATAAGTCAACGATAGCTTGCTTAGTTGGGCGTCTCAGAGGCAGGGAGATTAGCTGACCGTCCGTAACCGGTTTCAGACGGAGACGGTGAGTCCAGTTGTAGGCACTCATGGTCGCCGAGCGTGTCCAAGCACAGTTAGGAATCAGTTGCAATTTAAAGCCACCACGTCCCTACGTTGGTCCGCAACTTACACCCAGGCGACATCAACGTCGATTGCAATGGCTGCGGGAAAATGCACCAAATCGGTTTGACTTGAACCACTGGAGACGTGTGTTATTCACTGACTCGGTTCATGTTTTTAATGTCAGATGGACGACAACGTTGCGGTCAACGTCGAGGTGAGCGATATTCTGACGCGTGCGTTAAGAAAACCCACAGATTCGGGGGAGGGTCTGTTATGGTTTGGGGGTGGGGACTTCTCATGGCGTGAAAACACCTCTCGTGGTCATCCAGTGCAATCTTACAGACGTAAGATATCGGAATCAGGTCCTCATGCCTCACGTTCTTCCACTTATCCATGCGCGTAACCTTAAGTTGCAACAGGATAATGCGAGGCCGCACGTTGCTTGGGTTTGTCGTGACTTCCTCAACCAAAACAATGTCCCAATTCTCAATTGGTCATCATACAGTCCAGACTTGTCTCCGATCGAGCATTTGTGGGACGAGCTGGACAGGAGGGTCGGGAAGCGCGTCAGCTCACGCAGGCCCTTCTTCGGGAGTGGAATAACATCCCGCAAAGGACCATAAACAACTTGATGGGGTCAATGGTAAGGAGAGTTAGAGCCGCGACTGAAGCCCGGGGTGGGCACACCCCGCTATTGATTTTGATCAGGAAATGGCGTTGGGTACACATGTTTCAACGTTATCCGTGCAAACGCCGTCTGTATTAAGACAACAAAACTCGTCAAAAGTTAATCAGCAATGAAGAAATAACATTAAAATCTAAACAATGAAATAATCATCCATAAAACATTTGAAATATTTACCACAGAAAAAAACTTGCGTTTCTTTTTTCCGCTATTATAGTTTATCCTTAAGCGTGAGTATTGGTATCCTATGGACACATTTGGTGCCTTGCTGTATTGGTGCTATGGTTTAATGGAGAAAAGATAAGATATTTATTAATTCAATATCAACGAAGATAAATTACTAGAAACTAATGCTTGGAAGTGGGGGAGGGAGGTGGGGGGGGGGATTATTATAATCCCTGATGGATACGGGTGTGGGATGGGAAAATCTCACCCGAGGACAAGATATTTGGGCCAGACACGAGGCTTGCCGACTGTCTGGACCAAATATCTTGTCCCGAGGGTGAGATTTTCCCATCCCACACCCGTACCCATCAGGGATTATTTTTCTCCCCCCACCATACAGCGGTTACGTTAGCCAGAGGTAATCGGCGGTCACGTGCTGATATAATCAACTCATTTGGTATTCGTTGTTTTGAAAAATTAATGACACCATCGGAAAGAGCATGCAAAAGTTATGTATATACCAGAGGTATATATATATATATACCACGAAATCAATTAGGAACGGTGGCATCTTGGGGTTTAAAGAGTTTTAGAGCATCAAACTTTGAACACACGGCATTCTGATGACGTCAATATGAATTATTTGGTAGCCAAATACTATGCATCGCGTCATAATAACGTTAATATGAACTTTGGTAAAACCAAGAAGCGCGCGCAACTCACAGTGTTTTTCAAATTATAATGACATAAACTTAACAAAAGTTAAAACAGTGTTTAAGGGGTCGTCCAACAACACATTTTGCGTTGTGAACTAATGCATGTACATGCTGTCTTGTAGATTTATTTCCCCCTAAAAACATATCAGACCTACAATATAAAATTCGCCTCGAAACGTATTGTCGAAAATTTATTGTTTTTGTTTCGCTGGGGTGCATACATTGTGGAACGGAACTTCTGTTTTGGAAATGGTAATTCGTGGACGTTTGTCAGACAGTATGTCGATCGACATCTTAGGTTCGTAATAACCGAATGAAAACGACCTTTGCCACAATCCGACCTGTGCGTACTTTTAAGTTACAACAAACGGACGTGTTCTTGATGCTTTTCATTTGGTAACTTTGTTCCAATAACACGCAGTGTTGGTTTGAAGTGAACAGCGTTTTGCACTTGCAAATGCAAAACAGATAAATCACGTGACAGAATACTCCGCAGAATCGAACAACAGCGGGATCCCAACAGCCAGCCAGCAGACGATGAAATCCAATGTGCATATATGGGAACATTTAGCTTTTCGACAATTTCTGTCGTTTAGTCAGCAAAGCAAACGACAGTTGAGTTTGTTTGGAAAAACTTTAATTTTGAAAAGCATGTTCAATAAATTATTCACAGTTTGCATGGAATGATCTAAGGAGAAATCTCGCATTACACCGTTCGCTTTTTAGGGGGCGTCATTCGATTTGTTCGCTTCTGAAAACGAGAGCTGGGTTCCCCATGTTTTTACTTCCGGTTTCCGGTTTAGATTGGATGGCTTAGCATTCCTTGGTTTTTCCAATTTCACGTACACGTTGTCTATTAGGCTTGCTTCAAAGCAGCCATTCGGGCTGCTTTTGCGCGCGCTATAAATGTATAACGTCACGTGGGAGGGTGGGATACATCTGTCTCTCCCCGCTATCTCACCCTGGACAGACGTATGTTACACATGCTGTGGGGGGGGGGGGGGGGGACATCTGTCTCTCCCTGCTATCTCACCCTGGACAGACGTATGTTACACATGCAGTGGGGGGGGGGGGGGGGGGGGGGAGAAATAGCCACCCTTGGCGTTGCACAAGGTTTTTTTTTACAGAATTAATTAGACTGGCGTCCTTGGAGTTGGGCGTTAATTTATCGGTTTTCATTTATTATTCATTTGTGTTTGCGCCCTCCTATAGCACAACTATTGGCAGTTACCCAGTCTCACGAAAACAGAACACAACCAATACAAAACACGAAGTGACAGGCATCTTTTAATTGTAACAAAAGTCGCAGTTCGATTCAAACAGCTTCTCAAGGAAAACTTATTGGGACTGACAAGCGAATGAATAAATGGAACTTGTTTAGATAGCTTATCAGTTTTATCGACTTTTCTGGCTTGTTTTGTCCACGAACACTTGAGTCATGCAGAAAACCGATTTATTGTATTAAAGTCACTGTCACAATGATGGAACTCTCAAATGACATGTACACTTGTTGGCATTGACTTATTTCTCTGGTTCAGTGGGAATGTACTGCATGGTATGGGGGCGACAAGGTGGGAATCGGAATCGGATAGAGATGCACTATAAGATCATCTGGGTTAAAAACAACCCAAATCAACTGGGTTGAGTGAATATGAACACAATTGGGTTATTATTCACTCAACCCAGTTGGTTTGGGTTAATTTTTAACCCAACTGAAGCAACATCGAGCCCGGTTAGTCCTTGGATGCGTCACCGTCTGAGCGATCGATTCGGACTCCCGCGTTGTGTTCTTGGGCAAGGCACTTGACCCCGATTGTCCACATGTGGGCACGATGATGCCATGTACTAAGGTGTCGATGATGCGCATGTCTTCAACCAATCTAACCCTGCCTGTGCTGCAGTACGGAGTTACGATGTTGTGGAGTAATTTTTAACCCAACTGAAGCAACATCGAGCCCGGTTAGTCCTTGGATGCGTCACCGTCTGAGCGATCGATTCGGACTCCCACGTTGTGTTCTTGGGCAAGGCACTTGACCCCGATTGTCCACATGTGGGCACGATGATGCCATGTACTAAGGTGTCGATGATGCGCATGTCTTCAACCAATCTAACCCTGCCTGTGCTGCAGTACGGAGTTACGATGTTGGGGAGTTGGCAGCTGCTCGTCGTTGCTCGGTGGTTCTCTCCGGGTAATCCGGCATCCTCCATCCGTAACACTGTCACTGACACGATATGACCTTGGCTGTTAAAGTGTCGTTAAACCTTAATATATCGATAAATAAATAAATAAATAAAGAAATAAATAAATAAATAAATAAATAAATAAATAAATAAATAAATAATGTTGCTGGGATGGGATTGGGGGACAGATCTCGATATAACGTGTAAAAGGTGCAAACACTCTTGTTATGAAATCACCTTCTGTACCTTTCATTTTAGAGTACTATTATTATTATTGGGGGTTTAACGACATTTTCGACAGTCAGGACCTCTTCGTATCGGAGAAAACCAGAGTACCCGCACAAGCAGAGTTAGTATTTCTTGATGAAAAGTAAACCATCGACGTGCTGTACGCCTTAGTACTGTACTTGAGACACCGCACTGCCATGCCCCCCACGTGTGCAATCGGGATTAGGTATTTTTCCGAAGGACACAACGCAGTTACCGGAATTGCGGTGGCTCAGTGGTAGACTGTTGGACTTCTATGCTAGAGGTCCCGAGTTCGATCCTCGTCCGGGACGACCCGCCTTGTGTCCTTGGGCAAGGCACTTTATCCCGGCTGCCTACATAGGGGCACGATGACGCCGCGTACTAAGGCGTACTGCACGTCGATGGTGCACATGTCTTCAACCGCTGTAACCCTGCTTGAGAGGACCTTGAATAGAGTTAGAATGTTGAGGAGCTGACAGTTGCTCGTCGATGCTCGGTGGTTCTCTCCAGGTACTCCGGTTTCCTCCACCCGTAAAACTGTCACGGCCACGATTAGCCATAGTGCATAAGTATGTGACCTTAAACACCAATAAATAAATAATATCGCAGTTACCCATGGTGAGGATCGAACTGTGGACCTTTCGGGTTGCAGTCCAATGCCGTAACCTTTGAGCCACCGCGCTCCCCTGTTTAGAGTATTGAAACGCAATAAAGTTATCGATTATTTGACATTAATATTTCATTTTGTTTTTATGCAGTATCGTCGCTCTTCGACTTTCATGACCTTTTCATTTTAAGGGGAGTCCTCTTCTGGTGAAAGCAAATCCTCCTACACTTTGTAGTGTTGGTTAATGGAATTTGAATTGGGTTTTCATTGATGTACAATGTGTACATGTATATAGAATGCGTGATTCTTGAAACTGTTTGGAGAAACTGGCCTTAATTGGAGGATCCAATCTCCTGCAAAGAGGTATAGGGAGAGGGTATTAACTACTAAAAAGTTAACCCTTTGAGACTTTAATTATCCTGACGTTCAAACGTCACTGGGAATTCAGTTTCTTCAACGTTTTTCAAAATGCGACGTCAAACGTTGGAAAGTGCAAATAAGATATTTTTCACATAGTGATTATCTGGTTGAGGGCTAGATTACATTTGGCGGTCTGAATTTCATATTCAAAACTTGTTTTATTACAAATTATTGGAGAGTGCCCGTGGGCACTCTCCAATAATTTGTAATAAAACAAATTTCATATAAACAAAATATTATTTGTGTTTGACTGAATATGAAATATCTGCAAGGAAAGTGTTGACTTTTGCTCTGGTATCCTCATTTTTTGAAAGCCCTGATAGTGGCTTCTAGCACTCAACTAGTTATGAAGTCTTGACAGCAGGATTATATTAGTATTCTAAGCTGTGATAACATTTGGCTCAACGGTTGTCACTGGACACTATTCGGGAGAAAATAGGAATTGAGGTTAAAACTTTAAAAAATCGAAAAATAATAACAAAACAAATGACCACAAAGTATCAACGTGCTGTTTGATTTCGTACGTCATAAGACGTACAAAAGTATCGAAGGCTCAAATGTATCGTATTAATATGAAAAATGGCTTGAAGGTTGATGGCCATGGATAATCACACATAAAGATGACGGAATTAATTAATTTATGGGGGTTACCGGCCTTCATGAAATTTCTCTTTCTGTGAAAGGGTTACACATGTGGTGAAATAAACTTCCCCACACGATTAGTTTGGAACCTTGAAGCCTTTCAGGATGATTGCTAACAGATTGTTGTTGATGTGGAACAATGTATATACATGATGGGGATTCTTAAATTATTTTGGAGTTACTGCCCTTGATCGACTTTCAGCATTTTTTTCAGTACAGTTGCCGTGGACTGGTCGTAATCCACGAGTGGGCAGTGACGTCAACACATGCGTTTACCAGATTGTACCCGGCGCTTCATTAATTAAACTTTTGATGATTATTCCAAGAAGTAGTGTTTGGAATCTAATATTATTGCGTTCGTGGAAACATTGCCCACCCGTGGAAAGTGACCAGTCCACTGCGGCCGAACTGTAAGAAGAGGTGCACTGTTATGATGAAGTCATCTTGTTTACAGTTTTAAGTTTGATTTAAGTTTGAAGGCAGCGGAACCTTACATAATTATTGCCAACACATTTCTGAGGTGCGACATGTGTACGGATGATAGGATTATCTTAAGTTATTTAGAGTTAATGCCCTTGACTGTCTTGGGAAATTTCGCATATGTATGAATTCGAGCATTCTAATTCTGAAATGCCCCCCCCCCCCCCTTCCACCTTTGTTTCGTTAATAAAACTTGACAACCCTATTGTTGAGAATTCAGTGACGATCAAAATGAACAGGTATGATGGAATTTATTAATCTAGAAGAAGTTACTTCCCTTTGATTCACTCAGAAGAGTTTTGCATTTCAATACAGAGTGAAATAAACTCCCCAGAACGCTTTAGTTTCGAGTATTGTAACCTCACAGAATGATAACTTATAGCAAGGGCACTGGAAGCATCCGAAGGCAAGCAAGGCAACGGTATCAAAAGTCTGGGTGTGAGTTCGAACCGGGAGTTTATAGCGCATCACAAATTGTAATGAGACACTCAATAGTACTGACATTATATATCGTCCCTTGAATGGAACAAGCCGCCATCTGCAATGCTTTAGCATTGCAAATGGCACCTTGTTCCATTAAAATACGATTTATTTATTTATTTGGATTTACCGACACTCTTGACAGCCAGAGTCACCTTGCGTTGGACAGTTTTACGTTTGGAGGAAGCCGGAGTGTATCCGGAGAGAATCACCGAGCAGCGGCGAGACACTGTCAGATTCTCAAACGGACTAACTCCACACAATCGGCGCGATCAGACTAGAGCGCCATCAACATGCAGTACGCTGTTAGTATACAGCCCCTCCGTGCCCTCACGTGGACAATCTGGATTAAGTGCCTTGCCCAAGGACACAACGCTGTTACCGCCTGACGGGGATTGAATCGTGAATCTTTCGGTTCGAAGTCCAATGCCGTAAACACTGAGCCACCGCGTTCCCTCAAGGTGATATATTATTAGTTACACAGTTTGTTGGTGGCCTAATTTACTGACACCATATATACCATATTAGGCCACCAACAAACTGTGTAACGAATATATCTTACCGACTGCTGCATCAATGCACAGAACTAATAACAACAGCGATCAAACTTAAATGAGAGAATTCTCACAATGTGTTCACGTGTCTTTGCCTTGTTGCAATTTATGGGAGAGTGCCAGGCACTCCCATAAATTGTGACAACGCAAATTCATACATACCAAACAGTGTCATTTCGAAAGTAACATGACACACATCCACAGAATATGAAGCCTTTTAAGTTGCCTAACCTGCACTTCAGACCAAATATGGGCTTCCAACACTCAATCTTTCAACTTGAAGCGTTTATCGGCTGCCGCCATTTTGAATAATCAGTGAACAAAGGGGAGATTATCCATAGCTGTCAGCGTATATTGAAGTTGACGGGCAGTATATGGTTTTATATGCAGTCTGCATGTGACGTCTTTGAACCAATGAAATTCACAGATACTTGTAGGAGGTAAGATATATATATATTTTTAAAGCTTTAGAACACACGCCGTCGATTGTATAGCTTCCATGTTTGGCCATTATCGGCCATCCTCCATCATTATACCTGAAAACCCCCTTCCTCTGATTGTCATTGGCACATGTAAAGTACGTTAGAAACGAATACTCGAGTGTTTCTCAGTTACAGTTCATGGAAATTAAAAGTCTTTTCCACTTATGCACTTCTGACGAAAAAGGGGCTCCTCTAGTCTCATGGGAAGGGGGTAGCTGCCTCCCTCCCTCCCCACTTCCGGCACCTTTGGTCTACTTTTTTTAAGTGTAACATGTATAGAGATGGCAGGATTCTTCAATTTGCTTTGAATTTACTGTCCTTGAAAAAGAGTACCCAGGTTCCGTAATCAACTCCTACACTTTTGTTTTAAACTTTTGTTGCATGTGTTAACGGCAGTTTCAATTTTGGAAGATATACAGCATATCTCATCTGAGGACTATAATAGGTTAATTTCTGTAATGTAAAGCCTAGTCAGGGTCGTGGCTAGAGGTTTCCGATTGGGGTGGGGTGTAGGGTAGTGAATTTCCAACTAGAGGGAGGGACCGGGAGGGGGAACCCCCTCCCGGTCCCTCCCCTCGTTGGAAATTCAGTACCGAGAAAACTTTTGAAAATGAAGCCATGAAAGGGGGCATAAAATTGAATCTAGTAACTGAAATGCCAACACATTTATGATAGAATTATCAGGTTATTATTATTTGGTATTATTCTGGAAATTGGATATGTGTTAACAAATGTTCAAGCTGGGAACTTTGAACAATTCACACTGTCCGAACATTAAATCAGATCTTATGCAGGAATGATCAATTTTCGATGTTTCATCATTCTGTAACTGTGAATGATGGAATCAACTCAGGATAACGATTTTACATGATGTGATTTTATTGTGCATTTCGAGGGTTTTTTTTTATTACGATAAGTAAACGTACTATAAAAATCTAATACAGATTGACATCATGCATACTTATGAAACTCGAATAAACGTAGTACTATATATATATATATATATATATATATATATAGAAATCTCGTACCGATGGAAATCTTGCATACTTATGAAGCTCGATATTGCGTATACTGTAGTTGTAAATAGTGACAGTTAGAATTTTTGCCGATTTGAAACAGAGTTGGAATTCTGGGAAGTAAAGGAGACATCAGCATCACCAAAGAAGCTCTAAAATCCAGATAGATGGAATTTCCAGCTACTCATGAATTGCCCTTCGAATTTCCAACTATAGGAAATTTAGGCCAGGATTGCTGAATCGAGTATGCACGCCTTAGTACACAGCGCCACCGTACCCTCCACGTGGGCAGTCGGGATTAAGTGCCTCTCTGTGTGCGACATAAGTCCCAGTAAAAAAAAACTAGTTCCGTAAGAATTATCACTGGGCCCCAAGCCTGGAAATAAGCAATCTGTCATTTGCAGAATAAGGTTCCGAGAGGGTGAATTTGTTGATGTTATCCCATGCAGTGGGATAGAATGTCCCAGTTTATTCTTTGGGTACCTGTTTCTGTTTAGGCCCGGGACCTTGATTCAGACTGAGGTTAACAGGGTAGCATTACCAAATTCACCCTCCTGGGACCTCATTCTGAAAATGACAGTCTGCTTATTTCCAGGCTTATTACTAGCAAGAGAGAATCGATATCGAAATCCCCAAATCCACAAGAATATGTACATACTGGATATTTATTGTGGGGTGGGATTTGTGTCGTCACCCCCTTCTTAACCCGCCCCTATGTTAACTCACTGATTCCATTGCTATGGTTGTACTGGAAACACACTATCCACACACTGCACTTGACTAATTCGGAAACGCAGTGGTATGATATATGGGAAGCAGGATAGGCCTAAAAAAGAGACAGTTGATAAATAAATCATTTCCAATTCCCATCACCTTGCCTATAAATTCTTATATCCAACTAAATCTCACTCCAAGCTGATCCTATCAGTGAAAGGTCGTATTTTAATTATGCGAATAAACGATCGGCTTTAGTTTGGATCTGTACGTAAATCACGTAGAATGCCGGCCGACTGTCTCTGGTTTGACGATCGAAGCTTGAAATTGTATCTGACATGCTCATACTAAATCATTTCATTCGATGTCGTATTCGACCAATTTGCCATCCATTTTCAGTCAATCGGGACTATTAATTTTCCCAAGATTGCATCTTCTTGTTATAGGCAATAAATCAAGTTCAAAATCTAAAATGGATTTGACTAGAACGAAATTAGTTTACTGGTTTCGATGTCGGTGTAGATGCCGTCCTTTTCCGATGTGATTCTTCCTAGGAGTGTTAGTTCACTGTCGGTGAATATTTAGCCAACTAATCTGGGACAGTTGTTTTCACTGCTTACAGACCAGCTTGCCAGGATATGGGGAGAGATTGGCAGCTTTAAAAACAGAACCACCCCCGGACACATCCTTGTCAACGCAGTCGTGAAATAACATCAATAACGATCAGGTAGCATTTTTACGTCAAAGAAACAACCCGTCGCAAGTTTTATTTTTTATTGCAAGCCGAGAGGTCCTCGGTTCGAATCCCACCTGCGGCAACCTCGTTGTGTCCTTGGGCAAGACACCTCACCCCCATTGCCCACGTGGGGGCACGGTGGCGCTGTGTAGTAAGGCGTGCTGCACGTCGATGGTGCACCTGTCTTCAACCAATGCTAACCCTCCTTGTGTGGAGTTAGTATGTTGGGGAGCTGACAGTTGCTCGTCGTTGCTCGGTGGTTCTCTCCGGGTACTCCGGCTTCCCCCACCCGTAAATCTGTCGTGGTCATGATTAGCCATTATGCAGAAATATGTGACCTTAAACACCAATAAATAAATAAATAAATAAATAAATAAATAAATAAAGTTATTGTGATGAGTTGACGGTAACATGGTCTGGGTTTGCGGCTCGGAGCTTATGTTCAACCGAGACGCGAAGCGTCGAGTAGCAAACCTCAGACCATTGTTACCGTCACCTCATCACAATAACGTATCTGTTCCAATAACACACTATTAGAAGCCCAAAACCTACATTGTGAAACATGAGAGGCTTATTTACTAAACTTGTGATCGTTAAAAGTTGCCTTCAAGGCAACTTTTAACGATCACAGGTTTAGTAAATAAACCTCTCGCGTCCCCACGACTGCACTGGATAAATAATCAATAAATAGATAAACTCATTCCACCTTAGTTCAAATCGCAAATCGGTTTGTAATTTAAACAACACTTCACCCGGAACACCGTCTGCTGCACGTGCGAAACATCTAGAAAAATGAAAAATGAAGCGACTTGCTAGTCACTCAGTTGAAGAAATTACGAAACGGGTGACCTCATTTCAAATATTTCGTGTGGTGACGTCAGACGGTAACATTTGCTACTGGTGCCGCAAACATAAAATAAACTACGCCAGCTCTCATCCATTCAGATGGAGAGAATTTTACTCTTATTGGAACATATTGTATTGCTGTTGAGCGTGGAACAGCTGTAGAGTTGACCCGACAACAGATCGAAGAGGCCCATGCATACACTCGGGGACAATCAACATGCAGTAGGTACACCTAAGTGTAACAAAACATCCGAAAGGTAGTATAGGCCTGGCATAAGACTTTAGATGGATAAACGATACCAAGTAGATTTCCATGGAGTAATGACTAAACAAATCAAGGGTTGATAGACCGTCGGTAGGGAGTTACAAACAGTGCTCCCTTTGAATGGAACAGTCCCAACCACAACTGCTGAAAAGCATCTTGTCCCAAAGGAACCACGTCGTCGCGTGAGAACCATGAGGTTCTATCTTCCAGTGGAAGGGTTAGGGTCGGGATTCCAGTGGAATCCCGACCCTAACCCTTCCACTGGAAGATAGAACCTTATAGTTTTCACGCGAAGAGATTTTACAACCTGTTTGAAAGAAAAGTGAGCTTTTTTCCCCACTGCATCGCTTCTCTTTTCAGCCTATACTGTATGTATCTTCTTATGGTTCTCACACGACGACGTGTCACCGTAAAAAATCAATATGGCGGTCCCAAATTAAGAAAACGTTTGGCGGAAACAAGAACCATCCAAACAAACCGTGCTGCGTATATTCACAAACGCAACATATAACAGTGGTAAGGATGTCATGACACGTCCTTTCCCACGTATGACCATTACAACTATCTTCATGAACCCGTGTGGCCATGACGGCACACCACGCTAATTACTTCGAAGACGTTCGTGAATCCGACAAACTTTGTAAAATCATTTCCGCGGTCAATGCGGCGCATGCACACAAACAGCATGCATCGCTACGGTCATAACATCGCATGACCGCATAGTTGGGCTACATTTATACCCATTACCCAAAACGATCTGACTTCACTTCTTGTTTAGGCACTTTAATCATCCAGAAGAAAACCATACCTCAAGTGAAACGGTGCTAAGGAGACTGGTGGGATGCACAAAAGCCCTAAACCATTCAGAACTCTGATGAGGATATGAAAACTATGAGAAAATGTCCTAATAAGGCATTTCCTCGAGGGCGTGAAATTGTTACACTACGGGCCTCCGTTTAATTTCTTGCCGTCCATTGAGTGCAACAAGGCGCCATCCACTAAAGCATTGTTTAACGCAAGGGACGTTATTGTCTTCGTTCGACAGCTAAGCTCAAAGAACAAGCATCGCACTATGTCGAAATTGCAAACTATGAAGAAAGGACCTTATCACTTTATCGAAAAGCGTGCTTCGCCCGCGCCGCGCCGCGCCGCTCCGCTCGTACGGTGTGGGAATCTATAAGCCCCTGCTACAAGAGGCGCGTTTAGTTGCGACTTTGGTTCCTCTGGTTGGCGAAAGTCATCTTGCATCCTTGAACTGTTGATTGCCAACGTTCATTACTGAAGTGCATTTTATATATAATCACAATTCGAACATCTTCGGTACATTTGCTTGGAATGATTTACACAATAAGTGGGGGCCCCTAGATTTCGAGCTTTCCATTGCAAAAGTCGGCACAGTTCACACTATAAAATCTGGAGCAAGCAGACCAGGGAATATATCTTATATCTTACCCCGTTAGCAGATTACGCTGTATAGCGCAGCCGTAACCCATAGGAAAGGGGGATGTGATGCTTCTCCCCCTTCTCTGGTTTCACTATACGACAGTCATGCTGTTATAAGTCTTATCAGGAATTCAACCAATATAAATAATAACAACTAACGCACGATCTCGCCAAACTGGCGAGATCGTGCATTAGTTCTTGCTATTTATTTTGGCCGGTGGCGTTGCGGTAACCGGTTCTCGTCAGATCGTGCATTAGTTGTTGCTATTTATTTTGGCCGGTGGCGTTGCGGTACCCGGTTCTCGTCGGTTCTCGTCAAGTTAAGTAACGTCGATCCCGATTAGTCCTCGGATGGGCACAGCGTCATCGTGCCCCCATGTGGATAATCGGGGTTAAGTGCCTTGCCCAAGGACACAACGCGGCAGTCCGAATCGATCGCTCAGATGGTCACCCATCCAAGGGCTAACCGGGCTAGACGTTGCTTAATTTCGGTGATCTGACGTGACCCCCACATTACAATAAAAATACGAAGACTCACCACACCCATAGTGTGATGGCTACGCCGGGTAATTCCACATGCAGTTTATCTTAATATCTTGACGTTTTAAGGGGAATTAAATACTTATTGATTAGAATATCTGAAACTGGGACAAAAAAGACCTATCGACCTTTGTACGTAAAGGCACATCACATTCCAACAACGGTCGCCTGCACGCAATTTTCCATGAAAGGTGGGTAAACAAACACCCTATAGCAGAGTCAAATTCCGAACAGAATTTGACTGGTCGCATGGAAGCTTGCAGTTATGCAGGGGGGGGGGGGGGGGGGGGGGCACCAAAAATTTGTAAGACGTGACGTGGGGATGGGTGGGTCTCTTGAGTTCGCCAAAAATGTGCATTTCCAACTTGTGCAATTTTTTGAATTTTTTAAAAATATATCAATATATCAGCTAATATATACCATTATTTGTGTTTCAAACCTTAAAGATGATGTTGTACATCACACTCTTAAACATAAATACATCAGGAGGCTTTATATGTGAGAATATTGGGCTTAATCTGGGAAAATGTCACACGTTAGTAGGGGGTGGGTGTCTTGTTCGAAATGTAGAAAATGTGCAGACAACATTTTGGGAAAATTCTCTCTGATGCACTAAATTCAACCCAAGTTATATATTTATTAATAGAATTTCTATGGATAGAAGAGGAAAGTAGCAAACACCTGAGAATACTGACAGAACAATTCAAATGAAAATTTGTTCCCGTATATGTATACCTGCTCTGGCCAAGCCTGATAATGAACAGCTTGTCATTTGTAGATTGAGGCCCACAGCAGCCCACAGAAGTTTAAATTGGTGGTACCAGTTAAAGAACATTATGAAACCCCCCATAAAGACAGCTGTTCCTACTAAGTTTATAAGTTCATTTTGGATTTTAATGGGAGAGTGGGGGTTGGGTGCCTGAGAACGGTAGTAAAAAAATTGCGCGTAGGGGTGGGTGGGTGTAAAAAGGAGCTGAATAAAAAATAGGACGTCACGTCTTGCAAATTTTTAGTGCCCCCACCCCTGAGTTATGTATGAAAATTCTAAATCAAATTTTTCTTGGACGTCAGTTGTCCCTATAAGTGGGTTTATACGGTGCGTGGTTGAGGGTGAGTCCCCTACCCGCCTGCCCCCGATCTACATCAAACATAAAGTTAACAGGGCCACGAGAGCGAGAGCGAACCCCGGGGCAATGCATATAACGGGCGTTACGAGTCCTGTGAAGCGATAAGCAATTTTTAAATTATTGCTATGGCAGGAGCATTCTCCTGCATTTTCTTGACAATGTCTACTCAATTATTTTCTTTCAATTATATGCAGTTCTGTGTGTATGGCGCATTTTTTCTCCAAAGACCGATGAAAAACCAACAAACTGGAATAAATCGTCGCCTGAGTGCTAGAAAGTTCTATGTCCCATAGGGGACATAGAACATTGTAGGACTCAGGCGACGAAATGTTCTTTTTATATGAATGGAATCTGGTCAGTAATGCAACTACGTACTCTTGCAACCAGCCTTCCCAGGACTAAAAGCTCAGACGTGTCAATATGTCAACCTACACTTTTTTTAAAACACCGAAGATCCCGGGCCCCAGGGCAGTTACCCTCTAATGCACAGAACTTCCTTCCCCTCCCCTTCTCGGCGCTAGTGAAAATTAGTGAAAAGATGGATGTTCAACAGTTATGAATTCTATCGGCCAAAAAGCACATAATATCTATGAATCTCGGAACATCACAACCCTCCCCCACCATCCACCTGCCACCCCTCCCCACCCCTCCCCCACCCACTCATTTCGAAGCTACACAACTGTGGTGAACACCCATTGTCATCATTCATGGTTAAATCACCTAACGCCATTAGCAAAAAGTAGAAATGACCGAAATGAGAGTGGCATTTTCCATTTATGAATTCTGGATTTTTCATTTCAATGGACATTCATCAAATTTCTCGGTTCCATCAATAGATATGTTTCTAGACGTGTAAGAATGCCAGCGTAAAATGTCTTACAACATGAATAGGCTGCTGAAAGGTATGATTTATGTTCTTTCGGGTAATATTTTATCGAATAAAAGAATTAGTAGTATTAAATTAATATAGATCAGATGTCATCAATATTATCTTGACAGTTTACTAAATTAAATTCATTGTCAGACTGCGCTCCCTTTTGTTGGCATTGTATATGGTAATGCTGCTTTTGCTAACGGCGTAGTTTTCCATCAAGGGACAGACGGTGCCATAAAAATCAAAATCAATTGAATTTCGCTATGTACTCTTGAACATCTTAACATTAAATATTCAGAAAGAACGATAGAGTAATGTTCGAGAAGTTCGGCAGAACATGGCAGAAAATCTTAAAACATGCCTCTGTCAGAGTACACCCTCTGTTTACTAACGCAAAACGGGGGCGTCGAGAAGAACATTAACCCTTTGATACTTTTGTGGCTCAGTGGTAGACTGTTGGACTTCTATGCTAGAGGTCCCCAGTTCGATCCCCATCTGGGACGACCCGCGTTGTGTCCTTGGGCAAGGCACTTTATCCTAGTTTCCTACATGGGGGCACGATGACGCCGTGTACTAAGGCGTACTACACGTCGATGGTGCACATTTCTTCAACCGTTGTAACCCTGCTTGAGGCTCAGCGGAGCTTGAACAGAGTTAGAATGCTGAGGAGCTGACAGTTGCTCGTCGATGTTCAGTGGTTCTCTCCGGGTAATCCGGCTTCCTCCACCAGTAAAACTGTCATGCTCACGATTAGCCATTGTGCATAAGTATGTGACCTTAAATAAATAAATAAATAAATAAATAAATAATACTTTTGTACGTCTTATGATGTATGAAATCAAACAGCGCGTTGATTCTTTGTAGTCATTTGTTTTGTTATTATTTTTCGATTTTTTCAAGTTTTAACCTCAATTCCTATTTTCTCCCGAATAGTGCTCAGTTACAACCGTTGAGCCAAATGTTATCGCAGCTTAAAATACTAAAATAATCCTGCTGTCAAGACTTCTTAACTGGTTGAGTGCTAGAAGCCACTATCAGGGCTTTCATTCAAAAAATGAGGATACCAGAGCAAAAGCCAGTACTTTCCTTGCTTATATTTCATATTCAGTCAAACACAAATAATATTTTGTTTATATTAATTTGTTTTATTACACCCCTAAAGTCTAATTATAATAGGAATCGGTAAAAAAATAAATTGCGTTCTCCCCTCACTAGTGAGATCAAACACCTCGGGGATTAACATTTCGTGAGAACTTGAAATTTACAAATGAATTTTCACAACCGCAAAACAAAAGTTTTTTCTCGCTCCACTTGTGAGTATAACAAGACGTCATAATAAATTACGTCATTTCGCCAACAATCCCGAAAACTATTTTGTGTGGATGTACACAACATCCAATGTGATCTATGTCAGCGGAAACATCGATCAGCTGATTGTGTAAACAGGTTTCTTGCATGGTATGGGCGTCGGTTTGGATCGTTTCAGTTGAAGCTTCAAATGAAAGGGGTATAATAAAAAGAAAATCTAATGTTTTCTTGTGAATACCGGGATTAATCTCAATCGTGAGTGAGAGAATTTGTATTTTCACTCGCAAACTACGAGTGAAAATACAAATCCTCTCACTCACGAATGAAATTAATCCCGGTATTCACAAGAAAACATTAGATATCCTGCATTTATCACAAATTTGTAATAGAACAAGTTTTGGATAATAAATTCAAACCAACAAAAATAATCTACTAACATAAGTAGGTTCGTATACACACCCAATCCTGAAAAAGAAGTCACTATAATTACTCGCTAATTGAATTAAATTGTCGACGATTTGAACAGTTGAAAAAATTTACCTGAGACACGGGCAATTTTGTCAGAGAACCAGTCTTAAGTCTTTGACCTTGCCACCTGCAGAATCGCTGTTGATTCAGTTTCTTCGCCAAAAATGTTGGCCCGAATACTCAAAACTCAAAAGATTTCGTTCAACATATCACATCACAAATTATGAGGTCTGAAATGTGTTTTGAAAAGTGTGTGTGCAGGCATCATTATATCTGGAGGATTGAAAACGTACAAGGATTTTAATTTAAATACGGAGCGAACTGGCCACTCTGTTTAAATTTCGTGCATTTTAAACTGAAACTAAAATAAAATTCGGCTTGACAACACTTGCACTAGACTATCAGTATCGCATGTGGACATCGGACATTTCTGTTATGCACTGTAACAAAATTTCACACTGGACGAGAAAAGACATTTTTGTGCAATAGGAAGTTAACCTTCCGGAGCATTCATTCGATCGTTTAGAGTAACTGAGGCAGTTTGAGATTCCATTCTGAGTGAACTCTGCAGTCTTGGTAAGTTGGCACTTTATTTTTCAACATTATAAAGTTTCCGACTTGAAGTTTAGCCTTCTTTTTATTTTATCTCAAATTCTTGATGACCTTAGTTTGAAATGGGCTGCACTTGCAATGAAGACTTTAGGTTGTCCACACTTACTACAGATATACAAAGGGAGAAATATATTTTACCATAACTGCAAGAAAATGTCATGTCTTGTCTCCACAAGTAATTTAGTTTGTACACCTTCACAACCTCCCTAGTAGTCCCTACCCATCTATAACCTGACAGCATTTTTTTCGAAAGCTCACGAAATGAGTATCCAAAATCCAAGTCTTAGTCAGAGGATGAAAGAGAAATTCAAATGAGTGTGTGTGTGTGTGTGGGGGGGGGGGGGGGGGGGGGGGTTATGGGGTTGGTGTTGGTGTGTGGGGGGGGGGGGGGGTTTCTCACCAGTAAGCTCCAACTTATTTTGGTAGTTAATATTTTCAAAGATTGGTTAATATTTCATTATTTTGTTCTACAAAACTTCACAAGTTTGTTATCTGAACGGTTCTATCAATATTTTTTTCTTGGTATCTGCTTCAAAATAAAATGATTTTTTATGTGTGCTCCTGTATCTTTTCACCGTTATAAAAAAAGTACCATAGTAAACCATGGTAAATCCCAAAATACCCTGGTAATACCATGGAATTACCAGGGTATTTTGGGATTTACCATGGTTTACCATGGTACTTTTTTATAAGAGCAGTCTTAAATTTTGAAGTAGGTATTCTGAATTTGCATTTAGTAAGTAGTTTTTAAAGAGAACTAATAGAATGCGGCTAATGGTCGGCTTTTGGAAAACATTTTCTTGGTGATGGGGGCTGACCTATCAAACGGCCCTGAACTGTTGTTTCAAAATCAAAATGTTGTCCCTTGCCTCGAATTTGCCCATGAAAATGTTCTGCCCACTGCCCTGATATTTGCCAAAATTATAAAAATACCCCTTCCCTCTGAACAAATTGTTTTGAAAATACCAATCCCTAGCAGTGAAAACTGCAAAATTAGCTGGTTGTTTGTGGAGGGTGATGAGAGTGCTGAAACCCCCACCCCATCTCATACACCCAAGTATCTAATTCATATAGGTGACATTCGATTTAGGTTTTGTTGCTGAGAATTAAAGCAAAATAATATCCTTGTATAAAACAGAAATACTAGCAAAAATCCTTAATTCGTCATTTAAAAAATACACATCAATCTGTGTCTGGAAAATATTGCCATATTGTCTGTGTTTTAAATATTCTAATAATTATTTTGGAATTTCATGGAAGTCATCTCATAAAATTGACAATATATTGCATTTATCAGACCACATGTATTTACCACCCCCTCCCTTCTTCGTGGTCTCATTCCCACCTTACTGAAGACTTTTCAGAATTTCAGTAGTGGTTAGGTGGTAACAATTTTAATTTCCCCAGTACAAACTCCAGAAGAAAGTCATATTTTAGCAATACTGCACCCCCCCCCCCCCACACACACACAAATAAATAAAACAAACCTGTTGCCCCAACATGCACTAAAACGTAAAAAATCATTGGTTCCACAAATGGGAACTACTGAGTTTTTCTTAAACCTGTCTTTTCATTCTTCCGAATTTATCTTCTTTATTCAGCTGGTGTGTGTGTGTGGGAGGGGGGGGGGGGGTCATCTAGTAAGGGTGGAATTGGTGATAGTTAATCAGTAACTGCGTGTACTACTGTACTAGGCCCTAGCTGTCAAATATCTGCAGGCACTGTCGGCGTGTCGCTGTATGTTTTTTCCACTTCAAGTTCACGGTGGTTACCAGTTTTCAAGATGGATTTTGTCCTGCTTCCAGAGAACATGCTCTTCAAAGTATGTTTGCGTTGGCAAACATGTGCTTCTTCATTGCTGAAGTGTGAATCGAATAAGATTACACAGTACAGTAGGCCTCGCATCGACTCGTCGGCAGCAATAGTTGCTGCCGACGAGTCGATGCGAGGCCTACTGTGTTTTGAATAATAAATTCAAACCACCAAAAATAATCTAGCCCTCAACCAGATAATCACTGATGTGAAAAATATCTTATTTGTACTTTCCGACGTTTGAAGTTGCATTTGAAAATGAGTCACATCGACTCGTCGGCAACACGCCGCAATGACGCATTGACGGAAACATTGTTACCAACAAAATTTTTATAGGAACTGTACTACCACTACGGCACTAGTACCAGTGGCTAGCTCCAATATCGGACCCAATTGGACTTTTTTTGCCCTAAAAATTAATTAAGTTTTCGTCGGTTTTCAATAATGAAAGCAAAGGTTGAGTTTCACTGTTCAATTTCTTGGCAGAGATCATGTGTCTTTCATGAAGTCCTATCAACAGTTTTTAGCCAAGTTGTGCATCAAATATTTTGTAATGAGAATCGGTAATTCCGACAGATAAATTTAGCCGATGGTTCTCATTGGTTATGCTCCACTGGACGCTGCAAACTATTAGAACCAGTCTAACGAGAGAACTCGTGCACGCGAAGGGTACTTATTATCGGATGGCACAAGAGCTTTCTGGTTCAAAAATTAACGCATGCCCCTAAAATCCATGTGATTGAGACAAATACAGTTACGGGTGTGTAATAAACTGAATTCTCAGTGACGTGTGAATGTCACGATAATTAATGTCTTAAAGGGTTAAATATTTAGACATTCGAAAGACTGTTAGAGTAATATTCGAGGAGTTTTGAAGAACATGACAAAATCTTTAAACTTGCTTCTGTCAGAGTACACCCTCTGTTAATGAACGCAAGCAGGGGCGCCGAGAAGATGACCGATTAGGTGGGTGGGTGGGGATGGGGTGTAAACATGATTTGCCCCGACTGTGATGACTTAAGTCCCGACTGCCTAATATTCCAACTATCATCAAGGCGGGAGCGCGGCGGAACCGAAAGGTCCACTGTTCGATCACCGCCAGGGGTAACCGCGTTGTGTCCTTGGGCAAGGCACTTAATCCTGAATGCCCACGTGTGGGCACGGTGGTGCTGTGCACTAAGGCGTACTGCACGTCAACGGTGCACTTGTCGTCAACCAATGCTAACCCTGTTTTCGCGGAGTTAGTACGTTGTGTAGCCTGACAGTTGCTCGCCGTTGCTCGGTGGTTCTCTCCGGGTACTCCGGCTTCCTCCACCCGTAAAACTGTCCGACTCGAGGTGACCCTGGCTGTCGAAAGTGTCGTTAAGCCCTAATAAATAAATAAATAATACATAAATAGGCGGGAAGGGAGGGAGGGAGGGGGAGGGAGGGTGTAAACCTGATTTGTCCCGACTCTGATAACTCAAGTTCCGATTTACTAATTAATATTCTAATTATATCACCAAGGCATGCCTTCGTCGAAGGCATGCCTTGATGATGTAGTTGGAAAATTAGTTAGTCGGGATTATGGTTAAAAAATTATAATTTATCAGAGAATGAATAAAATATACCTGCAGTAGTCGGTCTTTGAAATATCGCCCTCTGGTGACACTAGAGGTTGTTGTTAATCCCCACTCATGAAGTGAATACAGTTAATGTCTGAAGATCTCAAAAAACTGTACTCACCAAAACTATAGGTCTGTTACTCTATTTTGAAAACAAATTTTCCGTAGTTGGACCTCGGATTCAGCCTGAAGGACAAGGTCCATCAGATACTGAATCCCGTTTCTTAGAATTCAGTTTATCCGACTGAAACTCAACTACGTCGGTGTTGTATCAGCAAATTACTCTTTCTGCAGTGTATGTTACAGCGGCGGGTACATGACTCTGGGTTTGGTGGGTGAAGGGGCACCGCATTTCAGTGATGAGTCAGAAGAATTATCCGACACGCGTTGTGGCATGCACAAGTGGGGCTATTTCTCGGGGAAAATGTTTGAAAATGAAAGGCCAATGTGGTCCTCTTAAGACTTTTTTGCGCATGTTTTCCAACTAATTTTTTTTTTTCATATTTTTTTATTCAGATCTTAGGTTCTTATTTACAAGCAAAAAGTACCTTTTTCTATGGATAAAATGTACATAAAGTTGTTTTACATAACACAAAGATGGAAAGGTTAGTCATTCCTTCGTAGTAATATGGGGTTTCATTTGTTGCTGCACTATAGAGAAGGGGGGAGGATGTCTAAATTATGTTGCAAGATATCGCCTGTGTGTTTTGCTAGCGATTCAGGGTCCCATCTGCATATAATGTGAACATGCATATACAAATATGATTATGTCGGTGCATGACTGTCGTTGTGTCGCAGCCTCTCCATCTCGTTTTCCAATTAAAATATTCCCTCTATATTTTGTATGGATTCATTTAGTTTTTGATAAAGGAACACAAATTCAGAAAGGCTCAAGGGAGATCCGGGTAGGAGCTCTAGCTGTGTGCATTGTATGCGATACTATCCGCGATAATACCGTTTTCTCCGGTGGGATTGCATGTGTAACAAATGAGTGACAAAAAACTGGAGGGACGCCCTCTCCAGATTGGCATGCACGTGTTAACATGGAATAACGAGTAAACATTTTTAGAATATTGGCACGACATCTGCCGGGCTTTCTGGCTGCTCCGACGCCCACAATTTAGAAAAAAATTGTCCAGGGAAGTGATGCATGGTTCATGAAAAATATTAAAATTCCAACTATTGATGAGAAATTTTGATCTTTTATTTCCAACTGGAAAGTTGAGTTTCAAATTTCCTACTCTAAAATTGACATGGCCTCAAAATTTCGACTCTGACATCAATCCGGTAAATTTTCTGACCCAGACATATTATAAATGATGCTTTTTCCGTTTCAGTACTAGTAAAAATTTTCAGAAGGGTTCATAACCCTTTACCTAACGCAGACGATTTCAAAATTCATTATTTTAAATATTATTTTTTTTAAATTTTTAAAAAAAATTTCAACAAAAGCATATCATGTGACCCCTCTTTGGAACGAGCTCGACGAGCTCGTTCCAAAGAGGGGTCTCATGATATGATTTTGTTGAAACTTTTCGAAAAATAATATTTTCCAGCAGCTGTATTTGCATATTACGTGGGCGGATGCGGGCGATTCGTTGGGTAAAGGGTTGAAAGATATCACCAAGCGCTGCAGTGCAACCACCTATCGAAACCACTCACAGTTGGAATTTACACCGGTGCCCCCCCCCCCCCCCCCCTCCCAGCTGAAACCCTCTAGCCACATCCCTGAATTTGTCTTTTTCATGATGGAGGAGACTCTTATCAAATCAATGCCTCCTACATTTGTGTGGGTTGTTTTTTATTCGTTTTAGAACATTATTGCAGAAGGTTTGTTAATTTGCATTATTGTTTATAAGTCAAGACATTAATTATGTTTTAAAGAGTTACTGCCCTTTAGGTTCCAGTAAAGAGGAGGGATGGGCGGTATCGGAATTTTAAGTTCGGTATCGGTACAGTATTCGGTATCTGACTTGACTGAGATTTGCTGATAGTATTATTTATTTATTTATTTATTTATTTATTTATTTATTTATTTATTGTTGTTTAAGGTGACATACTTCTGCACAATGGCTAATCATGACCACAACATGGAGATAAAGTCAAGGTCAGTCAATCGTTTACATCCCATATTGCCTATTTAGAGGACTTGCATCCCAGGCATTAGTGACTGGGTCCTATTTTACCAGTGAAACAGAGCTTGTTTACCACAGTAAACAAGCACTACTTCACGTCTAGGGGTTCCCACGGGGGTGCTGATAGTATCAAAGAGGAATTCACACCAGGAATTCTACAACGCTATAAATGACACTGCCAATGAGCTCCACACATTGCGCATAAGTACGTGACCTTAAACACCAATAAATAAATGAATAAATATAATGAGCTTCACAGTGGCATTCTTTTACGACCACAAATCATATTTACAGTAATTTTGTGACTTGTTCTAAACGCACCTTAATGTCTGGAGACCAATTTCAGGATTTTGCGATCTCAGAGCATGTGCCCTGACCATGCCATCTTTAGGAGGTGCTGCTGACAATCAACAAAATACCTGGTCAGTGATTTCTAGTCATGTCTTGGCTGCCTGTTAAGGTAGCCAAGGCGTGACAAGAAATCACTGCTAAGCAATTGGGCATGTCTAGAGGAAATTTCCGGACAGTTGCCCAGTCAATTGAGAGCCGACAAAACTGAAAAAGAAAATCAGTCACTTCTTTCACGAAAATGAACCATTCAACTGTTATCAAGCATCAACATGCCATCTTTAGGAGTTCCTGCTGACAATAGACAAAACACCTGGGCAGTGATTTCTAGTAGCAAGACCTGACTAGAAATCACTGCTGAGCAAGTGGACATGTACAGGTTGTAGTCTGTAGTCTGATGGGAATTAAACAGTTCAATTCGAATCAACTCTTTATTTAACGGTATGTAAAATATAATAATAAATACATTTACAGAATAATATTGTGATACAAAAACATACCGTTGGGGGACAGCATAGCCAGATTGGCTGTCTTCCTGCTATCCCCCGAGGTAAATAATATAAATAGAGCAACATCATAGTAGTATACAGCCGGAAGAGAGAAATACAGATCATTTTGGAGTAAATTTTGTATTGTTGCATTGTTGCGTTATTGCATGGGAAACAAGACACTTAGAATGGCAATGATATTTTAGAGTTTATTGGAAATAATATTGATAATAGTTTGGGAATAAGATGAGTGACAAACTGACGAGCTAGCCGGTAAAAGTAGAACTGTATTACAGATTAGTACAGTAAACTATCTAGTACAGTCTGGGCAATACGGGTTGTTTGTTACACATAATTTGTGTTTGATAATTTGAGAGAAGTTTTTGCGTTAACATTTTCTTAAATGCAGTATGACTAGTGGCATTTCTTATACTCGGTTCCAGGTCATTCCAAAGCATAGGGTAGTTGAAACAAGGGATGTAATCTAAGGACATTGTTCTTGTTCTTGTTCTGCAGACGCGAATCGATACCGAGAACCTGGTGACGTGACCAGTAGCATTATTATTAAAGAGTGAAAACATTGAATTTAATGTCTGGGAAAGAGATCCATTTTTCAAATCGAATAAAAATAACATGGCATGGAATTTGAAAAGGTCTGCAACTTTCACTATTTTATCTTGAGCAAATAGAGGGTCTGTATGGGCATTGAAACGTGCGTTATTAATTATGCGAACTGCGCGTTTTTGTAGTAGGAAAAGTTGGTTAATTGATTTTGAGTTGCCCAGTCCAAATAGGGTTAACACAACTGAAAAGAAAATCAGTCACTCCTTTCATGAAAATGAACACTTCAACCGTTATGAAGCCTCAACAGTGCCTTATAAACAGCGAATGTTGGAAAATTGAAAACTCAGACGGTTTCGGTATTCAATGATTGGTTCCAGTGGCGGCGCCATGGGGGGGGGGGGGGGGGGGGGGGTACTTACCCTTCCACTTTTTTCGCCAAGCGTAGTAAAAAAATACTATCATTTTAATTTTTGTATTGAACGTTGCGGTGTAGTGGTGGGTATGCTTAATTCCATATCCCCAAGTGCACTACACCAGAGAAGTTTTTAAATTATGTTTGTGTGTGCTCCCCCCCCCCCCCCACACCCACACACATTAGCTGCAAACAACAAACAAGAGTCGAGGTCCCAAATTGCAACAAGGCGTGCCGCGTTCAAACGGTCTGAAAGATACCGCTTAAGAGTATTCGATGAACGCTAGAATCGAGAGCGTGCAACGCATCCGTTTGGAATGCAGCCTACTTTCATTTTCGATCTGAGTGTCGTTTGGTGCTTTGTGCTCGCACTTTACAACAGCGTTCTCCCGTTAAAATGTCACCATGTACGACGTTTTCTATAACTTGAAGACCTAACCAGTAAGTTTCAAAAGGATAAAACTGTTTTAATTTAATTGTCTGAGAATGGTCCAGACAACACCATTTACAACGTAAGTTTTAAAAATTTTCTCAACTTCGGGAGGGGTGTCCCCTCCCGAAGTTGAGAAAAATTTTAAAACCTACGCGTGGTGGGCAATACCCAACTGTACCCCCCTCACTTCTGTAACTCTGGCGCCGCCACTGATTGGTTCGACTCGACTTTTCGGTATCACCATGATATCGGTATCGGTTCGGTTTTTCGGTACATTGCCCATCTCTTGTAAAGAGAGTTTTCATATCGTGCAATCAACTACTCCCACGCCTTTGGTTTGGAGTACTGTATTGAAACTTTGAAGTGTTATTGTTGACAGTCTGGTGATGGAGTGACATGTATGTACAGATGACAGAATTCATAAATGCTGGAGTTGTTGATACTATCCTCAATCGACAACGATACATTTTACACATTTAATTAACAGGGGGTAGCCTTATGGTGTAATCATCCTGCACCTTTTAGTTTTTGTTTCTGAAAAATAAGAACGTAATAACTTGTCATTTGTTGATATGCAACATGGATACACTCCTTTCATGAGGTGATGGAGTTTATCATCTTTGGGCGTGTTGCAGTTATTGATAGAGTCTAAAAGTTGGCATGTTTATGGAAATAGTACCACTGTTGTGTAACCAAATCCTTCATCATCACGCTTTCAGTTTTGGTTCATTTTAATCGGAATTACAGCCTTCCAGAATCATGACTATATATATTTACTGTTTTAGCTGCGACTAGCAGCTCTATAAGTGGCAATATCGGTCTGTCGGTCTGTCTGTCGGTCGGTCGGTCGGTCTGTCGGTCGGTCGGTCGGTCGGTCGGTCTGTCGGTCTGTGACCAACGAGTTTCAAAACTCAATAACTTTTGAAATACTTGATGGAATGACTTTATATTTGGCATGTAAGTGTATCTTATTGATGTCTAGCCACTGTTCAATGCATGTGTGTTCCAAATATTTTTCTTGGAGTTATGGCCCTTGATGGACTTAGAATTTTGTGAGATTGCACCATCCGTCGCAGCTACGGCGTCGATGACGCGATTTTTAATCTATTTATTTTCTAACAGTTTTGTTTTCATTGTCGATGAACTCATGGCCATTGAATATTTAAGGAATAGTGCATAGCTTGTCGTTGACTACGCCCATATAGTGCCCAGTGAGGTGGTGTAGTTTCCGACGCGAAGCGGAGGGAACTACACCACATCACTGGGCACTATATGGGCGTAGTCAACGACAAGCCAGGCACTAGTCTTTATATTATATCGAACAACACGAAAATGCAAATTAACCAAATAATCTACAATCCAAATTGTAAACATGTAATGATGTTTTTATTTTAAACAATAAAGGAGAAATGAGAATAATGTGTGGATATTGATAATTGTTCGACACAATGATACTATTCCTCGCCTCTGCCAATGTCTCATTCCGGGTTCTAAGGGTAGATCACGACTGGTCTTCGACTCGTCGTGATCTGCCCTTAGTACCGGAGCTCGACTCGGATACATATTTTGTATATCCACGTTATGGTAATAATCTCTATTTATCGGAACGTATCACCTCGGAAAACTTTGCGGCTATTCTTGCGACACTAAAAAAACGAAGTGTATATTTTTTATGTAAATCGAATTGTCTAACTGGTGGCCGGGATTTTCTGCCACCATTTTGGATAAATCGTTGCTTTGTACGTTTTTAAAACCAGAAAATGCATATAGTGCCCGTGCTAAAAATAGAAAACATATAGTGCCCGCATGTAGTGACTCTTCAGCTCTGTGCTGGACAACTACACGAAATAGGGTATCACATTTCAGCCAATCAGAAAGAAATATATATGACAGAATATGATTCATGGCTCCCATTTAATTTTTGAACTTTAATATTTTTTTCTTTTACATATATGAAGGTTTAAACAAGTCCTTGTGCTGGTAGTTATAAGAAAAAAATCATCGAACTTCAAAACAAGTACAACGAAATCATTACATCTATTCCTGCCTGCGCTTTCACCGCCCATTTGTGCGAAGCTTGCGCTTTCACCGCCCATTTGTGCGGATATTCAACCTAAAGATCCGCAAAAAAGAGCGATGAAAGCGCAAGCAAGAATAAATGTAATAATCTCGTTGTATTTGTTTTGAAGTTTGATGATTTTTTTGACCGACATTTAACCCTTTACCCAACGCAGACGATTTCAAAATTTATTATTTTAAATATAATTTTTTAAAAATTTTCAAAAAAATTAAACAAAACCATATAATGTGACCCCTCATTGGAACGAGCTCAATGAGCTCGTTCCAATGAGGGGTCACATAATATGGTTTTGTTGAAATATTTTGAAAAATTTAATTTTTTCAACTACTCAATTTGCATATTACGCGGGCGGATTCGGGCGATTCGTTAGGTAAAGTGTTAATGGGATTTTTTTCTGGCTGGACTCAATATTTCGTCCCGTGCTCAGCATTGCAAATGGTGCCTTGTTACACTCAAGAACCCAAAGTCAAAGATCATATAGTTCGAACGCAAGAAGGTGTATTCGGATTTCTTCCACAGCTGGACATTTACAGACTGGGTTGGAATATTATCACCGGGGGGTGGGTGGGTGGGGGGGGGGGGGGGTGCAAATGATTTTTTCAAACGCTGGATGTTCGCCAGCTGGGGAGGAGTTGAATATTCAGAGAAAGCCCCTTCCCCCCCCCCCCCCCCGATCCAAGAACCTGTAGCCACGTCCCCGATGGTATAGTTTATTTAACGCATTATCAATAACATTACCAATGACACAACACAGTTGTCTGACATCCTCTCTTTTTTCCAAAACGAGTACCACATCAGCTTCTAGGGCACATACTTTATAAGGTATTAGAAGAGACTGTAGGCCTACTGGCCTACCGATTTTATATTTGTGTCCGTCGTTCGAAAAAACCCAAAACAAGCAGATCCTTTAAGGTTCCTTTATTTCTTCATTATTGTGGTATACTTCTTGCATCTATGGCTATATTGCGAACGTGTTTTAATTCCATGATATCTTGTCACTCGACTTACATGTTCGCGTAAAAATGTGACAGTGGTCAATAATGCTTGATATTATATCTCACGTGACTTCCTTGCATTCTGATTGGCTGAAAGATGATACCCTATTTCGTGTAGTTTGCATCCACAGAACTGACCAGGCACTACTCCCAGGCACTACACGTTTTCTATTTTTAGCACACTACTATATCAGTTTTCTTTTCATAGTGGGCGAATAAAACTAATGAGGCTAAATTTAAAAATCGATTCAGAGAGGCACAACATCCACAAAACGACCCGAAAAGAAATGTTTGTAGAAAAATGTATCGCTTTTCCATTGTTGAAGTCACATTTTTCGAGGCGTTCATTTTATTCCTTGAGAAGATGATCCATATCTCGTTTCGAAGAGAATGATCCATACCTGGGTCCAACTTTCATGAGAACGCGTCCGGATATGAAAAATCGTTTGTTTCGCTGCTCACATTATTTCGCTATTTAATTGTATGTTTTGGGCAGTAAACGAATAAATAATGGGATTCAATTGAATCTTCGGAGTTTGTATCTCGTGCTGACCCATTCGGTAATGTATATGTGTGACACATGTGTGGAAATTATCAAACTGCGTTGTCAAATTTCGAAAATTTTAGTTTTCATTCGCGAGTTGCACGATTCTAGAATACACAGTTCCGTTTGGGGGAAATGTTTTGTTTACCCTTGCCGACCGATTCAAAATCTGTCTTCTGCTCATATCAATAATCCAAGTTAGCCGTGTTTTGGAAGAAGAAAATGTTTTTTAAAAACTACATGGTATTTGTTTCTATATAACGCTGGTTGGTATGGCTGCTACCTTGGTAATAGATTAACAAATGGGACAGATGTTTTTTCTTGATGGGTGTTCGATATAATATAAGGATTAGTGCATGTCTTGTCGTTGACTACGCCCATACCGGATCGCGGCGGGAACTACACCACCTCACTGGGCACTATATGGGCGTAGTCAACTCTAAGACATGCACTATTCCTTAATTACGATATCTTTATCTCTATGGAAAAAAGACAAAAACAAAAACATTTCTCCTTCAAAATGAAAAAAAGGACTTCGGAGGTCCCCTAGCTCCCATTTTAATAGTCTCTCAAATTCAGTATATCCTTCAGTAGCATTTGTTAAAACTTTCTGAATGCGTGTGCACGTAAGAACCGTCGATAAAATTGTTTCTGAAAATCGAAATGAATCGGTCCCCAATGGTTCCCCGTTTTCTCCCCTCCTCTCGTCACTTCGAAGTTCCCCGTGAATAATATGCTCTCACCAAAATGATATACCATTCTGAATAACATTTGCTCTTTCGGTAATGTGGTCAATAATGCTTGTTACGATATCTTTATCTTAGAATCATTCAGATTTTGACCTGAAAAACACGAAAAACGATAGATAGATAGATAGATAGATAGATAGATAGATAGATTTTATTTCACCAGTATACAGAAAATAAAACACAATTTACATATAATGTACAAATCACAATACAGAAATCAAACCAATAAGTTTGAGACCAATAAGTTACTTAAGTATACCGGCAGTGTGAGGCATAGCCAGATTGGCTGTCTTCCTGCCTTCCCCTAGGTGAGGGAGGAAGAGACTAAGAGGTAGGTAGATAGGAACAGGTATGTAGAAGAAAGTACATAAAGAAAATAATGGAATATCTAGACTGAAAAGGGAAAAAATAAAATAAAGTTGTGATGCAACATCATGAAGTGCCAGTATTGTTTTTTTAAAGAATAGATCAACAATTGCATTTGCAAATGGTGCGAGTGGTGGGAGGAACCTATTGGGCTGGCCCCCTTCCGGTTCGACCCATCCTGTAAGGTTCCAAAGCACGAAGCAGTCGGGTCGTGTATCAAATGCAAGGATCAGGCGGAACCCGATGGTGCCAGCCAGGACGAGCATACCACACAAACTTGCACATTGAAAATGAAAATTAGTAATCTATGTTAGTGAACCTTTTACAATATCATATTGGTGTTAGCTATTAGAGACTGTAGGGTTTGAAGAGGGGGGCTACCGGTCTGGGGATGCCTTGGAATGGAAGTAGACTAGACAGCACAATCCGGGCAGTAAGGATTTAATGTGTTCCGATTCCGTATCATATAGACGACTCATTCTGATTCCGTATAGGCCTAGACGACTCGTTTCCGGTAACGCGGGGAACTATCATAACAGACGCAAGGATACCTTCTATGTGCGTTTCAGTGATCGACTCAGCTGGTCGCTTACAAAACAGAACAAAATTCCTTACAGTTAGCGATAGAACTATTAATAGTCAATGTCCCCTCACGCCCCCATAATAAACACTGATTAAACGAAATAAAAACAAACCTTTACTAGTTAAATGGTTGGAATGGGCAAAGCATTTAAAAATGAAGTGACACTGAGAGCGAATAATTTGACAACACAACTTTGAAACTTGCGGTGACCGCGTTACTCATTGTTTGTTAGAGTGCACAACAATATAGTCCCATAAAAAAAAAAACATTTCTTTTAAACCGTTTCTCTCCCAACATTATGTCCCAAAACTGTATTAATAATTTAAGACTTAATTTTTTTAAGTGAAAGAATTGTTAGATAAATGAATTAACATGATAATGTGCATGTCCTGTGATTTGCATCAGATTCTCGGTGGAGTCCAAAAATGGGATCACAACTCGCCGGCAAAGCTGTCTCGTTGAGATCCCATTTTGGACACCACCTCGAATCTGATACAAATCACAGGACATGCACATTATCATGATAATCTGTATATATCTCTATGGACAGAAATGACGAAAACAAAAGCATTTCCCCCTTAACCCTTTACCCAACGCAGACGATATCAAAATTTATTATTTTAAATATCATTTTTTTTTAAAATTTTCAAAAAATCTCAACAAAACCATATCATGTGACCCCTCGTTGGAACGAGCTCGACGAGCTCGTTCCAACGAGGGGTCATATGATATGGTTTTGTTGAAGTTTTCGAAAAATAATATTTTTTTCAGCTGCCGAAAATCGAAATAAATCGGTCCCCAATCGGGTTCCCCGTATTCTCCCCTCCTCTCGTCACTTCGAAATTCTCCGTGAATAATACGCTCTCACCAAAATGGTATACCATTCTGAATAACATTTAAAAACCAGTGCAATGATTTGCAAACCAATAAAAGTGAAAAGCCATCTTTTGTATTTTATCCCAAACTGAGTGACGAGGTGGAGGTGGTTAATTGGGTAATATTTGCTCAATAACTGTTGGCTTTGGAACCATTAATTATCTTTTTTGTCCACTTTGGAAAGGACTTTGTACCGGCATGCATGAGAATCACTCAAAACCGTGTGGCATTGAAAAAAAAGTGCCAATGTTGTTCAGTGCGAGACCATATGTCTGGTAATAGTGAAAATTCAAACTTTAAATCTCTATTTCCTGTGGGACCATATATTTTTTCCAGTTTATTTTTTTAAAGAGGCGATGTACTTTGTGATTGTATGGGTAATGTATTTCGTAATAGCTTCATGTGATGTAAGGAGAGTGAAAGATTAGCACTGTTGTCAAATGGATTTTTTTAGGCTTTCACAACTTGAAGAAACTGCAAGGTTCATTTTTAGAGTTGCTTCCCTTTAAAGAAACTTCTTCCTGGAAAAGAAAACTGTGTTTGATGTCACACAACAAGTCTAAATCATTTCCATGGACCCCAAGCGATTGGTGTTTCAGAAATGATTCATGGCTTCCTCCTCCAAAATATATTCAAAATACTTAGACCATCGATTGAACATGGCGCCATCTGCAATGCTAAAGCATTGCAGATGGCGCCTTGTTGCACTCAAGGGATGACTTGATATGTACAGACGTAATGGATTCAACTCGAGTCAATGCTATTGTGAGGCCCACAAAACCATCTTAAAATATTGGTTCTGGTGGTAACGGTGTTGGGTAATCATGTTTGCCCAATCATGAATGTGAATTTTACCAACGATTCTAGCGTTCATGCGTTTCAGCGAGCTATATACAAAAAGAGCGCACAATCACCGAGATTCACTGCAACAATCGGCATTGTCACACTAAAAGTCGCGACAGACCGCCACGTCTTGTATTACGACATTGCTGATTGCTGTGGTTAGTTTTTAGGGCAGGTCGGACTCGCATATTATCAAACTTTGACCGTTTTATGACCACGTGGAGGTCAAATTATTGGACAACAATATCCAGCCAAACTACTGCGCAATGAGACAATTTAAAAAAAAAAAAAAAAAAAAAAAAAAAAAAAAAAAAAAAAATAATAATAATAATAATAATAATAATAATAATAATAATAATAATAATAAATATTACTGTATTTTATAATAATAATAATAATAATAATAATAATAATAATAATATATTACTGTATTTTATAATAATAATAATAATAATAATAATAATAATAATAATAATAATAATAATAATATATTACTGTATTTTATAATAATAATAATAATAATAATAATAATAATAATAATAATAATAATATATTACTGTATTTTATAATAATAATAATAATAATAATAATAATAATAATAATAATAATAAAATATTACTGTATTTTATAATAATAATAATAATAATAATAATACTGTATTTTATAATAATAATAATAATAATAATAATAATAATAATAATAATGATAATAATATATTACTGTATTTTATAATAATAATAATAATAATAATAATAATAATGATAATAATATATTACTGTATTTTATAATAATAATAATAATAATAATAATAATAATAATAATAATAATAAAATATTACTGTATAATAATAATAATAATAATAATAATAATAATAATAATATACTGTATTTTATAATAATAATAATAATAATAATAATAATAATAATAATAATAATATACTGTATTTTATAATAATAATAATAATAATAATAATAATAATAATAATAATAATAATAAAATATTACTGTATAATAATAATAATAATAATAATAATAATAATAATAATAATAATAATATACTGTATTTTATAATAATAATAATAATAATAATAATAATAATAATAATATACTGTATTTTATAATAATAATAATAATAATAATAATAATAATAATAATAATAATAATAATATTACTGTATTTTATAATAATAATAATAATACTGTATTTTATAATAATAATAATAATAATAATATTATTATTATTATTATTATTATTATTATTATTATTATTATTATTATTATTATTTGGAGGTGAAGGGGTCGGTACACTTAGTTATTATAAAGCTTACCAATCGTTTATACATGGTACGTTTTAGTCCAAGCTGTATGAGTCCAAGCTCAATGAGTCCAAGGTCTTAGGCCACAGTCTAATTCTGTTAGGAATTCGAAGCTGTTATAAGTTATTTGTTTACCCACTTTTCATGGCGTTAGTGCGCATCGTTTAATGTGACGTCTCTATAATAAAAAAAGGCATACAGATATTCTTTCGTCCCCCATTTTTGGATATTCAAATTAATAACTATTTAATTCCCCTTGAACATAATTTGTGGAACCACGTGGCGTGGTCATAAAACTACAGATGTGATGAGTCTTCAATCCTAGTTATTTTGTAAACAAACGTGTTCAATAGTATTGATAAAGTCATTAAAGATTCGTTGAAATCGAGTCTCGATTGAGACACATGTCGTGCGTTGAGTCAAAGAACATAAATATTTATGGCGTTTTTTTTTAATTCAGTCGCTGGTGATATATCGGGTTCGCTTTTCCGACCAACTGAAATATTCCAATCGAATGAATCTAAACATAAGCTGGACTAATTCCAGGCCATAACAGCGTCGAATTTCTTAGAGAATTTTGACTGGTGGCTTGATAGCTTGGTATCAGTCGCCATCCTATATTGATATTCTTCTTCCGCTTCTGGCATGTGTTTGTCAAAGGCTGGTGCAAAGATGTTCTCAAAAAGTAGTAAGATTGTTGTACTGAAACCCGGGGCCAATACTATAAAACTTTTACAGTTGTATTTTTTCCAGGATTGTATTTTCTATTTATGGAAATAACTAATTGAAATGAACCATCAGCATTTTCAAAGATATGGCAATTTGCCAACTGGCAAATTGCCATATCTTCGAACATGCCATTGGTTCATTGCAACCCATTTAAAGTCATAACTAGAAAATACAATTCTAGAAAATACAATTCTAGAAAATACAATTGAACAAGTTTTATAGTATTGGTCCAGGGTATAGCAATAATGATATTATAGTGTTAAATCCGCGCATGCTGCTCTGTGTCTGTACCTTTACAATGTGTAGATGGATTAATTGCACTCCACAGTTTCTTGCTTTGATTATAAATCTCTCGTTGTAAGTTGGTCGAGATGGCCAAATCACGAGCAGCACTTCCCAGCAACCATGCTGGCATCTGTTCTGGAGAGAGAGAGAGAGAGAGAGAGAGAGAGAGAGAGAGGGTAGTTCCGCATCAACTGTAGCGTGACTGAAACTGAGTGTGTGTGTTTGTAGCTGTTCTGGAATCGATGTTATCCCGAGTATGCACGAGGGCAGTGTGATTTTGCAATGTGATTCTTATTATTCGGTCCAGGCAGGGTCAAGCCACCAGCATAACCCAGCAGTCATAGTGGCATCTTTGATGGAGTGGGAGAGGTGAACAGAGTTTATGTTGCTGGTCGCTATTGTACACCCGTGTCCGTTCTATCCTGACTAAATGTGTGTGCTTGTAGACGTTCTTGGGTCAATGTTGTCGAGGAGTACGCGAATAGATGACAAGCCAGCAGTACAGGAGTTATATTGGAAGAGAAAGGAATTACATTTTTTCTGTATCCACATAATCAAAAATTTTGGTGGCCTCTGGCATTCCATATATATTTTATTGCACTTAGATTTCCACGAAAAGTTTGGACAGTGGAAGATGAAGTTTATTACGACATCAATTTCTTTATGCTAAAAAAGTACAAACGAAAATTTGCATTTTCTCTATTCAACGTGAAATTCAGACAAAAAGAAAACCGTGCGAGTTCCCTTTCTCCCTTTTGAAAATCTCATATTTAGCATACCCTTCGGTTACCACGTACACTAAAACATTACCGTTAAAATTGCGGTAGAAGTACGGGCAACGTCTACCGAAAATATTACGTAAGCGACTGTTACTGGAGTGTTCTTGTAAAGTGGAGCAAAATCACACTACCCTCGCGCATACTCGGGATAACATCGATTCCAGAACGTTCTCTATGCAACGTGAAATTCAGACAAAAAATACACCTTGCGAGCTCCCTATCTCCCATTTGAATGTCTCAAATTTAGCATATCCTTCGGTTACCACGCACACTGAAACATAACCGTTAAAATTGCTGTAGAAGTACGGGCAACGTCCACCGAAAATATTACATAAGCGACTGTTACTAGAGTGTTCTTGTAAAGTGAAGCAAACTGTTTTTTTTCAGAACGAACGCATTCAACTCTTTATTTTAATTTTGAAAGTTATCTTGTCAAGGCCTATATTTTATCTAAATTTTGGAAAATCCATTTAAATTCTCGCGAGAATGGTCACGAGTATCCATACCTGCCATGAGTGTCCCAGGATCCCATGATCGAACCCCTGTTGTACACTGATAACACATCGTCCCCTGAGTTCCAATGTGTTCTATGTGCCTACTGGCACATAGAACACATTGGAACTCAGGGGACGACATGTTAACCCTTTACCCAACACAGCTTTTTAATGTTTAAAGCATAAACTGAAATAGACAATTTAAGAAAAAATAAAACAATATTTACGAATAAAACGTTATAAATATGGATGTCATTGGAGTGTCTGGCAGTTCGTCTCTCTCACTCAGTGGTTCTCTTCGTATACACAGGCTTCCTCCACCACCCGTAAAACTGAACGATACGAATTGACCCTTGTTGTCGTAAGTCTCGTTAACCCTTTACCTTACATGAAAAGCAGACGACACTTTCAAAAAACAATTCTTGAATCACTAACTTTTTTCATTTTTTGTCTCAAAAACATTGGTTACGACCCCTTGTCGGAACGGGCTCGACGAGCTCGTTCCAACGAGGGGTCATAACCTATGTTTTTGAGACAAAATAATGAAAAAATAATGAAAATTAATTGGCGATTTTTGTGAATAGCGCTGGTCGGTTTTGACCGTTACGTTGGTTAAAGTGTTAAACACCAATAAACAAACAAATACTGAGAAAATTGCCGTTAAAATACGAAAATAAGACTGGTAAAGCCTAAGAAAATTAAAAATCTGTTTCTCAGGACCTTCCGCATGGACATTTTGGCTGCCACATACTCTCTTTTTACAACTAACTTAAACTTAAACAAATAAATGGTTTATGTCTGATATTTAACAAAGTTAATAAAATTGATAATTAAGTCCCTTGAGTGCAAAAAAGGCTTTGCAATGCTTCATGTTTAGGTTTAGGTGTTTACGTGTCAAACAATGGTGTGTTATGTACAGTGTCTGGTTAGACTATCACCAGATCACCCTAGAGTGGATTTTACAATATCATAGATGAGAACGTCTCCTTTTGGTCATGATCTGTCAACCGTGACGGCTGCCCAAGCCCGAAACCCAAAAACTTTTTGCACAGTCTGCAGGTCATATTTAATATGGAGAGATTTCATTGTAACTTGGTAGGATGACTACGTATGATGTCTAGATGAGAACTTCCTCATTTGGTCACGATCAACCGTGACGCCCCATTGCCCACGTGGGGGCACGGTGACGCTGTGTACTAAGGCGTACTGCACGTCGATGGTGCACTTGTCTTCAACCAATTCTAACCCTGCTTGCGTGGAGTTAGTATGTTGGGGAGCTGACAGTTGCTCGCCGTTCAGTGGCGTAGATAAAGGGGGGGGGGGGGGGCGTAGGCCCCCCCCCCCCCCCCCCCCCACCAGAAGTTTTGTCGGAGATTTTTTGGGACCATTTTTAGGCGAATTTATGCCTAATAATATTAAAATGCTGGCTTTGGGGATAAAAACACGTCATTTTGGGTAAATTTGGGGTAGAAAAAGACCAATTTTCAGTACATTTGCAGTAAACAACAGATTCTTTCTGTTTGTTTGGGTTTTTGTTGTTACACTGTCGGAAAATTTTCGGTCTGTCGAAAAATTTTAGGCTTGCCCCTCCGCCAGCGAAAAGCTATCTACGCCACTGTCGCCGTTGCTCGGTAGTTCTCTCCAGGTACTCCGGCTTCCTCCACCCGTAAAACTGTCGAGGTCATGATTAGCCATTGTGCAGAAATATGTGACCTTAAAACGCCAATAAATAAATAAATCAATCGTGACGACTGCCCGAGGCCAAAACCCGAAAACCTTTAGCACAGTCTACAGGTCGTAGTTATAGGGGGAGGGGGGGGGATTTCATTGTAACTTGGCAGGTTGACTTCATATAATGTCTAGATGAGAACGTCTCCTTTTGGTCGCGATTGGTCAGCTGTGACGGCCACAGGTGCCCGAAACTCGAAAACCTTTAGCACAGTCTACAGGTCATATTTATGAAGGGATTTCATTGTAACTCGGTAGGACTATTCCAAATAATGTCTAGATGAGAACGTCCCCTTTTGGTCGCGGCCATCAGCCGTGATGGCTGCCCAAGCCCAGACCCCGAAAGCCTTTAGCATAGTCTATATGTCGTATTTGTGGAAGGATTTCATTGTAACTTGGTAGGTTGACTCCATATAATGTCTAGATGATAACGTCCCCTTTTTGTCATGATTTGTCAGCTGTGATGGCTGCAGGGGCCCGAAGCCCGAAAACCGTTAGCACAGCCTACAGGTCATATTTATGAAGGGATTTCATTGTAACTCGGTGGGATCACTCCAGATAATGCCCAGATGAGAATGTCCCATTTTGGTTGCGATCATTCAACCATGATGGCTGCCCGAGCCCAAAACCTGAAAAACTTTAGCACAGACTACAGGTCGTATTTATGAAGGGATTTCATTGTAATTTGGATGACTCGGTATAATGTCGAGGCGAGGCTGTCCATTTCTGGATGCGATCGGCCCGAAGCCCGAAAACCTTTAGCACAGTCTACAGGCCGCATTTATGAAGAGATTTCATTGTAACTTCATAGGATGACTCGTTTGGGAATAATTTCGCTGTAACTTGGTAACTTTTGTTGACATAAATTAACTGTGAGGACTACATACATTAACTGTGAGGGCCACATTAACCCACCCCTCAATTCTTTGGTACAGTCTTCACCTCATATTATTTTTTATTGAAAACCTAGCATACAAGGAACAGAAATTAACATATTCCCAATTATCACAATTTTTGTCTTATTTCATAATCCTTTCATAAACATTAAGCATTATCCTTTTCATCAAACACAACACACAGACAAATTAAGCTACAGTGTCATTGACACTTTCATTTGTAACGTCAACGGAGCAGAACCAATGTATTGATACTTGTTTCGGCTTCATTGCAGCAGGTGGCAGCAGGTGGCTATTCAACAGTCATGAGACTTTAACCCATTAACCCCTAGCACTTTGGTGCTGCAACAGAATTTTCTCCAATCACTCTGATTTTCTCTGGTTTAACTATCAATTTAACCAATTATATCTTGTTTGACAGAGCTCACTGAGCTCTGTCAAACAAGATATATTTGTTTAAATATCAAACTGCATTATGGGAAATATTTGCTGTTGAAATCTTTGCCATTTTAACATCAGTGTGCAGAGGATTAATATAATTAACGTGCAGCCGAATAGCTGCTGGTTAAAAAATATTAATCTGATTTCCTTCAGAATTAACTTGTCTGAGACTAGTCATATTTCGACATGTATGAAGCCATTTCGAAAAAGCAGGAACAGATGGGTTAAATGTGTACGTTCTGGAAGTTTACTCCACTAAAATGAACACTCCACAATCCGTATTTCACTTGACTTCACTTCCATCTCCACCATTCACTCCGTATAATATGTTACATCTGTTCCCTCGTATGTAACTATCACAAACTTGCTTCCATTACATGTTGGTTTGGCGTCAAATTGTTTGCGATTGCGCACGCATTCAGTTGTGATTATGAGGAGCATTTCTGTTGGTAACAGCTGACTATTATCAATCTGCTCGTCAGCATTTCAAGTTCAGAGCTGAATGCAAAATACCCGATATTTATTATTTATTGGTGTTTAATGTCACATACTTATGCACAATGGCTAATCGTGATATTGACAGTTTTATGGGTGGAGGAAGCCGGAGTACCCGGAGAGAACCACCGAGCAACGACGAGCAGCTGTCAGCTCTTCAACATCGCAACTCTGAACTCTGCACCGCGGGACAGGCAGGGTTTGAAGACATGCGCACCATCGACGTGCAGTACGCCTTAGTACACAGCGTCATCGTGCTCCCACGTAGGCAATTAGGGTTAAGTGCCTTGCCCGAGGACACAACGCGGGGGAGCGCGAATCAGTCTCTGAAATGGACGCCCATCCAACTACTAACCGCACTCGACGTTGCTTAACTTCAATGATCTGACGAGAACCGATTACCGCGACGCCACCACGCCCCCAAAATACCCGATTGAGTTCCTTTAATGCAAAAGTGCCTTAACCCTCTGAACCCTAGCGACCGCTTTTCCGGCCAGGAACATGATACGTCATTAAATATGATGGCTGCTCAGTAAATGTGTGTGGTAGCCCTGAGGCCGCACGTTGAAAATATTGATTGGTCTACTCCAAATAATGAATATGGACTCTTCCAAATGCTCCCATTGCACTGGCATGGAAGATACCACTAGAGTCCAAAGGGTTAAATTCTATTCTCCCGCCCTTGTCTTCAAACTCTTTCTTTCAAGCTCGTCACAGCATTCTCCCTACCAAGCCCAGCCAAAGAGTATTCGAGATAATTTTTTTTGCCCTGGTCAATGGCGGAGGCGGTGAGGTGTCTGAATTACACAGCAGCCATCAAGTCCCATATTAGTCCTACACTATGTGACGTGTATGTTTCAAAGTGGTCCAAGTAATATACAGCGGTATTTGTACTCTGTTTAGAATTTCACAATGTCCAGTACACTGCAAAAATATAGGTTCTCTTTAGAACCAAAACTGGTTCTAATCTTGTGCCTGAAATGGAACCAGTTCTGTTTAAACAATATTTATTTCAAATCAAATAAATTTATAAAGATTAACATTAAATATTAACAGAATTAAACATAAATTAAGGGGGTTTCAGCCGTAAATTTATAGCTTATACGAGGTTGTCTCACATCATTATTAAGCATAGGAGATACGAACAGTTGGCATATCGAACCAGTTTTGGTTCTATACAGAACCAAAACTGGTTCGATATGCCAACTGTTCATATCTCCTTTGTTTCAAAATTTTTGGCGACTGCGTTAAATAAGCTCCAAGTTTAGTGCTGAATCTACTTCAGTTCATGTAATATTCTGTTAAAACTGAATGGTAATCTTGGTAAATTTATTTGATTTGAAATAAATACTGTTTAAACAGAGCTGGTTGCATCTCAGGGACAAGATTAGATCCAGTTTGGGTTCTAAAGAGAACCTATATTTTTTGCAGTGTACAATGTTACTATAGAATTTAAATTGGGGATAACAGGAAGACAGCCAATCTGGCTATGTTATTCCCACAAAAAACATATGTGTTTTCATGTAATTTTGTCATTATTGTTTATTACTGAGTATATGTTTTATTGTCAAATAAAAAATCGGTCAATCAATCAATCAATCACGATTGGTCTGCCATTATGAACTTCTGATCGATCCAGCAGGAGAAGTAGGCAAATAGTTGGCAATTCTAAAGGTAGGGAAAGTCGAGTTTCATTCAGCGACTCATTACATCAACGTTCTAAACTCAAATTATTTATTTATTTATTGGTGTTTAAGGTCACATATTTATGCACAATGGCTAATCATGATCGTGACAGTTTTACGGGTGGAGGAAGCCGGAGTACCCGGAGAGAACCACCGAGCAACGGCGAACAACTGTCAGCTCCCCAACATACTAACTCCACACAAGCAGGGTTAGCATTGGTTGAAGACAAGTGCACCATCGACGTGCAGTACGCCTTGGTACACAACGCCACCGTGCCCCCACGCGGGCAATGGAGATGAAGTGTCTTGTCTTGCCCAAGGACACAACGCGGTTGCCGCATGTGGGATTCGAACCGAGGACCTCTCGGCTTGCAGCCTGCACCTCTACCTACTGAGCCACCGAGCTCCCTCTAAAATCAAATGCACGATTTGAATGATCCAGGGAAAAAACAAAACATATACTTGAATACTTGAAGGACTTGTTAGTGACTGTCATCAGATCATAAAAAGTGTATACTCGTGGTTTTTTTGTTGTTGTTTTTTGTTTGTTTTGTTTTTTTGCAGGGGGTCAGAAACCAACATTCTAAATTCCTTTAAAACATTGTAGTGATTCTCCTTCATAAGACAGTCACTTACACTGAAGATCCAAACCTCTGCAAAGTAGGTTAAATATTGAAAAGTTCAAGTTAGGATGTTGGGGCGTTCGGTTTCCTTAATACAAGTGCGCCAAATGAACAAAGGGATTCAAGTCATTTCCCAAGGCGCTTGAGGAACATTGGGGTTGTCTACTGAAGACCGCCTGGTACCACAACATGATTGTGTCCTTCGGAAAACACACACTGGCACATTCCTTGCTTCGTCCGAGGCCAAATACAGCACTTTAGTCATACTGCAGACGTCGCGTTTCACACTTTCATGCTGCTGCCAAAAGGAAGGTGAAGCAAGTTATCATGGGTACTTCATCTAAAAAGCTAGATTCCAGCCATCGTTTTTGTTTTTTTGACGGTGTGCAATGGTCTAGTGGTTTAGGTGTTGGACTTCTGATTGCCAGGTTGGATAGACAAGGAATCAACACCCGGCAGGGGATCAGAAACCAAAATTCAAAACTCCTCTAAAACACGAGCGTGTCTTTCGAAACACACACACCTCTGAAATTCAGTTCTGTGTTTTCAAAATTGAACAAAGAATTTCGACGAGATCGCGACCCACACTGGGTCGCGATCTGGTCGAATTCTCTGTCCGTTTTCCTTTCACAACTCTGTATAATCTTACGTGCAAAAAAGCGACCACACTGAATGCCATGTGCAAATGACGTTTGTTTTTTCATGATTTTGTCAGAATTTTCACTGTATTTTATTATGAAAATGTGATTGAATGGTGTAAGTGTATCGCAGCCGGACTGCGATCTGGTGAAGAAAAAGACCGATTTTGTCATCGCACTATCACAGTAGTTTTATCTACGATCATCAAAGTACAGTCAAAAGATATAACAGGGCTTAATTCTTTGTTCATTTCCAAAGTAATTAACCATTTGATACTTTTGTACGTCTTATGACGTACGAAATCAAACAGCGCGTTGATACTTTTGTACGTCTTATGACGTAGGAAATTAAACAGCGCGTTGATACTTTGTGGTCATTTGTTTTGTTATTATTTTTCGATTTTTTAAAGTTTTAACCTCAATTATTATTTTCTCCTGAACAGTGCTCGGTCATAACCGTTGAGCCAAATGTTATTGCAGCTTAATATAACTAATATAATCCTGCTGTCAAGACTTCTTAACGGGCTGAGTGCAAGAAGCCACTATCAGGACTTTCATAAAATGAGGATACCAGAGCAAAAGCAACACTTTCCTTGCTTATATTTCATATTCAGTCAGACACAAATAATATTTTGTTTATATAAATTTGTTTTATTACAAATTATTGGAGAGTGCCTCGGGCACTCTCCAATAATTTGTAATAAAACACGTTTTGAATAACAAATTCAGACCACCAAAAATAATCTAGCCCTCAACCAGTTAATCACTAATGTGAAAAATATCTTGTTATTTGTACTTTCCGAAGTTTGACGTCGCATTTTAAAAAATGTTGAAGACAGTGAATCCCCGGTGACGTTTGAACGTCAGGATAATTAAAGTCCTAAAGGGTTAAAAGCAAGGGCACCGCCATGTGTGGCTAAATACACCGATTAGCCATTTTAAATTGTACCAACCTTGGTTGAGATCAAATAATCCAAACATAGTTATCCGGTTGGAAGCTAAAAAACTGTTAATAGACGGCCGAATTCTAAGTCGAAAAACAGCCATAACTCGTGTAAAAATATTTGGACGGACCCATATTCGAACTTGGCCTCTATTGGTAGCTGGTTAATACACATACCAACTTTGGTTGAGGTTAACTAATCCAAACTGGATTTATAGGTCGGAAACCAAAAATGTTAACGGGCGGACAGGTGGACGGGCGGACGGACAGGTGGACGGGCGGACGGACCGTTTTTCAAATGGCGTATAATAAGGGCTAGAATGGTTTGACACCCATCTATGGCGAAAGACCTCGCATTTGTCCATGTATGGTCGAGGTTCATACACATGAATGGAAGTCATTTTAAGGAGTTCCCGGAACCTTCCCGGTATCAAGAAAGATCGACGAAAGATGAAGAATTTGTACCCAGTATTCCCTATTTAATGTTATATCACAAACATATTCACAATCTGCAGCATGCCTTTCATTCTGTTTAGCAGACATTCTTTTCTAGGCATTGTGGTGAAAGCTGAATATTGCTGGAATGAATCCCCTCTAATCGCCCTTCTACTCACTTTTTAGGGGTTTTTAAAAGATGGTTCCGGTGTTCAAAAACTTTCCAGTTCCAGTGCAACGTATTCCTGAATTCCGGGCTCTCCGACATTCCTGGTTGTAAATTACAGCTATGAGCGTATTCCAGTTTCTGAGAAGTTTTGAGCACATAAAATTTGGAATAAAGTGGGGCAAGAATATTCATTTCCATTGTGCCCTTTTCAAATACGTATACAAAAAGTGAAAACTTGAGAAAAAACAGCCCCATAAAATTCTACTAGCAGTAGTAGGGCAGGGCACTACTTTGCGACAAGCAGCATAAAACTTTTCCATGCAGCTGTAGTTTGGTGATGTGCGAGTCGGATAGTCCTCAGAAATTTGCCACGAAAATTGGCAATGCCGAGACGAGGGCGATTGTCTTGACAAATTGCGGGGATTAGACTGTTTCTCGGACTCCCTCACCGAGAAGCATTGCTTTGTGAGAGAAGAGTTGGAACAGGGGGTGGGAGCACAGGGACAAGTGCATCGCCACGTTTTTTCACAGACATGTTGCGCGGTTATAATCCTCTGAAGTCTAGGGATATCTTCCAAGCCAGTTCAATAGCAGCGAATGGAAGAGTCCATATTCATTATTTGGGGTAGACAAATCAGTATTTTCAACGTGCAGCTTCGGGCTGCACGTTGAAAATACTGATTGGTCTACCCCACAAAATTTACTGAACAGCCATCCTATTTAATGACGTTATGACGTATCATGCTCCTGTCCGGAAAAGCGGCCTCTGGGGTTCAAAGGGTTAAAATGTAGGCATTCATGTAATATATTATTTGCAAATCCAAACATTTGCCCAGGGAAGCCCACCTCCTTCACTTCGGTCCGTTTCTTTTACCTCAACCATCTTCCAACCCGAAGGCTAGCCTTCGGGTTGGCAGACGGTTGAAATAAAAGAAATGGATAGGACAGAAACCACACCGCGACATGCTCATCTACACGAGTGCCTATGTGTCCTGGAATATTTACCTATATACGCGGATTGCAGCTTTTCTTGGGCCGAACCATAGTAGCCTTAAAGAGTTGTGCCCCGCCAGTTGTATCGAACTTCTTCCACCTCTGGTATGTGGCCACACTGAGCAAACTCGTGTGATAGTGAGACAAACTCCACAATATCCGAAGTCGTCTCCGAGGCCGAAAATACAGCAAACCAGACAGCGAATAAAATCCTTGGACGTGTTGACGTTGACTCATCTTAACGGATCGACAGTCATTTCATGCACTGAACTGCACGGTGGTCCTGTCACTAAGGTTTATCTCGACATTTCACGGCTGCGATGATGCTTTGTATAACTCCCACTGAGCTAATGGAAGGACGTTAATTACGAAGAGAAAATCAACACGGTTATTCGGCAATTTGAACGTACGCTCAGGATTCTTGATCGTTCAGGTTCGTACACCCAACTGTTACAGGCAGATATATCACATTCACTCGAGTTTATATAAAATGATAAATATCGCATTAAACCCCTTTGATGTACGCTGGAAACTCTGCAATCTGTCAAATTTGACATGTCCGTGCTATCAATATGTCAGTCATGATCAGCTTTGAAACACAACATCGTGTCCGATAAAACAGATAAATGGGGTGATGATAATTACATAGTGCCTTTGATCTGCTGAAAGTCATACTGTTTATTTGCACCACGGGTTTCAGTTTCATCTGAAGCAAATACTCCCAAGTTCTCTCTGCTCTTGAACCTCAGCTAAGTACTTGTTTGGTGGCAGGAAAATGTCTCTCGGCGTGAAGGGATATTCGCCGTGTAATATTGAGTGGTTTTCATCATGGAATTAACATTAGCTTTCATCTTTTGAGTTGACTATTTGAAACGTGTTAACAAACAGTGGGGTTTGACATAAATCACCGATGAATGGCAGCTGGGCTATGAACATGATAGATTGCCGACCATGAAGTGGAGATTGGCGAATTGCCAAACTAATTATTCGCGAACAACATTATTGGTTGAAAGAACAGTAAACATTTTGTCGTGAAACGCATTACTCACCCGGCCGACAGTTTATGATCTCTTTCCAATCTCATCCCTATACGAGTGACCTTATCGCTGTCATTGGCCACCTTAGCATATTTGAGGAACCAGTGATGACTTTGCAGCTTCTCAAATAAGTGGGTGGTACGAGTGTTAGACAAGTGTCAGTCACGTAGGCACAAGTGCGGAAAATGAGTTGGTAGACAGGAGGTGGAGGTGTGCATTTGGTTGTAATTCATCATTTTTGTCAAGGATTGAATTTCGACAGAAAGAAGAAAAAATCACGATGCTGTTTAAAAATATTACTAACCCTTCCACGGACAGAATTTGTATTAGCACATCGGGCCTTTTCCATGTATATCGTCTCTCGGGTGTAACAAGGTGACATCTGCAATGCTTTAGCATTGCAGATGGCACTTATTGCACCCAGTTGACAATATGCTACTCGCTACCCAAACACTGACACAGTATCCTTTTCCCTTATAATGCTGTAGTGCCCAATTTATTTATTTATTAGGGTTCAACGACACATTAACAGCCAAGGCCATATCGTGTCGGTGACAATTTCGCGTGTGGAGGAAGCCGGAGAGAATCACCGAGTAACGACGAGCAGCTGCCAGCTCCCCAACATCGTAACTCCGCACTGCAGCACAGGCATGGTTAGATTGGTTGACCGTTGAAGCCACGCGCACCACCGACGTTTAGAACGCCATAGTACACGGCGTCATCGTGCCCACATGTGGACAATCGGGGTGAAGTGCCTTGCCCAAGAACACAACGCGAGATTCCGAATCGAACACTCAGACGGTCACCCATCCAAGGACTAACCGTGCTCGACATTGGTTAACTTCGGTGATCTGACGAGAACCGGTTACCGCAACGCCACCGCCCCCCCCCCCCCCTGTAATGCCCAAAATAGTCTTTAGAGTTGTAATACAGCTAATGTGGCTAATCAGCATTGGACTTCAGATCGAAAGGTCGTCATTTTGCTTGTTTTCTTGGGAACGAACATCGCGATTTTTTCGTTTAATAACGCTCTGTTTACAGAGCCTGGATATGGTGGTTTCGCCAACCACTGGATTGGATATGAAACCAATGAGAATGTTCTAACGGCAAAACAGATATAAACACGGATAACGTAGATTGATTTATTTTTGTCATCCGCCATCTTTGACAAAAATGTATCCATTGTGTAATACATATTATTTACCGAAATTCACCCGATCCTATGAACGCAAATCGCCATTCCAATTCTGTTTTCTCCATACCCAATCCACGAGTCCCGTGCGCATCGTCCCCTGCGTTCCAATGTATTCTATGGGCCAATAGGCCCATAGAATACATTGGAACTCAGGGGACATGTTCAGTAATACTATTAATCTCCTTGTTTATATTTTATACAAACCCATTTTTATACCTCCATATTTATCAAAAAGTGGGGTATACTGGATAGCGCCTTTCGTGCGTCTGTGTGTCCGTACGCCTGTCCATCCGCACTCAGATGTCCGTTTGCGTTATAACTTCAAAATTACTGCTCAGATTTCGATAAAATTTCATACATATTTTCTCTATCGTGAGATCTTCAAGTAGCATCAGCAGTTTTGCTGTTGGAGTATTTTTTGTGAGTTATGTCCCTTTGAATACACAAAAATAGGCTATTTTTTGTCTGTTCGCTTCGTATCTCGGGTTTGGCTTATTTGATGTCAATGAAATTTGAAATGAAGATTGTTTATGGGAAAAGCTTTTAAACGAGTCTCTAATAATATTTCTTACTTTTCACTTTTTGGACTCATCCCCCTTTTTAATTTTGAAAATTCGCTGTTTGGCTCATAAAGTAGCCAGTTTGTTGTCTTTTCGCCTCATATTTCTGGTTTGGGTTATTAGATTTCAATGACATTTGAAATGAAGATTGTTTATCGGAAAGGCTTTCAAATGAGTCATGTCTCTGCAGTAAAACAAAGAAAATACATGTCAATCACCTCCTCACATGTGGCATTATGTCTTTTTGTATTTCTTTTTATGATGCCATACCTTTTCTGTGTATTTTGGTTGTGCAATAAAGTATTCTATTCTATCCGATTTCGTTTTTTTGTACCTAACTACGATGTTTTAATTTCTTTACATGTACATGAAAATGGCCTTTATGACCATTTCCATGTGACTTCAAAGAAAGAACTACAATTCCACCAAAAAGTATTATTTCCAGACATGTTTGCAAGATGTTAGCCACGAGTCTCATTTCCAAATGGGAGGGTATCATTGCTTCGAAACAGATGACCGTTGATCCAATTATCGCTATCAAAGAGCTCATTTCGGAAAATATCGGCCACAACACGTCAACATTGTCATCGTCGACGTCGTTACGTTGTGAGTTGGTTTCGGAAGTAGAGAAATCTTCGCTTATGTTTCATAAACTGTTTACCTTATACAAATGACAAAAATTGCGAAAACCCTCCAACATTTCCCGAATAACTAAACATTTTCTTATTTGCCTCGAAAACCAAGCTCATGGCCCCTCATTGGAACGAGCACGACGAGCTCGTTCCAATGAGGGCCCATAAGCTGTATTTTCAGTTGAAAAAAATAAAATAATTGTTTGGCGGTTTTTTTGAATAGCGCTGGTCAGTTTAGTTGTTACGTTAGTTAAAGTGTTAATTTTCACTTTATGTGATAAAAGGGAATCTCAAATTCATCACGGGTTGACATGAAATTTCTGAACCTCGTTCACTAAAATCGACCTGAGCCGAGGTAAACCTCGGCTCGGATCTATTTTACTGGACTCGGTATAGAAATTTCATATGAAATCGCGGGGGAGCGCGGTGGCTCAGTGGTAGACTGTTGGACTTCGATGCTGGAGGCCCCGAGTTCGATCCTCGTCCGGGACGACCCGCGTTGTGTCCTTGGGCAAGGCACTTTATCCCGGTTGCCTACATGGGGGCACGATGGCGCCGTGTACTAAGGCGTACTGCACGCCGATGGTGCACATGTCTTCAACCGCTGTAACCCTGCTTGAGCGAAGCTTGGACAGAGTTAGAATGTTGAGGAGCTGACTGTTGCTCGTTGGTGCTCGGTGGTTCTCTCCGGGTACTCCGGCTTCCTCCACCCGTAAAATTGTCACGGTCACGATTAGCCCTTGTGCATGAGAATGTGACCTTAAAACGCCATTAAATAAATTAATTAAATATGAAATCGCAACTCATTAGAGATCCTTAACTGGTAGAGTGCTGGAAGCCTATATTTGGGCTTTACTCTGAGGTGAAGGTACTGCAACTTGAAGGCTTCATACTCAGTGGATGTGCTTCGTATTATCTTTGAAGTGATATTATTTAGTCTGTAAGGACTTGTCTTGTTACAGTTTATGGGAGAGTGCAGGCACTCTCCCATAAATTGTGACAAGGCAAAGATATGTGAACAAATTTTGATGACCAAAAATAATTTAGCACCCTACCAGTTAAAATATACCGACAAGAAAGAATCAGTCTTTAGAGACCGCATATTACTGTGACGTGGTCAATAGCCAACGATACACGTATTACCGACTAACTCAGCCCAGAGCCAGTGTACCACAATGGATTAATCATTTAAATTTTAGGCTCATAATAATCTATCGGTGAATTTTGGTCGTGTCTGAGAAGAAAATCTCCCAAAATCATCTTCCCTTCACGGCATACATCTGCATGGTGTTCTCATTTAGCAACATTCTCCTCAGTGATTCAGTGTATTCTTCCTAACTGTGGATCGATATTCCCAACAACCAGTTATTGTAGTAGCGAGTTACATTTAAGAATACAGCGCATCGCAGCCGTGTCCTCGTTTTGTATATGAAACTGAGAAGAGGAAGTTGATTGACAGCACTCGCAATGGATCTGAGACTGTTTAGGCAAGACGGGTCATTTTATCCGAAACGTAACGTCAATCATCTTTGTCATATACTGTGGAATCCACTAAAAATTTGGAATAACAAAAATATATTTTTTTTCATTTGATCACAGACAGCGATTTGGTGACAGAGACCCGCATAGTGTTTGGTAGTTCGGGATTCGAACATCCGATTTGAGTCGAATGTAGAACACTAGAAAGGCGACTTGCTGATGGAACAAACAGAGCCATTAAAAGATCATAACGACACAGCTGTCAACATTGAAATGATCAATGGATTGAACAGTAACGTTAACTCCGAAAAATATGTACTGCTTTCAGCAGAACTTTATGTCTCTTCCGAGTTTTAGATATGTGTTTTGGCCACGATATTTATGGATTCTTAGCGCCTGCAAGTCGGATTTGAAAGGTGATAGCATTGTCATACGCCACACAGTCCAAAGAATATCACACACTGAAGTTCCTGCAGAAACTGAGTGAAAGATCGTTTCGTTCGCCGTAAAGGGAATAAGGCGACCGATTTTTCGTTCGCCAACAATACGGGAAATTAGACGTATAACAAGAATGTATTTTAATTATAATTTGTCATTGATATTCATGTGTTAACCCTTTTGGAGCTATCATCTAGTTCAGGATTGTGTTAAAATATACCATTCTTTCTGAGCTCTTTCCAGCGGTGTATTACATCTCATCGGCTTAATGAATGCATTTCTTGATACCAACCCTACTTAATATAACAATAGTAATAATAATAATAATAATAATATTTTACTGCACAGCCATTATACATGACAACGGATGGCGTTAATGAAACTTAAAAACCCTTTCTATTGATGGATCATTGATGCAGAACATGTCTGGAGACCATGGACTTTATTGGCATTGCACCTTGCTATAACTGTTTTGTAACCACCCAGTTTCCTATGTTCTGTTCAAATTGTAGACATGTCTTTCCCATGTAACAATTTATGGGAGAGTGCTGTAACAAGGCAAATTTGTAGAGATAAATAAAATTAGCTCCAATGGTAATATGAACCACATTCAGAGTATGACACCTTCAAGTTGTGGTACCCACACTTGAGAGAATTAAGCCCAAATATGGGCTTCCCTCACTCAACCAGGTAACAAACAAACTAAAAATAAAAATAAAATAAAAGCCTTTCTGCCTCATTGATATAAAAAATTAATCGATGAAGAATCTTATGTACTTTTTTGTTTGTTTGGGCTTCAGTTTTGAATTTTGGTTGCCAAAACTTTAAAACATTTATTGGTGATTCATTGATGATAAAAATGTATGGAGATGATAGGATTCTCTGTATTTTTATGAGTTACTGCCCTTGGTCAATGTAGAAAATTTAAAAATTTAGAAGTTTCGAAGGAGAAATGCAACAAAAATTTACATTGCTAATCTCGCATGTTTTTCCAGAATGACTTGATAATCTTTCGGGACTTACTCGACTCGAAGGTTGCGCATTGCATCCACATGGATGGATATTTTTTGTTTAACGGTATAAACAAATACAAATACATCGAGTGAGAAAAATCCAAATTAACTAATAACAATATGTTTACACCGTAGGGGGATAACATAGCCAGATTGGCTGTCTACTTGTCATCTCCCATGACATTTCACTTCAACGCCGCTATATGATCGAAGACAACTTCCATCAAAATGGTCCGCTGTTTCAAAACTGCAGACTGCAGGTCCAGAGACAGTAGACTCGAACGATAGACTCAATATAAAGACTTGGTGATCGAACATAGATGTTTTGTAGATGGCGAGATTACCAGATGGTATTCAGAAACAATATAACAGGCTAACTAAAAAAAGGGGAATCAAGTATTCGGGCTAAATTACGTTTGAGGTCTATGACTGTTTTTCCCCGTGCCAGTCTATAACTGTTTTATCACAATGCCAAACATCACGCCATTCTATGAATAGAATCGCACGATATTTCCATTTTGAAAGAATTTCCGCCAAAAATAAATAGCAACAACTAACGCGCGATCTCGCCACTTTGGCGAGATCGTGCTTTAGTTGTTGCTATTTATTTTGGTGGACTTCCTGTTAAGATTTAAAACAGCATGACTGGCTTGGCGAAACCGGAGAAGGCGGAGAAGCATCACATCATATTTTTAGCTGCGACTAGCAGCTCAATAAGTGGCAATGTCGGTCTGTCGGTCTGTCTGTCGGTCTGTCTGTCTGTCTGTCGGTCTGTCGGTCTGTCTGTGACCAACGAGTTTCAAAACTCAATAACTTTTGAAATACTTTGGAATGACTTTATATTTGGCATGTAAGTGTATCTTATTGATGTCTAGCCACTGTTCAATGCATGTGTTGTTCCAAATATTTTTCTTGGAGTTATGACCCTTGATGAACTTAGAATTTTGTGAGATTGCACCACCCGTCGCAGCTACGGCGTCGATGTCGCGATTTTTCCTATAGGTTTCGACCATACTAAATAGCGTAACTGGCTAACAAAGATCATAGTTCTATACAAGAGGTCACAAATAAACATCGGAGTTAATTTGTGCGTAAGGTGTTTGTCTAAAGTGAAGTGAGGTCTAGTAATTGTGTCGAACGGAAAATATGTTACCCAATTTCTTTTGAGCGACGAACGAAACGATCGCTTATCCAGTTTTTTTTAAACTCTGCTTTTCATTTTATTTTTTAAGTTTCCACCCGAAGTTCAAACTTTTCTGCTGCAAAGAAAACCTCTTTCTTGAGGTGACAACCTTTCTTCCACGGAAAAAAAGTTTCCCTCAATGTAAAGACTTTCTCCGGAGATAGAAACTTTTCTCCAGGGGTGGAAACTTTTCTCCCGAGGTGGTAACTTTCCTCCCCGCACAGAAATGTTTTCTTTCGCGGAGGAAACCTTTCTTTCTTGGAGAAAAGTTTCCTCCTTCAGAGAAATTTTATCGAGGTGGAAGCTTATTTTTCTACAGAGACAACCTTTCTCTCGAGGTCATGCATCCTTTTCCAGACTTTCCTCACGGGTTGGTGTGTCACTGACTGCCAACCTGTCCCAACACCATACATAAACATTGAATTTAATCACATGTTAAAATTGTTCTTTGTGTACAAAAACTAATTGATTGATGGATTGACTGATTTATTGTGCAGTTTGTTTCGTACCCATTGAAAACTAACACCTCGGACAATATCAATATGTTTTTGCGGGATCCTCTTTCATATCGCGCATTTCGACAAAACTTCAACATTCTAATGGCACTACTGGCGAAATAGTTCGTGTTCTATTACGCACTTATTTATATGAGGTAATATATTCGATTATAAAGCAAACTGATCACATGAATTTTCACTGGCGATTCTGTTGAACATTTCAAAGTTTTGCAGATCAGGAAATGTGAAAAAGCAAACAGTTTACGTGAAATACGGCGTCGCTTTATCAAGTGCAATCGGGCATTACACATAATGACAGACTCGTCTTAGCTGGTGACTACAAATCATAATTATAGACTCGGTGATTTATGCCATTTAGCGTACTAAATGTTTACCACTTGACAGTTCGGGCTTGGGATTTCTGAAAAATCCAGGGTGGCAATAAATCACTCACCTGGAACCTACTTAGGCGAGCAAATTGCTCTCCTGAAATCTTTTTCACTTTTTTTGCTTCACAAAGATCTTCAAAAGACTCAGTTAATACCGGGTTGGGTAATTTCTCCCTCGAGTGCATTCAAACCAATCAATTTTAAATGAATTAATAAAATGTTAATGAATGAACCTGTATTCGTTTTTTTGCTATCCCCCTCCACCCCAGTGTGGTCAGATCGATCAAGAAGTTCAGGGGGACAGATACAGGTAGTGGCCGACACACACATGTACCCAGCATATTCTGTACACACGTTCCATGGTCCGTCACCGTCGAAAATAGCTGAAAGTAGGTGAGCAAAAAAGGGCTTATGCCGGATTAAATTGCGTGAGCAGTTAAGGCAAGCTAAAAATCGCTTGCGTCAGAATACCATGACTGCATTGACTGACATAACTATAAGCTTAGCCTCCACACTATGTGTCGTTTCTCAACTCTCCAATATTGGCTATTTTTAACCGTTATTTGTTGACAATATGAGAACATATAACATTTTAGCCCAACATATTTACAAACATAGAGAAATTTTGTCTTGATATTTCGTTCCCTGAGTTCCAATGTGTTCTATGTGCCAGTAGGCACATAGAACACATTGGAACTCGGGGGACGATTTGTAACTCCTTGACACACGCATCAATTCAAGACGACGACTTTGCTCAAAGCGTGATGCGAGGCATTGCTTAGACGACGCTACACGCTAAAAACTAAAGTGTTAAAAACTACTCTTGAAGTGCTGTATTTAACACTTACTATGTGCTGAACTAGCACTTTGTTCAAGTGTAGATATCCCAGAACTTGACAGGTGTTACAATAATACCACTTGACAAGTGTAATGTCGCGACACTTAAAAGGAAACAACGCAGATGACGCGGATCAGGCTCGAACTCTCGAGCCTGATCCGCGTCATCTGCGTTGTGTCCTTTTAATTATGTACCCACCAAGCGCAAATCAAATTATGGTCGATTCTGGAAGAACCACCAATGCTAGACACATGGGAAGTGCCATCCATTCAAGTTTCAGATGTCTGACGATTGTAATGTCTAAGTGCTTAGAACATTGCACTTTGAGTGTTAAAATCAAACCCTAAGAGTTAGAATGGGTTTAATACCTTGAAAGTGTCAGTTTTAACACTTTAGTTTTTAGTGTGTAGCAGCTACATGTAAACGGGACTCCACGGTTTTTATATAGCTGAGAGTTGTAACCGTACACTTTACTGTGCTTAACATTTGAAGCAAGCTCTCAGGTCACCAGTCTAATTCTGTAAGAAATTTGATGCTGTTGTGGCCTAGAATCAGTTTCGCCCTCAAATAGGTCATCACCTACGTCAGTCTAGATTCACTAGTATGGAATATTTCAGTTGGTTGGAAAAACGCTTGAACACGACTCGGGTAGGGGGACAGAAACCAACGACCTTTGTTGACGTTTTTTCTCTATTTCACGACCGCTAGTTGCTTGTAATATACCTGTTTTGTAACTGCAATGTTTGTACATTGATGACTTTGATGAATTTACCTTTAATAGAATATTTTTTTTGTATACGTTTTTTTCTGTGATTCAGTCGAGCCTTGTTGAAGCCGTGTTCAAACCCAGATATCTGGGCATTGTTGGATTTTTGTTGCATTCTTCATATATTGTCGAACATAGATGAATTTAAAGTTGAAAATTCCCAATAAAAACAAATTGATCAAAGTCATTCTTTTTCATTTTTTCAGTGTTATAGCATTAGAGTTATCTGCTCTGCGCTACATAGATCCTTTCCAGTCAAATTCTACCTGAGTTTTATTTGTTTGTTGTAAAGCTTATGTAAAAATATACAAATTTCTAGCCGTGAAAAGGATGTAGACTTTTATGGAGACGGGTAACAAAAGCATCATCATTTTTATCCCTTTCAAGTGTTGAGTTATATGGCGTTTATTTATTTCGGTTGAGTAATGTGCTTGTTACTTTTAACTTTGCAATAGAATATTGTTTGAAGATTAATTTAGCGCGAACGTTGCCCTCGAACATTTGTAATGAAGTAATCAGATAAAGTTGCACGATTCTCAAAAAGCTGCCTCGTACATGTCAGTGAGCGACACAGGGACGTGGATAGAGGTTTCCGATTGGATTGGGTGGAGGATTTGGATAGTGAATTTCCATCTAGGGGGAGGGACCGGGCGGGGGGTTTCCCCCTCCCGGTCCCTCCCCCTAGTTGGAAATTCATTACCGAGAAAATTTTTGAAAATGAAGCCATGAAAGGGGGCATAAAATTGATTCTAGTAACTGAAATGCCAACACATTTATGATAGAATTATCAGGTTGTTATTATTATTTGGTATTATTCTGGGAATTGAATATGTGCTAAACAAATGCTCAAGCTTAGAACTTTGAACAATTCACACTGTCCTAACATTAAATCAGATCGTATGCAGGAATGGTCAAGTTTTGATGTTTCATCATTTTGTAACTGTGAATGATGGAATTAACTCAGGAGAACGATTTTACATGATGTGATTCTCTTGAAGTGCATTTCGAGGATTTTTTTTATACGATAAGTAAACGTACCATAGAAATCTCGTACCGAATGACATCATGCATACGTATGAAGCTCGACATTGCGTACTCTATAGTTGTAAAAATAACAGTTGGAATTTTTGCCGATTTAAAACCGAGTTGGAATTTTGGGAAGTAAAGGAGACATCAGCATCACCAAAGAAGCTCTAGAATCCAGATAGATATGGAATTTTCAACTACTCATGACTTGCCCTCTGCATTTCCAACTGTAGGAATTTTTGGCCCTGTCGCCACGTCTCCGGAGCGAAACCACGCTAGCATGACGTCACAAATACTTCACCGCATGGCCCTTGTATTTATGTCTTTAAAATGAGTATGTCCTCGCGGGAACCCAGGAAAGTGAATCAGTGCTTGTTTACTGTGCTAGACAGGGATCGACAGGCTCCGTTTTACTGGTGAAATAGGACCCGATCACCAGCGCCTGGGGTGGAAGTCCTAAAATGGGCAACATGGGTATACGCGATTAGCTGGACTTGTCTTTATATCCTTGTTGCGGTCACGATTAGCTTTTGTACAGAAATATGTGACCTTAAACACAATTGTTTTAATTTTTTTGTTTTTATAAGGTTTAACGACACATTAAAAGCCAGGGTCATATCATGTCAGTGACAGTTTTACGGGTGGAGGAAGCCGGAGTACCCGGAGAGAACCGCCCAGCAACGACGAGCAGCTGTCAGCTCTCCAACTTCGTAACTCTGAACTCTGCACCGCGACACAGGCAGGGTTAGATTTAATAGATTAGTTGAAGACATGCGCACCTCCGACGTGCAGTACGCCTTAGTACACAGCGCCATCGTGCCCCCCATGTAGACAATCGGGGTGAAGTGCCTTGCCCAAGAACACGCCATGAGTTGAAGAATAAACAACGTTTATTGTGAGACATCCTTTCTTGTGAAGATTTTCGTACAGATAGAGTTGAGCACTTAACTGACATGACGACCCAAAACATTCAGTACTATTCACAAAAGTAGGCCTTCAGATGCCCCTTTTCATTATTTTCATCCTCATGAGGCTTCATTGGAACGAGCTCAGATCAAAATGCAAATTTTCAGTTATTCAAGTTTTATTTTGCCAAGAGTCGAGTCTCCTACTCATGTTGAGTGAGTGTACGCAAACAAGAGAATCACCGCATGATGATTCCGTAAATCACGCTTTCTTTATTCTCGACTTACAAAGCAAACACATCTGCAGTTGGGCTGGAGGTCACAGCTCTTTCACATTGAACATCAAAAGCAAAAAAACATGTGCATGCTCAGCAGTCAAACGGATGACGTCAGCAGACTGATACGAGAACCAAATCGTTCAATTTCTCTGCACACTGAGCTAAACTGAGTGCTGAGCTGGTGTGAGCTTGAAATGCTTCATAGTTTATTTGTGTTGCAAAGACGACAATCGGCTGCATATAATCTTTCTATGCAACAGAACTAACATGCATTCTAGAATGGGAAAACCATGATCGTTTCATGATGTGTAAATAGCTTATTAGGGTGCTAAAGCCGATTTGCTTTGATGCTTGGGCTCTAATTATCACAATCATGGCTTAACCTAGAAATAAACTGTCGAGTGTTTGGATTCGCATATCATTTGATAACGTCACAAAAATTTCTCTTTTCTTTGCTTAAAACGAAACGTATCGGAATGAACCTTCTCCTATGTTAATGCTGTATAGATTAATTTGTGCGTAGATCAAAAGGTGGCAGTCCGCGAATAGACCACACAATAAACAAATAGCTGGATATGCAGTTCAGTTATAATTTAATCATACAGCCCATTAGGGCTCTGTGACTATTATTACTGAACCTGCACACAAATACATCATGCACTCGCCCTTTCGTTGAATTCTGTAATGCACAAGGCGATTCCATTAAGCCTTAAGGATGTTAGGGTCGGAATGGTAACCATAGACCAGAGAAAAGGTTCGGCGGCAATTGCAAGCAAATTGAAAACAATCTTGCCAAAAATTGATATTGGCATCTCCTTCATGAAAATAGGTTCATTGGTGAATCAACCAGATTGATAACAACCTTTATCGAAAAATGTAGCTCCATGGACATTCCAAGGTTATTGATTCTGGTTGACTTTGAGAAGTGTTTTGATTCTCTCGAGTGGGCTTTCATTAACCCTTTATAACCTGAAAAGAAGACGATACTTGCAAACAAAATTCTTGAATAACTAATGTTTTCATTTTTTTGTCTCAAAAACATAGGTTATGACCCCTGATTGGAACGAGCTCATTCCAATGAGGGGTCATAACCTATGTTTTTGAGACAAAAATGAAAAAAAATAATGAAAATTAATTGTCGATTTTTGAGAATAGCGCTGGCCGGTTTTGGCCGTTGTGTAAATGGTTAAGATAACATTAGAATTTCTTTACATTACGAACGTTACGCTAGTAATTTAATTATAAAACCCTTTGAAAGATTTCGTAACAATATAACAAGCTTTATCCTGAACAGCGGTTATTGCACTCTGTTTTTGGAAATTACAATGTGGTGTAAGACAGGGTGATCCGTTATCTCCTGCTTTGTTTATTCTGTGTGCCGAGATTTTATCTGATCTAACGAATCCGAATATCTAACAAATTAATACGCAGGTAACAGCAGCCTTTTACTCGAAGACAATGAGACGGCCCTGGGGGCATTTCTGAATACACTCGATTACTTTTTGAAAATTCCTTGCCTGAGTGTGAATTTTGATAAAATCCAGTTAAGAAAAATTCAAATAAAAGGGTTTACGAAGTCTAATATCATTGGGTTTTTATTAACTGTTATAAAAACTCTGATTCTTCCTCTACTAGTACTTACAAGTTATTTCATATTGGCCGAGATATCAGCTCAATGTCCCGGTAACTCAACTGAAAATGATTTTTCCCTCATATCAATATGGGGAGCGCGGTGGCTCAGTGGTAGACTGTTGGACTTCTATGCTAGAGGTCCCGAGTTCGATCCCCGTCCGGAACGACCCGCGTTGTGTCCTTGGTCAAAGCACTTTTTCCCGGTTGCCTACATGGGGGGACGATGACGCCATGCATCAAGGCGCACTGCACGTCGATGGTGCACATGTCTTCAACCGCTGTTACCCTGCTTGAGCGGAGCTTGAACAGAGTTAGAATGGCAGGCACTCTCCAATAATTTCTAATAAAACAACTTTATATAAATAAAATATTATTTGCGTTTGACTGAATATAGCCTGTTTAAAGTCAAGGGCCGTTAAAATCAATAGAGTTACTCCCCATTAACAGGCGAAGGAGGAGTGTGTATCGGCACTATTCGATTGTGCTGATATCGGATGAAATCGCAACGGACAATGCTGAATACCTCTTAATCAGCTCTGCCTTTGAACCCGACGTTATGCCATAGTACTGACTTTTCCCCTTAACCTCGCAATTAAGAATTTTATATATCCATTTCGTCTTGGATTCTTCCCCTCCACCTACGATAGAGCAAAATGGGGAAATATTCGATGGATCCGATGTCCGTTCGTTTCTTCGATCGATGCAATTTCGATATACAGCGCAGAGAAGTTTCTGCAGAAACGGATTCGATACGCATTCGAATCTATTGCACGATTCGATTCGGTATTCGATTCGCGCCAAAATTGAGGATTCGCAGAGACCTACCTAACCCCCCCCCCTCCCCTCCCCACCCTGCCAATAAGTACGATCTTCCCTCTTTACATTTTAATGTGTTGTGTCTCGTACTAAGACCACGTAGAATTCCTGAGATGTTTCTCTATTTGTTTATGGTGGTTAACACTTTACCCAACGAATCGCCAACATCCGCCCGCGTAATATGCAAATTCAGCAGATGAAACAATATTATTTTTCGAAAAATTTCAACAAAATCATATCATGTGACCCTTCTTTGGAACGAGCTCGTCGAGCTCGTTCCAACAAGGGGTCACATGATATGGTTGTGTTGAATTGTTTTGAAAAATTTGAAAAAATGATATTAAAAATAATAAATTTTGATATCGTCTGCGTTGGGTAAAGGGTTAAAAGCACTTGGAAATGGACACACACAGTTGGCTAAAATTACTTCTGCAGTACCTTCGAGCCAAAAATGAGGATTCGCAGGGCCCTAACATATATATATTCACACTGGAAGTGATTTAGGATTATATAAAGAAAGACAGATCTACGTCACAATTCAATCTTAAGGTATAACAGTACTGAATATTTGAATTACAGTTACCCACCTTGAAAAAGTAGTTTCCGGAAATGATGCAATCGAAACTAAGTAGCGTTGAAAAAGCTATATTGTTTTAAAAACTTTTGAAGCATTCTACCGACATCTGTCATTATTTTGAAACATTAATTCCACAGAAATACAGATGGTAATTTAATGGAATTTGGGGCGTAAAAAATACAGTTAACTATCGGTGTGTTTTTGATGGAAATTCCCCGAATAAATTAGCACGTGATCGGTACTCTCCTTGCTGTCCTCATTTGCTCTTATCTGTTGCATGACTCCCTCAATTTTCAGAGCAGAAAATGTTGTCTGAAGGGTTATACTTGAGAGATATTAGAATGGCAAAATTAAAGTGATGCGATCATATTTTCTGCACACAAATGTTATAGGTATCAGGGAACTAAATATTGGAATAAGAGTTTCCCGCCGTGAAATGTTGCACTCGGAAGTGATGCAATCTCTAAAAATAAACAGCCATGGGAAAATAAACTGTTTCAATAAACGTTTGAAGCATTCTATTAACATCTTACGTTCTTGATGAATATTCCAGATAAAAAAGAGTGTAATCTGATAACTTTTGGACCTAAAAAATACAATTTATATTTGGTGCGTTTTTGTAGGGAATTCCCTGAAAAATATGTGCACGTGACCAGTACTTCACTTGCTGTCAATTTTTCTCTCTTATTTGTTGCATGAACCCCTGTTTTGGGGGGTCAGAAAAAGTTGTCTGAAGGGCTGTACTTGACAAAGATATTTGAATGCCAAAATTAAAGTGATGCGATCATATATTTTTTTGCCTGAACGTTATAATGGTCGCCTTTCGGAAAATATTTAGTTCCGTGATACCTATAATGGTTGCCTGTGGGAAAATATTTAGTACTGTCACACCTTAACTTCACTTATTTACCAACTGATTGATTAACTGATTGAATAAATGATCAATTGATTGGTCCAGTCAATTAATTAAATAGTCATGTGGCTGACTGACTGATTAATTATTTACTTTCAGTACAGTCACCATGGACTGGTCGTAATCCACGCGTGGGCAGGGATGTCCACACATGCGTTTACCAGGTATTATTATTATTATTATTATTATTTATTGGTGTTTAAGGTCACATATTTATGCACAATGGCTAATCATGACCACGACAGTTTTACGGGTGGAGGAAGCTGGAGTACCCGGAGAGAACCACCGAGCAACGGCGAGCAACTGTCAGCTCCTCAACATACTAACTCCACACAAGGAGGGTTAGCATTGGTTGAAGACAGGTGCACCATCGACGTGCAGTATGCCTTAGTACACAATGTCACCGTGCTCTCATCATGGGCAATCGGGGTGAAGTGTCTTGCCCAAGGACACAACGCGGTTGTCGAACTACCAGATAATAAAATCCTCATCCGCAAAATTTTAATTAATGAAGCACCGGGTTGTACCCGGTGCTTCATTAATTAAATTTTTGATGATTATTCCTATAATTAGTGTTTGGAATCAAATATTTTTGCGTCCGTGTTAATATTGCCCACATGTGGAAAGTGACCAGTCCTCGGCAGCCGTAATGTACGTGAATATCTGACGGCACTTGCAAAACATTGTTTTGAATAACTAAACTTTTTTTCTTAAAAAATAAACTTTTAAAAGGAATGTTGTGAGTAGCGTTGATTGGTTATATCCGTTATGTTAGGCGGACAGAGAATAGCTTTTTTTTTAGACTAGCTGAGTGAACGCCTAAAGTTACAAGCAAAAAGAAGCAAAAATCTTGGACGTATATTTTTTCTGTTCATGTAAAATTGTTGTATTATTTCTTTGAAAAAAAAATACCCATGTTTCAAATCTTCCTTGAAAAATAATTTAGCACACAGCTAGTTAAAATATCTATTATTATATCTTATAAAAAATTGTGCTTAAAATACCTACTAATTTATTTTTATTTATTGGTGTTTAAGGTCACATACTTATGCACAGTGGCTAATCATGATCGGGGCAGTTTTACGGGTGGAGGAAGCCAGAGTACCCGGAGAGAACCACCGAGCAACGACGAGCAGCTGCCAGCTCCCCAACATCGTAACTCCGCACTGCAGCACAGGCAGGGTTAGATTGGTTGAAGACATGTGCACCATCGACGAACGTGTTTTAATTCCATGATATCTTGTCACTCGACTTACTATATTTATTTATTTATTTATTGGTGTTTAAGGTCACACACTTATGCACAATGGCTAATCATGACCGTGACAGTTTTTCGGATGGAGGGAGCCGAAGTACCCGGGAAGAACCACCGAGCAGCTGCCAGCTCCCCAACATCGTAACTCCGCACTGCAGCACAGGGAGGGTTAGATTGGTTGAAGACATGCGCACCATGGACGTGCAGTACGCCTTAGTACACAGCGTCATCGTGCCCCCATGTGGACAATCGAGGTTAAGTGCCTTGCCCAAGGACACAACGCGGCAGTCCGAATCGATCGCTCAGACGGTCACCCATCCGAGGACTAACCGGGCTCGAAGTTGCTTAACTTCGGTGATCTGACGAGAACCGGTTACCGCAACGCCACCGTGCACCCAAAATACCTACTATTATATTTTATAATTTTTGTATCTCACAACAAGGGGGCGCGGTGGCGTCGCTGTAACCGGTTCTCGTCAGATCACCGAAGTTAAGCAACGTCGAGCGCGGTTAGTAGTTGGATGGGTGACCACTTCAGCCACTGATTCGTACTCCCGCGCTGTGTCCGTGGACAAGGCACTTAACCCCGATTGCCTGTGCCGCGGCGCAGAATTCAGAGTTACGATGTTGGAGAGCTGACAGCTGCTCGGTGGTTCTCTCCGGCTTCCTCCACCCGTAAAACTGTCATGGTCATGGTTAGCCATTGTGCATAAGTGTGTGACCTTAAACGCCAATAAATAAATAATCTCACAACAATTATTTATGTACATTTCGTCGGCTGACTGCTAGAATGTTCTATGTCCCATAGGGGACATAGAACATTCTAGCACTCAGGCGACGATTTGACCAGGATTGGTGTAATAGTACAATAAAGGAATATATACATATTCCTCCCATTCTGTGATACTTGTTATTATTCTTTCTCGGGCAACACCCATCATGTCTAATGTTTTTTCATAGCGATTTGATAAATTAAATGTTATCAGTATACGATTTATGACGCGGGTACAATGACACATAACAATGAATATCAACCTCATTTAGTGTCCCACATAATCATAAATTACGACGGGATGCTTTAATGAGTACGATCGGTGTTAACAGCAATTCCCTCAAGTGATTTCATATTCCAGATCTCTGTTATGAATTCCCATTACTTATTTCGATCCGCTAAAGAATACAAAAAATATAGCTTTCCCAATCCGTACATTACCATTTTATCAGACATCTTGTCTCTGTTTCGTCTTCTGCGATTGTTTCAGCTTTCTAGTAAATTGGTTGTTTTCATGCCGCGTTTTAAATGAGTCAGACTCACTGGAAGTAGGCTTCCGTGGACTTTATTTAATATGCAGTAAGAAGTAAGAAATAAAAAGGAAAACGAAACAGCGAAATATGAAAAAAAAGAAGAAAATCCTTAAGATGAAAAATATTTATTGGATCTTTGATGAGTCGCAATTTCCTGTGAAATCGTGACAAATGGAGCGGACTGGGCTAAGAAAAGTTACCGGGAAATGCACCAAATGATCAATTGCAGTCCACAATATTATTATTATTATTATTATTATTATTATTATTCCAGATATATATTTATTTATTGGTGTTTTAGGTCACATACTTATGCACAATGGCTAATCATGACCGTGACAGTTTTACAGGTGGAGGAAGCCGGAGTACCCGGAGAGAACCACCGAGCAACGACGAGCAGCTGCCAGCTCCCTAACATCGTAACTCCGCACTGCAGCACAGGCAGGGTTAGATTGGTTGAAGTCATGCGCACCTTGGACGAGCAGTACGCCTTAGTACACGGCGTCATCGTGCCCCCATGTGGACAATCGGGGTTAAGTGCCTTGCCACAGGACACAACGCGGGAGTCCGAATCGATCGCTCAGACGGTCACCCATCCGAGGACTAACTGGGCTCGACGTTGCTTAACTTCGGTGATCTGACGAGAGCCGGTTACCGCAACACCACCACAGACCACATAGAGGACATTTCAGTGGCATATTGATATCATCTTCCCCACTCATCCGGAAAAAATGGTTGCACTGGGCGGTGGGAGGGGAGGGGTGCTTGGAGCCATCGAGCCGACCATAAATCAACCCAATGGAAAATTTGTCAAACTGACAGAACGCTGTTTTCTTGCACCTAGGCGATCAAATGCAGACTAGACTGCTGGCATATCGAAATGTATCATGCACCAAAACGGGTTGGGCAGCATCAATTTTGGGGCACCAGGGGAACCCCCAGCTTGGGAGGGGGGGGGGGGGCACCGAGAATTTTGTATGGCCAGTCCGCATCTGCCTTTTATATCACATGAAAAAACTTTTACCCAACTTAACTTAAGTTGGCCAGAGGCTGTTCACAAAAATCTCCAACAAAATTGTATTTTGTAACTTTTTATTACACCGCTAACGTCTAATTATAATAGGAACCGGAAAAAAATAAATTGCGTTCTCCTCTCACTAGTGAGATCAAACACCTCGGTGATTAACATTTCGTGTGAACTTGAAATACACAAATGAATTTTCACAAGCGCAAAACAAAAGTTGTTCTCGCTCCACTAGTGAGTATAACAAGACGCGGCAGATCACGATGGAATGCCAAAATGTATTAATGCGCGATCGAATTTTTTCGGGTCGAAGCGCTAATAGAGTTATCTTTATTTTTCTCAATATGTTGAAGAATTATTATTGCAGTAGAAATTTCATTTTACTGAATTTGTTTGTGGCCAAAAATTACGTCATTTCGCCAACAATCCCGAAAACTATTTTGTGTCGATGTACACAACATCCAATGTGATCTGTGTCAGCGGAAACAGTGATCAGCTGATTGTGTAAACAAATTTCTTGCGTGGTATGGGCGTCGGTTTGGATCGTTTCAGTTGAAGCTTCAAATGGAAGGGGTATAATAAACAGAAAATCTAATGTTTTCTTGTGAATACCGGGATTAATCTCATTCGTGAGTGAGAGATTTTGTATATTCACTCGCAGCAAGCTGCTCGTGAAAATACAAATTCTCTCACTCACTCATGAGATAAATCCCGGTATTCACAAGAAAGCATTAGATATCCTCCATTTATCTCAAAAACATATCTTACGGCCTCTCATTGGAACGCGCTCTTCGAGTCCGTTCCAATTGGGGGGGGGGGGGGGGGGATGGGACATAAGCTATGTTTTTGAGACAGAAAATGACAATATTTCGTTTTCCAGGAAAAGTTTTCTGCGAATGTCGTCTGCTATTGTATTATGCAGACAGTTATTGAAAAATAAGAAAAGATTAATTCAGTTCTATTTCCGAAACCAATTCAGTCACAGGGTTAAAAAAAATCGTTGCCTCCTGACGTCATTTCCGATTTGGACGTGTTGTGAACGATAGTTTCCGTGAAGAACTATTTAATTGTGATCATGTCATAAACATTCAGTTCGGGCGAATGATTTTCATGTTTTGGAATCTCGTCGGCAAATCTCCCCCACCTCATGGATGCAGTCGCGTCCTTAGGTTCCGCTGCACAGTTTTCCAGGCTTTTCCAAATATGACATGCCATACATACACTCTCTTCAAATGCAAATATTCTGCAGCTTAGTTATCTAACCCATAACATGTATTACATTTCCCAAATCCACAAAAGACATATAACACTATCTGACTAAGTAGAAATAAACAATCTGAATATGGGTGGAATTATTTATTGTCAAAGGCAAGACTTCAGCCTGAAAAATTGCCTGAAAAAATACTGAAACCAGTCATTTTCAGCCACCTAGCAGCCTCAAAAGCAGATTTTTCCCACCAACCCCTGGAACAGAGCATCCCCTGTTTCTAAAATGCAATTTTTTTTATATGTTTCCGTCTCATTTTTGAGTTACCTGTCTGGTAACAAACCCGTATAAAAAATACATTTGAAAAAATAGCCAATTTTTCGAAGCCACTGTTTCCCATAATTCATCTGGTAATTTACCCCTATGTATCAGACTCCAACTTAGGGACCAAAACTTCAAATTCTCTTGTCCAACAAAAAACCTTATGTAATCATATATCTGATACTAAAAATATATCTATTTTACATGGCCTTAGTTTCAACATATGCCCTAAGTTTAGAATTTCCCCCCTGTGCAATATAGTGCGAAACTGTAGAGCGGAATCTTAGCCCTTCGAAATCCCAGGCGTTTGATACTTTTATTGAATACAATAGAGGGCAAATAATGTTTGAAATGTTTCTATTTTGTTCATTATTCGTTGTGATTACCGTTAACTCTTTACCTGACACGAAAAGCAGACGACACGTGCAAACAAAATTCTTGAATAACTATTTTTTTCATTTTTTGCGTAAAAAACATAGCTTATGACCCTCATTGGAACGAGCTCGATGAGCTCGTTCCAATGAGGGTCATAATCTATGATTTTGAAACAAAAAAAAAAATGAAAAAAAAAAAGTAAAGAAAATTGAATGGTAATATTTGTGAACAGCACTGAGCGGTTTGGGCCGTTGCGTTAGGTAAATGGTTAACTCCCATCCCCATCCCACCAACCATGGAATCATGTCTATTAGGATTACGGCTGGGTGGTCTGCGTGACAAATAGAAGCCAGATTTTGAGGAGTACCTTGATGGCTCCTTTGGTGGGGGAACTGTTGTTCATGCTGAGGTAACGGTCCCTGGAGCCAAGGGGGGAAATTGGCGAAAACAGTGAAAAGGAGAGCTAGATGTGTAATTTAGGCGTGGTGGAGACCCCTAGAATGCCTAAAATACCAGTCTAGCAGAATAAGATTCACTGGGAGTATGATATGAAAGAGGAATGGGAGAATGAAGGACATGTGGTCAGAGGGTGACTCAAACACAAAGGAGATGATTAGTATGCTTATCTGAGAGATTGGGAAGAATGGGGAAGGGATGTCACCAAGCAGTTCGTCTCCGTGTTGGGAGGAGAGAAAAGGCGTGGGAACAGGGGACATATGGGAGCACAGCGGGAACCAAGGCCTTCTCACCTGAGAATCGCGGCAAACCAACGGCCGGCCAAAGTGTTATTATTGTTAGTTGAACGTCAATAACAATATGTGCATGTGTGACTCTTGTCTGCGATGGTAGTGGCGCTGCTATTTTTTAAGTAACATTTGGCCGTCTTGTCCTGGGTGAATAATATTACTCGAACGGTTACTGCGTTTCACATGCTCAGTCGTTTGTTTGCATGACCTTCAATAAAAAATAAAGGATGCCAGAACATCGAAGGGGAAGGGAGGCTCAATCCTTGACTTAAAACAAATCTAAGGAACCCGTGGCATAGGCAGATTTTTTTAGTTTGTACCCAGATGAAATCCTCTTGGACAAACTCCCCGCAGGATGTAATCCAATTGGATTATTTTAATTTTCAGAGGTGGATAAATCCCTTTACGCACTTTAATTTTCGGAGGCGGTGTAATCCCTTCACTTTAAGTTTGTTAAGGGGACGTAATCCCTCAGACAAAATCTATAAAGATTGACAACGACAATACCATTCATAAAATATAGAATATACCCATAGTAGCTTGGTGTACCAAATGTTCACCACGAGTGGTGAAGTGGTGTTAACCGCGAGCCTTTGGCGCGCGGTTAACACCACTTCACCACGAGTGGTGAACAGTTGGTACACCAAGCAACTTTGGGTATATTTTATTTGTACCATGAGCGTCGGATTAATAAGAGTTAAAATGTTAAATAATACAGTATTCAATATCAACGCGTGCGCATCTGTTTTTGTTTACACGAGCACCGGTGGGCGGTACTTCCGCTGTCAGTTTTATTGCCGAAACGAAAAGGAAAAAGAAACGCGCAAATCACGGGGCCTTTTTCATTTTAATAATATAATGACATACTATTTTGAGTTATGGATGCTTTATTAACATGAGACAACACATGTTTGTTAATTTTTTGCATCTTATGAGGTAAATTCATTTAAAAACGTAATAAATAATTGCCGCTTTCATTTCACTCTTCGCGAGGCGACGTGCGATAAATTTAGACAAGTTTGCATTCAGGTCGACGTCACCAAAGGACAACATGGATGTAGTTCCACTGTAGGTGTAAATTTTAACTACTGAAATCCCATTGCTGGCGTGTTCGCCGCGGTTGGAGTGTAAAGCTAAAATTTATGTCATTAGGCTTTTTATATATAGTGGAATAGGTAATCATTGTATAAATATATTCTTCAGTATTACGTAAGTGTTGTTCAGTGTTACAACTATTCTCAGTAAATGCTTGATTTATTTGCGGCTTAATTTATTTTCTACTTTTTTATGTACATTTAACCTCCACAACACAATATATGACTCCTTTGTTATTTTAATTGTGACCTTAAGTCAGTTCTTTTCATTAAATTTAAAAACGCCCTTACTTCAAAGGTAGGCAAATCTTTAATAACTAACATAACAAAATATACATGAAACATTATCCACCTTGAAAAAAATAAAGAATTAAAAAAATATAAGTTTTTATATATAACCTGAATTAACTTTAAATTATTAAATTAAATTTTACTTTCACTTATTCATTTTTAAACCGAGGGGATTAAGTCTGAACATTAAAGTGAGGGAATTATGTTTAAAGGATTTTTTAGGGATTGTTTCTTGAGGGGAGTCTGTCCTACAATCTTCTAGTTGAGGGAGAGATATAATATTTCATAAACCATTAGACATGTAAATATCAAGAGGGGATTTTCCCTCCTCTTAAACCTTAATTAGTTGTCTAAAAAGCATTTTCTCCGTCCTCTGATTGTCAAGCAGCATTTATTTAATGTGAAAGTCCAAAATTGTGTAAATACTGTCACACTTTAGATGGGATGTGAGCTTTGCGATAAAGTTAGAGAATAAACGATTTTTCTTCCTAATTCGTAATTTTGACATAGTGTGATGCTTCTATTTTTGCTTTGCTGTGGAACAAGGACAATTAACTGAACTGATTCCATTGGCTACAGTGAAACACAAACACTGAATATAATTTTGACGCAACGATTCGTTGCGTCAAAATTATAGTCAGTGCTTTTTTATCTGAATTTCTACAGTAGTATTTGTGAGTTAGTCTCTACGTTTCATTTTCCGTTAGTCACAAATTAGACATCATAGGTGGCTCAATGGTTAGAGGACTGAAATGCAAACCACAATGTCCACGATTCGATCCTGACTAGAAGTAACTTAATGCCGATTACCTATGTGTCGGCACTGTGTACCAAGGCAATACTACGCGTTGATGGTGGGCTTGCCTTCAATCAATGCTAACCTTGCTTGTGCGGATTTATTACGTTGGCGAGTCTGACAGTTGCTCGCCGAGTACCTCCTCCCGTAAAACTGTCCTACACGATATGACCCTGACTGTAATACATGAAAAAGCAGCTCTTACAGGCCCGTTTTTTTGCTTCCCAAACACAGCCTATTACCCGTCATCGGAGCTAGTTGGAAGAGCTTGTTCCGAAGAGGGGTCGTGGACTGGATTTGGAGGGCGAATTGAAAATTTACAAACACTTTAAGTAGAGGGTTTAGCGTATCACTTGATCAGACAGTGATAAGGATCTTACAGAGGGGACCTCGGGGAGTGAAGCTGCGTTTGTCTAATGCGGTAGACAAGCCCAGTTGGACTGGTAAAATAAGCCTAGATAACAATACCTGGGGGGGGGGGGGGGGGGGGGAAGTCACTAAAAACAGGCCTTTAAATTCATTTATTTTTGGCATGTCCTTTTGCCATAATTTGGGCACATTAAAACTAGAAATAACAGCCTCCTGTTATGTTTTATTTCCATGCCTTTCTTTGTGTTTCTATGGTCATATTATGACGGAAGTTATTCTCAAATGTAGAAGAGGCAAAGAAAATTTAAATATTTTTCTTGAAGCCTTCACACTTCTAATTTGGGCACACCTGTAAACGGTGTTAAATTGGGATAATCTAAAGGCCAGCTAAAATGGACAACGTGGGCAAGAACGATTGGCTGGAATTGACTTAATATTCATGTTTCAGTGACGCTCTGCCATTGCATAGACGTATGTGACCTCAAGCATTATTAGACAGATAAACATGATCAGGACTATTATAATCCCTGATGGATACGGGTGTGGGATGGGAACATCTCACCCGAGGGCAAGATATTTGGGCCAGACACGAGGCTTGCCGAGTGTCTGGACCAAATATCTTTTCCCGAGGGTGAGAGTTTCCCATCCCACACCCGTACCCATCAGGGATTATTTTTCTCCCCCCCCCCCACCATACAGCGGTTACGTTAACCAGAGGTAATCGGAGTGCTGATATAATCAACTCATTTGATATTCGTTGTTTTGAAAAACTAATGACACCATCGGAAAGAGCATGCAAAAGTTATGTATATACCAAAGGTATATACCACGAAATCAATTAGGAACGGTGGCATCTTGGGGTTCAAAGAGTTTTAGGGCATCACACTTTGATCACACGGCATTCTGATGACGTCAATATGAATGAGTTGGTAGCAAGTAACTGATACGATATGCATAACGTCATAATAACGTTGTAAATGTATAACGTCACGTGGGTGGGGTGGGATACATCTGTCTCTCCTTGCTATCTCACCCTGGACAGACGTATGTTACACGTGCAGTGGGGGGAGAAAATTTGTGCTAACTGGGGTGAGGCAAAATCAACATTGAATCCAAATAAGAAGGGGGCGAATTGAGACAAAACCGATAAGACAACCTTGGGAAAGACAATTTGAGAACTTAATATCTTCTGACACACAATCATTGCACCACGGGATTGCAATTATTGAGTCAGCAGGAAGCCGGCCAATCTTGCCTTGCCGTCTCCCAACAGGATGTCATTGTTTGTATCTTGTTCTGTTTTTCATGCTTAGGTGAGTATTATGATACGATTGTAAACGTTGAATTCTGTGGAATAAATTTACTTATTTACTTACTTACTTTCAATGCCCCTCTGGGCCGCCTTGGACCACCCGGACCGGTCCAGCTCGTTTGTGTACCGGTACAGCATGGATGATCCGGTCCGGATCGCGGTCCGTTAGTTTGATGTCGGATACGCATCACTAGTAAGAGCCCAAAGCAGAAATAAACGACAAGACTACACTGCCGTCAAAATCGTTATGGGAGGAGGAGGAACGCCCCTCCATATGTAAACCACTGCGAGTGGCAAAGTTAGTTCAGCGATCTGAACGTAGTGGCTACCCCTCTAGAGGGGTAGCCACTACGTTCAAATCGCTGAACTAGTGGCAAAATATACTAGTGGTCCAACAGTTTAGTGTAATTACCAGAATGACACCGAAACGCATTTCCTGTGCCTTGAAGAAAAGAATAAAAAAACAACCACAACAATATCCGCGCCCCAATATTTACATACGACTCAACATTTATGGAGAATCGTGGTAACGAGGCTGTACTCGTCTCGGCATTACAAAGTAATCAATGGCTCTTGAAAAGAGATGTCAACAATACGACACAATACACTCGAGTGTTGTTTGTATTTAAATCAAACATGGCATAAATTTACAACCTGTGTCACAGCGCAACATAAACTGTCTCAGTGTCGCAATTTACTTGTCACATCAAAGGACGAACTGGCAAATTTATCACCCCGCATGTAGATAGGGTCGAGACCCCTTCTGTTTAACTGACAGGTAATTAATTTCAAAAGATCATGTTATAACATAACATTCATATATCACCTGTCAGAGACACACAATCTGCAGAATGATGTATGTAAAGCTATACTAATGTCCCATTGACTGTTTTTAGATCAGATATCTATGATTTATTTCTGCGCACTGATGAATTGAGGTATGTAATTTAAGTTGGTTAACCATCCGAACACAAACGACATTTCCAGCGTAATTAAACAGTGGATAGGGAACATTAAACAAGTAGGATTTTTGCAGTCGTGAAGATCGATGGTGCGGAGTAATATCTATCAAACCTAAGCATTTGAGTTGAGTTTCACGCTTTTCCAGCACATATCGCGTCCTAAACCCCTATTTCTGATTTCTCACGACATACCTATTTGAACCATATATTACGCATACTATAGCCCGTGAGGCGAGGATTATGTTTACCAGGCTGAGAATAAGCAATCATAATTTGATTATTGAGAGAGGTTGGCACTCCCAACCCCCTATTCCACTAGATCGTTGGCTCTGCAAGGCTTCTAGTGTTTGTGCAGATGCCGGCGAAGTAGAAAGTGAAATTCACATTATCGTGGATTGCCCGACCTATTCAAACATTAGAGCCCAGTTGTTCAACATTATAAGTAGAGATAGACCAGATTTTATAAAAGCCAGTAAATGTCAGCAATTTGAACTCATTATGAAGAATGACAGTCCGACAATCATTAATTCCATCTGTAACATGATCCTGCTATTCTTCAGGGCGTTTAGCAACAGCAGTTAAGTACCTTTTTAGTAACACGCTGCTGAAATGTTGCGAGAAACACAACCATCTTACAGCATTTAACCCTTTGCCTAGCACGAAAGGCAGACGACTCTTGCAAATTAATTTCTTGAATAACTATTTTTTTTATTTCTTGCTTCAAAAACATAGCTTATGACCCTCGTTGGAACGAGCTCACCGAGGGGTCATAAGCTATGTTTTTGAGACAAAAAGTGAAAAAAATAATGGAAATTGGATGGTGATTTTTGTGAATAGCATTGGCAGGTTTTGACCGTTACGTTGGGTAAAGGGTTAACAACCTCTTATTTCACGTTGTAGCTACACAGTGACGCCGTTGCATTTGTTTCCAGGCAAAATTTGGCTGCCTACAGCTACGAAGCAACTGCTCCGAAATTAACTTGCAAGTTTTGCCAGAGACAGCACATTGGGGCACCTGTTTTTAATTAATGTTACGTCGCCTGGGTGCTAGAATGTCCTATGTCCCCTAGGGGACATAGGACATTCTGGTACCCAGGCGACTATTATGCAAACGTTGTGGAAACGATAACTGTGCGACAACGTTCTTATTTGACGGCGTAACGTTGTTGTGGGAACGTTGTGGTTGGATACAACCTTTCCATATTTAACATTTGAGGTTACGTTGTGTGCTAGCTGGGTAAAATACCCAAGATGCAATGTTTTCGCGTTTGTTTTTCTTCAGGTGAGTTACTATTATTATTTATTGGGGTTTAAGGTCACACACTTATGCACAATGGCTAATCGTGACCGTGACAGTTTTACGGGTGGAGGAAGCCGGAGTACCCGGAGAAACCACCGAGCAACAACGAATAGCTGTCAGCTCCTCAACATTCTAACTCTGTTCAAGCTCCACTCAAGCAGGGTTATAGCGGTTGAAGACATGTGCACCATCGACGTGCAATACGCCTTAGTACACGGCGTCATCGTGCCACCATGTAGGCAACCGGGATAAAGTGCCTTGAACAAGGACACAACGTGGGTCGTCCCGGACGGGGATCGAACTCGGGACCTCTAGCATAGAAGTCCAACAGTCTATCACTGAGCCACCGCGCTCCACTCTTCAGGAGAGATTCTATGGTGTAGCGGGCAGAGAATTTGGACCCGATGCAACACGTTCCAAATTCCTCTCAACGGATTATGCGTTTATTGTGTCTTTTACTCCTTCATCTTCTGCTGAAATTCCAGTTTCAACCAAAAGTTTGAATGCACACACCGTAGAATATGTTGAGCTAAAATGAACCCAAATCAACTGGGTTGAGAGAATATGAATATAATTGGGTTGATATTCTCTCAAACCCGTTGATATGGGTTACTTTTTAACCCAACTGATTTTAGAGTGTGGGTGAAGGGATTTAACATAATATGTCCACAACGCAGGGATCTGTAACAGGAACGAGATATAAGTATGGAAGATGAGACGACCCTTAGAACATCGTGGGCAACCGATTTGTTATCTTCTTTTTTTCAGTTTATTGTACTTTTACACCTTTGCGGTCAAGTGTACAGTATAACAAATAACATAGTAATAGTTGACAATAATATAATAATACATCAGAAGTACAAGTTATGTCATTTTGTTTATTGACTGGGTGCTAGAAGCCCATACTGTGGCCTCACTGGAAGGTATTGGTACCACAACTAAAGGTCTTCATGTTCTGTGGATGTGTTTCAGACTCAGTTGAAACAAGAAAACATTTTGTCCATATGGAGTCGTCCTGTTGCAATCCATTGCCGAGTGTACACAGGGATTCTCCAATAAATTGCAACAAGACAAATCCACGTGAACAAACTCTGGCACTACAGTTGGTCTGGCACTTTACCAGTTAAACTGGACTCCTTGTTTGTGGAACAACGTTTAAGTGAAGTATGACTTTTCACTTTAGTATACCAATATACCATGTCTTGGAACATGATAATGTAAACCTTTGTTCTTGCTCTATGGTGCAATATGTATATTTATTCACGCCGGTAACTTCGGAAATTGGGTATTATATGAGACCGGTGTCGACGTGGTTTGGTTGATCGGGGGATTGCCAGTTCCCTTTCTTTTTTAACCCATGGTATGTATAATGGGCGAGATTGTTCAGAAACCCATTGTCGGGGGATTGCATTATAAGTATAAATTTGTTTGTGTCATTATAAGCCCCAAAATTGCTGTTACTAATAAAATTATGTACAAGAAGGTGTTTTCGTTCATCTTCCAGACTCTCACAGTGGAGAATGAAATGTGTTTCGTTGTCTACAACCCTGCAACGTTCGCACACCCTGAATTCTTCTTCTAGTGCCAAAAACCTGCCCCTCTCAATGCCAAGATTAACACTTGGCTTGGAGATCCGGCGAACCAGGCTGGTTTATAAATGGCCTTATACCTCGACCGATAAACATCTAACGCTCCTATTTTAATGGTAAAAATAAAAAAAACTCTCTCTGAGAAACAATGAGATATTTTATAAATAAACAGCCAAGGGAGTTATCAGCCCCCTTAAACCGATGCAACGTTACTTTCCCACCAGGAAACATGTTTATCCTCAGGAGTATTAATTTAATTATAGTTATTGGATTTGGATCAGACACAACATTCATCAGTCTGTAAAAAAATGTTATTCATTGAGTCCGAGGTGAATATCACTTTCAGAGGTCAATAAATCCTCGCATTTACCAAAGCAAAATCCAATCCATAAAATGTTGCTTTTGTTTAAAGTTCGCCAACAAGAGCTCTTCACGCCTGTCATGTTTAATTCAAACACCTATATGTTTAAGTATACAGTACGTGGAGAGTGTATTATCACCAAATCACCCGCAGAGTGGAGATTCCACCCGAGAAATAATTGCAAATTTGTTGCAAAGCATAACCAGCACCAGCAAAGTTTCAGCCAATGGACCTCCGGGATAAACCCGGAGGTCCATTGGCTGAAACATTGCTTGTGATTTTTGTCGATATGTACAGAATTTGAAAGTTACAGCTTGGGTGATAAGTTCACCCTGCGGGTGATTTAGTTACAATCCACTCTCCACGTACTGTATGTGACTTGCTAATGGTAGGTATAAGGTCGTCATCAATTGGGTTCCATTTTCGTCCATTCGCTATGTTTGGTATGAACGAAAATTCTCTTTTCCATTTTTAGACCGATAAGGTGTTTGGATTTTTTACGAAACCCGATTGTGGCTAAATAAAGAACCTTGATACATCAGTTCCTAATTTAAATTTTAATTATTCAAATCCAGATTAATCAGCCAATCAAATATCAATAATCACGACTTCCTGCTTGGTTCCAGCCAATCAAATATCATTAAAACCTATTATCAGGCGTTTGACTGGCGGTACTCTAGGTGGTTACAGGAAACAGTTTTGTGATGGGTGAAGCGAAGCCCTGAAATTGCAGCTTAATTTGAATTGCAGGATTTCGTAAAAAAAGATGGAAGTGGAGATATTATAAAAATCACGCAGATTTTATTTGTACATACTGCCGAATATGAGTGTATAATTATCTTGTATAAACACAACAAATAGCTCCACTGAAGTTTGTTTATCAATTCTGGCACACCGGTGAACGAGTGACTCAATTTTTCCAAATCTATGCCCCAAGTGTTTTAAACGAGGCTCACAGAATAACTTTATTGTTGTAAGTTCCATACAATGGTACATAACAATGACATAAAGCTCACAAAATGCTAATAGACAAATAATACCAGACAAGATTAACGGACAGGAGACAGCATCCATACACGAATATATATGAAGAACCACACTCGTGTACATCCACCCTTTCATACATAAACACATACACACATTTCAGCCGAATTGACAGGTGTAGGTTCACGAACATGGATTCATGCCCCCCCCCCCCCCACGCACACACAGAGACAAACACCCCCCCCCATACACACACACACACACGCACACACCCCTACACCCCCACACATACACACGCACACACTTACACACACACACCCGCATACACACACGCACACAAAATGGTTTAATGAAATTTATGAAAATGGCACATAGTAAAATAGATTTTTTGGGGGGGATTCAATAAGAGACAGCTTGAAACAACAAATAAATATATGAAGAGAAACAAATAGATAGATACTAATATCGACCCAGTCGTTCCACAACCACTGAGACCACACAGATACAGGTTTATGGGATCGTCCCTTGCAGACCCAGCCGGCGTTGGTAGGCTGAGTGCGCGAATTGTATAATAGGTGGCGATAAGTCGTTGTCAAATGTTTCCAGTAATCTTGTGAAGGTTTTCTCATCCCTTAAGTCACATCCGTCGGCGACAATCGTTTGTAACTGTCGGGCCAGAGAACGACGTTCTTCTTCATACAGGGGGCAATAAAGGAAAAAGTGCATTTCACTTTCCACTTTGTCGGGGCAGGCCGTACAAAATCGCTGGTCATATGGAATGGGAGGTCGTTTATAACGCCCCGACTCAACACTGAGTAAGTGAGCACTGATCCTTAGACGAGTGAAAGACTGTTTAATTCAATGGTCCATTTTCGTTTTGAGATAGTTTTCAAAGCCAAACTTTTGTTTAATGGAGTGGTAGAAAGATAGTTTATTAGGCTCACATGACATCACTGACGTTGGAAGATTTTCGTGGTAACAAAATTTACAAACTCTAAATGAAAACTCGAGTGTCTTTCACTAAACACGCACGACAAACATTCCGTTTACTCTTGCTTTGACGCGAATACACTCTTATAGAAAACTGAACTGGTGTATTCAAAAATGGAAAGGTTTCAAACTCAAGATTTAGGTCATAATATAACTAATACCATGTAGAAATAATATACTTGCTGGCTTTTAGTTCTTTGAATTTGACATGAAAATGGTCTTTCAGACCATTTTCATGGAAATTTAAAGAAATACAAAAAATGTAGTTGGGTATCAAAAAAATGAAATCAGATTAAAAACTGAAAAATCACACTCTTTTTTGTTTTCATTTCATATGTCGTATTCACTTTTTAAATATCCACTGCTATATGATAAATAAATTATGACACCAGACAATAAATCTCTGATGCCATTCCGTCTCGTTCACGAAAACAGATAATTCAGATCTGCTCTCGTCAACTCGATGGAATCCGATAATTCATATCAATTCCCTGGTGTATTACTCTGTAGTTATCTCATCTTGTGCAAGGTTTATTCCGCCCCTTTAGTACAAAAAGACGCCATCTGGCGCCTTGATGCACTCAACTGACGTTCATAATTTCCATGATCCCCGGTGTCTGATACTTTCATTGTCTTAAATATGAACCATTGACACATGACAAAAGTGATACACAAAAATACATAACATAAAGAGAAAATTAGAACGAGACATTTAACGTTAGCTCAACATTTATGCACTAGTATATACATATAATAATATGCTTATACATAAATACAGAGACAGAGATACACATACATACATACACATATATACCCACTGAAATGCATATACATACATAAACAATCACATACATACACACATATATACACACATACATACATATATATACAATGAATTATACCATGTAATGCAGATGAAATCAGTGAGAATCAATCTCTTTTTCAAATTTCCTGCTTAAGGTACAGAATACAGAATTCGGCACTTCTGTTATGCATTGTTTAGGATGAAAGACTCTGACGCCGATGGAGATCGAACCTCTGCCTTGATGAGAGTACATTTCTGCGGCACCAATCGCATAGCGAAACTGGACCAGCGCCATAGACCACTCGACTACCGACAAGCCCCCCAAAAGGCATGCTAGCAGGTGGAACTGGCACTGTCCATACGAAATTACGCGGTATCCCCCAGAATTAGTTGTTTACAATGAATTATACCATGTAATACAGATGAAATCAGCGAGAATCAATCACTTTTTCAAATTTCCTGCTCAAGGTACAGAATACAGAATTCGGCACTTCTGTTATGCATTTTTTAGGATGAAAGACTCTGACGCCGATGGGGATCGAACCACTGCCTTGATGAGAGTACATTTTCTGCGGCACCAATCGCATAGCGAAACTGGACCAGCGCCATAGACCACTCGGCAACCGACAAGCCCCCAAAAAGGCATGCTGGCAGATCGAGCGTCCATGGAACTGGCACAGTCCACACGAAATTACTCGGTATCCCCCCCCCCCCCCCCCCCGAATTAGTTGTTTACAATGAATTATACCATTTAATGCAGATGAAATCAGTGAGAATCAATCTCTTTTTCAAATATATATATACATGTGGAAACACACACACACACATAAAAATACCGATATACATATACACATTAAAAAAGACTAGATTGTCCAATGACTGCCGCTTCTGGGGAATGTGTGAACTTATACCCATAATAAATCGTGTGGACACATACACACTACTTATTCCCCTAGCCACAAGAATTTAACTCTCACTAACCCGTGCTTTCATCAGAAGTACGTGCGTCCTGTGCTTAAAATCACGCACCACCCATACAAATACAATCCCACTTGAAAACTTAGTGTCTTGAAAACTACAGTACGTGGAGAGTGGGTTGTAACTAAATCACCCGCAGAGTGGAGTTTTCACCCAAGCTATAACTTTCAAATTTTGTGCATATCGACAAAAAACCACAAGCAATGTTTCAGCCAATGGACCTCCGGGTTTAACCCGGAGGTCCATTGGCTGAAACTTTGCTTGTGCTGGTTATGTTTTTCAACAAATTTGCATTTATTGCTTGGGTGGAATCTCCACTCTGCGGGTGATTTAGTGATAATACACTCTCTACGTACTGTATTGCCGTAGGGTGAAAATTTGCAAATGCATTTTTAAATCATTGCTGTCATTTATTCGACATGTTTAAAATGAACCATCAGTTCTGTTCAGACTCGCAGAAAATGTGCAGCCTTTTGTGAAGTACCGGCAACTAGCTTGTAATGTTCAGGATAATTGCTATTAACTGGAGTCAATATTAGTTTACCGCAAATGCCAATCAACGCGCTCTAGAGACATAATTTATAGGGATATGAATCGAAGATCGCCCTTTGATTTAACGAAAATTTATTTCTAAATCTCTTCTGTCAGTTGCATGTGCTTTATTTAGCGGGATCTTTGATTATAACTTAAATTAATTCTGACAATTCCAACAGAAACGCAAAACTAATCCATTCATCACGATAATTTCAATTTCTCCTGTTGTATACATTCATTAGATTAACAAACGATCTCTTTTGCTTCTTTGATCAATATTGCAAATGGCCATTTTGAAGACGTGGTGTCGTAAAATTGACGGCTCGGTCGCATGTAATGAACGGAAAGGGCACGTAATGATGGAAACGGAGCCGTAATTTTCACATTAATTCCGATAACTGTGAATAATATTCTGTGCGCATAAATCATTCATACCCTTGTGGTTCGCTTTGTATCTGGTTCGTGTCAAATCTTGATTAATAAGTATGGTACCGATGCGTGAGAACTGAAATTACAACTGACACTTCAATACTCGATAATTTTATTTTAATGTCTGTTTTTTTTATTTTGTCATCAATACCGAGACGCTCTAGAGCTATATATTTTCTGAATTATTTACACTGACATCAGTCGCTGCTGAAACTTATCACTCACAGATGTTCACGATCTTCATCATTACCGTGATGGTGATTCTGAGTACTCGAAATTCTGTGCTTCATATTTTTTAGACGATTTGTTCAATTGAGAACCACAGACGCAGTCGAAAGAGATTATGTCTGACTGCAGCAGTGGCTTGCGTCTCTATGGTGTGTAATGATAAAGCAATACATTGTCATTGCTCGTTACGGACCTCACATGGAGAGATTTCCAGGAACAATGCCAAAGCCTAAATTAGATACCGTCTTTGTGTGCAAAGATGAAGGCTGTTGCATAATGAAAGTGACGCGAGTGATGCGCGCGATGCAATAAAATATAATCATCGAATCGACTTTTTTCTTGTATTAAGTACACATTGTTATCCTTAAGTCTCGTTTTCAAAGTGAAAGAAGCAATCATTGGTTAGAATTTTGACGCAACGAATCGTTGCGTCAAAATTTTAAACATTGATTTTATCATTCTCATTCAGCTGGCGTGATCTCAAAATCGAAAAAGGGGCGTTGCTTTAAACCAAATTTACACCTGCTGACGACAAATTCTATAAGCAGTGCCAATTAGGTTTGGTCAATGATGAAACGCATTTCCTCCAGTACTGCCTGGCATACGATGCATTACGTAAGAGTTTATGGGACTCAGTGTGATGTAGTAACAATGCGTTACATTTTCTTGCCCCAAGCAACAAATTACGATGATGACCAACCCGGAAACCAAAACCATTCACTGAGCATTGAGCAATTATACAATGCACATTTGGCATAAAACGCAACTGATCTTGCATATCACAACCGTGGCTTGTATATACTTGATTAGTTTGTATTCTCTTTTTATTATCTTGGTTTTTTAGCATTATTTTTGTTTATTTTCCAAACCCTTACCTTGTTAATGGTTCTGTTCAACGTTGATTTCGATGTGATTCTTCATTGTTTATGTTCTGCATCCCTGCACAGTAACACCACCGGTGTAACAGGAATGGAAGTCCGTAGGAAAATTAGTCCCTCTGGACTATTATTCCGCGGAATTATAGTCCTAGGTCTAACATTTCTAGGAATAGTAGTCCGCCGGACTACTATTCCTAGAAATGTTAGACCTAGGGCTATAATTCCGCGGAATAATAGTCCAGAGGGACTAACGTTCCCACGGTCTTCCATTCCTTTTACACCGGCATACCAAGGAGGGGAGATAACTAAAAAAAACCTAGAAAAATCTTCTCCAGACCAACTGTACAGAAAGTGTTGCTTTTCACTAATATACATTTTTTTGTAGCATCATTAACTCATATTCGTTCAAGGTTGCTCAAGCGAAGTTGCCGCGTTCACATTTAGGCTCATTCTGGGAACCGAAAAGTTGTCTTTGGGCTCCAAGGTGCAAAAGTTTTAATTTTCTTTTTCAGAACAACTGTACAGAAAGTGGTGTTTTTTTGGCAAGCAACATTTGTCACTCATATTCATTAAAGTTTCTTCGAGCCATGTTTCTGCATACATATTTAGACTCGCTTGGGAGCCCAAAAGTAACCTTTCAGCACCAAAATTAAAAAAAAAATTGTCAATCTCTAACACTGGTTATTTACACTGCTGCAAATGTTACTGCATCAAACCTGTGTGTCATGCTTGCATGAGGAAATAACTTGGAAAAAATTGCTTTTTGTGAAATTCATTAAATTTTTCAACGTACAGAAAGTGTTGATTTATGGCAAGGATGGTAAGTATCAGGTTTCAGTCAATTTCATTCAAGTTTGTTCAAGTCAAGTTTCTGCGTCCATATTTGGGCGCGTTTTGGGGACCCCAAAATTTCCTTCAGGCTCCAAAAGACAAAAGTTGCAATTTGTTTTGCTATTTTTGGTTTTGATGTAACTTGGTTATTCACACAAATATGTGTCCCATGTCCGATTTCAGCCCCCCAACGAGGAGATAACTTGCAAAAACGTGTGTTTCTGTGAAATACATACAGTTTCTTTCTCTTGGAAATCAAATGGATCAAATTTAACCAAATATGGTAGGTATGTTCCCTGACACACAACAATTCAAATTTGTTCAAACAAGTTTTACTGTACATTTTTTTTCAATTCCATCAGGCTCCAGTTCATAGTTTCAGAACTCCGTCTTGGGTTTAGTATTGCTCAGATGTATAAATTGCACTCGTCAATCGCCTTAGTTGATTTTCATTTCACCATCTAACACAGAATTTTCAAGGACAAAAATATATCTTTCAGTAGGTCTGATGTTCAGCCTTGCTGATCCATGCAAGTATAATTCAACTAGTGTAAATATGTTTTGAAATGTGTTTTTTGAATATTTGATGGGAAGATGACAGAGTATATTATCATACCGGACGGCCACAAGAGTATTATTATACCACGATTGCTGATTAACTGACACAATACACACATTGAGAAATGTACTAGATAGCCACGCGATGAACCCGGCCTAGGTGTAGAAACGCCATGTAAGAATGCATCTGATTGGTCATTGCGCAGCTGATTGACGTTATGACGTGAATGAAATGCTTTGACACAAACGAAAGTCAAGCAAGAATAATTACATTGTTAACCCTTAACCTAACCTGAAAAGCAGACGACACTTGCAAAAATAAGTCTTGAAAAACTAATTTTTTCATATTTTGTCTCAAAAACATAGGTTATGACCCCTCGTTGGAACGAGCTCGTCGAGCTCGTTCCAACGAGGGGTCATAACATATGTTTTTGAGACAAAAAATGAAAAAAATAATGAAAATTAATTGGCGATTTTTGAGAATAGCGCTGGCCGGTTTTGGCCGTTACGTTAGGTAAAGGGTTAATGTAGTTATACGTTTTGGTTCCAAATACTCAATTCCCATTGGTCAGCTGGGCGAAATCGTCATGACCAAATGTAATTCATTTTCCAATGAATACATTTGGTCGAACTTTGACCCGCATTTACGGTAGAGCGCAGTTGGCAGAATGTAATTCGGACGGTGTTTGGGCGGGTTTTTAACTTTTAGCGCCTCTCGCAGTGATCAACTCCGCTGCTGTTTCTTTGGTGACATTTCCCAACTGTGGCATAAAGCCCGTTACTAAAATACTCTTATCCATTTCTAAAGTTGTGAAAATTAAAAATCAGAGTTTGTGTGAGGGTGTTTTTTCGCCTCGTTCGTTCGTACATGTTTTATTTCGTCTTTCTGCGTTGTTGTTTGGTAAAAAGTAGTTTAAAAAGTTACGGAATGTAATTATAAGAATTGAATGCAATTTTTATAATCTTTATTGAAGTATGAACGTGTGGGAATGGGTACAAATTGTATGAATCCCTTCGGGATTCATACATAATTTGTACCCCATAAATGTTATTAGCTTATGAGGGGGTTAAACCTCTCTGGTCAGCCCTTTTAGGCGCAGTGTTTTTTGACGCCATACACTTCAAAAAATATAGGTTCTCTTTAGAACCAAAACTGGTTCTAATCTTGTCCCTGAGATGGAACCAGTTCTGTTTGAACAGTATTTATTTCAAATCAAATATTACATGAACTGAAGTAGATTCGGCAGTAAACTTGGAACTTATTCAACGCAGTCGCCAAACATTTTGAAACAAAGGAGATATGAACAGTTGGCATATCGAATCAGTTTTGGTTCTGAAGAGAACCAAAACTGGTTCGATATGCCAACTGTTCATATCTCCTTTGCTAAATAATGATTTGAGACAACCTCGTATGAGCTCTAAACTTACGGCTGAAACCCCCTCAATTTATGTTTAATTCTGTTAATATTTAATGTTAATCTTTATAAATTTATTTGATTTGAAATAAATACTGTTCAAACAGAACTGGTTCCATCTCAGGGACAAGATTAAAACCAGTTTTGGTTTTAAAGAAAACCTATATTTTTTGCAGTGTAGTGCCGAACAGCCTAGTTTCAGAGAGATGTACCCGACAAGGTGGCCCTTCGCGTGACAAACGCTTTTGATGTAGCAGACACATTTTGAGTGAGTCTACTAATGCCATTTGGTTGAGAGTTTTTATCCAAGTTAATAGCAGATAAAGAAACTGTTTGTTTACTCACATCCGGTTTCTCGGTATTCGGAACAGAAGCACAAATATCCTTATGAACATTTTCGATATTTTCACGGACGTAAACTTCTCTTGGTTTCCTCATAATGAAATCCTCCTGACGCTTTCGATCTCTGGAACGTTTTGCTGCTGATCTCGGTTTCTTGGCACAAGACGCTGGTTTCTTCCACTTGAGCATAAGACATAAATGTCTTTCCGATATCTCAAGATGAGCTAAAAAGTCACCGTATGCCCGAATTACTCCACCAAATTATGACCAGAGGAACTGGTCGGTAAGATATTTCGTACATCTCACTTCACAAGCTACTGAGACTAAAAGTATTTACACTATGTATGTAACAAATTTATTAACTGGACTGTAGGGCTGCAACGATTCAATGCATCGCGATACATTTGTACACGATACGCATATCGTACCGTTTCATGTGTATCACGATACAAACGATAACTTCCCGAAGGTTGGCATGATGTAGTCAGAAGGTGCATTTTCAGGCCCAACAAGTCTATTTTGTGCTTTTCCAACTTATAATTCCAGCACAGGAGTCTGATATTCTATCAGTATAGCTATAATTCACTTTCAACGTGATATTTACGTTCCAAATGTAATCCCCAGAAGGGGATTACGTTGGGAACGTAAATATCACGTTGAAAGTGAATTATAGCTATACTGATAGAATTTCAGACTCCTGTGATTCCACTTGTTCATTTGTATTTCAGTAAAATATCAACTCTGTCTAAATTATAAGAATTGTTTGAGGCAACAGACCTCTCACCTCTGAGTTGAACCCAGACTCCCAGAGATCCATTGGCTGAAACTTGATTGTCTTTCTCAAGCACTAAAAAAGAAATTGGATGTTACTGGCCAAATGAAAGTTGGACTCTGTGCAGTGTGTGGGCCTTTTATTACTGATAATTCACTCTCAATGTACTGCATGTAATGTGTCGTGAAAAAATCATATCGTTAAAAAAAATCGCGATACATATTGTATCGTGAGTGAGACGTATCGTTGCAGTCCTACTGGACTGCAGCGTACATGTAATACAAAGTGTTGACGGGAGCGGTTACCAAACTCTCCGTCCAATGTTCTTGCAATCGGATATCCGTATTACAAAATTTACAGAGTTAACATGCTTTTATATGTACAATATCCAAGTAATATTATTAAAATGAAACAATCAACATTGGTAGCTTAGAAAATAACATGCTGTCTCTTGAATTAATCATGTGGGCATTGTAATAGATTGTACGAGTGAAAAATATATTAATGTGTTAATCCATCTATTCATCTATTCTATATTTTAGAATGTCTGTATGTATGTCTGTATGTCTGTATGTATGTATGTATGTATGTATGTATGTATGTATGTATGTATGTATGTATGTATGTATGCATGTATGTATGTATGTATGTATGTATGTATGTATGTCTGCCCGCTATAGAAATGAACATGGGGCCACCCCGAGTGTCCAGAATGGGACTACTAGGAGTTCTTTTTTATGGCGGACGTCATCGTCAGGTTTAAAAAAGTGTGTGGGTGGGGGTGGGGGTGTAGGGGGGCACCACAAGTTATGACCAATTTTTTTACCGATATACTTCTCCAAAGGGGTCTACAAGGAGTACGTTTTTATCAGGAATCAAATGGTGAGGTTTAAAAAAGTACCTGTGTGGGGGTGGGGGTGTAGAGGGGCACCAAAATTTATGACCAAAATTTTTCTCACCGATATAGGTCTTCAAAGGGGTCCACTAGGGGTATTTTTTTACCAGGAATCTAATGGTGAGGTTTAAAAAAGTGTCGGGGTGGGGTGGGGTGGGGGTGTAGAGGGACACCAACAGTTAGGACCAGAATTTTTCTCACCGATATATATGTGACCTTAAACACCAATAAATGATCTCACCGATATAGGTTTTCAAAGGGTTCTACTAGGGGTAATTTTAATACTCTCCTCAGCCCGAGCAACGCCGGATAACCCTGCTAGTTAACTGCTAAATCCGTTATTCTCAACGTATCTCAATGAACCCATTGTTCCTAGACTCCAGATTTTAGCCTGGTGATAGTTCTCTTAAAATATATCAGCTTAGTTCACTTAATTCAAGTTTAGTCGTGGTAATAATGTAGAACCCAGCGCGAGTAGAGAGCGGGGGACAGGTTTCAACGCCCCTTGTTTCATCCACCCTTGATGGTTTTTTTTGTATTTCACGCGCGCCGAAGGCGTGCATGAAATACAAAAAAAAAAACCAACAAGGGTCGTTGATTCCAGCCCCCCATTCTTTATCCCCGTTGTGCACTGTCTCAGCACATCTGGTATGCTCCATGTATATTGTCGTTGAGCAAATAGTTAAATTTGTATCATCACGCTCAAGCCAATCCAGTCACACTTCGATTTCCGAATCTCTTCCTTTCATGAAAAGAGGGAAAACCCAAACAGAATTCAGGACAGGATAATCGAAAAATCGCCGACTCGAATTAACGTGCGAGTGGATTGTTTGAAACAAAATTATTGTGTACTACCATTGCTTCTTTAGGAACGGTAAAACACAATTGTTTTAAACAAACCACTCACACGTCAATTCAAGTGAATGGTTTCATTTACAGTGTGAGGCAACCTGAAACGAAGTAGACATAACAGAAGCTAAACAGAAAACCACAGTTTATAAAACACCACGTTTGACTTTTCTTCCACATGTTACTGCCATGCTCTGATTGTACTGCGAAAATTTAGTACTAATGTTATGTATTATTTGGACAAAATATTGACAGTTTTGAAAAAAGAAACCAGAGGACAAAACCCCTGCAGACCCTTCGGTTCCGCGTTTCACGAAGAGCGCTCCGCAATCTTCAGTTTATGAGTCAGTTTTATCGCCCTTTTAATATCGCGCCTTGACTGAAACAAGGCGCCATCTGCAATACTTTTGCTTTGCAGATGGCAACTTGTTCCAATCAAGAGGCAATGCGTTGCCAAGCTTTCGGCCATCACAAGGTCACGGTCTTCATCAAGACAAATTAAACAGTAAACCCTTCTGCTATATTATTCACGTATGTTCATCTGAATAATGAGATAGGAGCATTGTGGCTCAGTGGTAGACTGTTGGACGTCTATGTTAGATGTCCCGAGTTCTATCTCCGTCCGGAACGACCCGCGTTGTGTCCTTGGGCAATGCTCTTTATTCCGGTTGCCTACATGGGGGCACGATGGCGCCGTGTACTAAGGCGTACTGCAAGTCGATGGTGCACATGTCTTCAACCGCTGCAACCCTGCTTGAGAGGAGCTTGAACAGAGTGGAATGTTGCGAAGCTTCCAGCTGCTCATTGATGTTCGGTGGTTCTCTTCGGGTACTCCGGCTTCCTCCACCCGTAAAACTGTCACGGTCACGGTTGGCCATTGTGCATAAGTATGTTACAATAAATAAATAAATAAATAAATAAATAAATAAATAAATAAATAAATAAATAAATAAATAAATAAATACACCCCAGACAAAAAAAATGTGAGTCATCCTTCATGAATTAGAGCTCTTCAGAAAAATACCTTTGAAACCTCAATTAAATTACTGCAATTGAATATCAATCCCATTCTACACCCGGTATGGTGATACCCCGGAATAATCCAGTCCTAAAGGCTTAAGTGTACTTTTAAACTTATAACTGATCAACAATGACCTGTGTTTGCGAATGGATCCTCATGGAGTTTTATTTACTAACCGTTGACAGTAGAAAAGGGCTGGAATAAAGATTCCAACCAAAAGGGGTATGAAGTCCAGTGCAAGAATAGTTGGTTAGCTAATTAACAGAATATGGTAGGCTGAATGCAAATACCATTGTATAGTGAGTTTGCTTCTTTAGCTACGTTTCCCAAGTGATATGAATAAGGTCTATTCAAGCAATCATGCTTTCGTGGATGGGAACATGATTTGTAACACATCTTTACTCAATTCATGCCTCTGAATCACAGGTTGTGATCCCTAATTTGAAAGAGCCGACCTTGTTCCAATCCGAGATCATAAGTTGTGTTTTAGAGGCAAAAACGAGATTTTTTAAAGCAAGTGTCGTCTTCTAGTCGTGTCAGGTACGGGTTTGATTTGTGTATGCCAATTTGTGTGGGTGCGAAACACGCTAACGAAGTGAGGTGCGAGACTGACCACCCCACCCCCTCCTGTCTCTGATCGGAATTCAGAATTTCACTCACTGGATACTGATCGTGTGTTATAATTGATGATGACGTATTGTAAGAGTAGAGTCTTATGTTCATTGGCGATGACGTTTGATCTGTATGTTAAATAGAAATGGAACCAAAACAGATCCCTGCAAAACTCCGGCGGTAATTCGTAGCTTTGTAGAATATTGCTCATTGTTTGAAACTCTTCAACTACGCTCAGTGAGATGGTTTTGAAACTAAGTTGGTAGATTTCTCGTTAGTTCTACAAGTAATTTACGAATACCACCACTACATACCAAGCTCTGTAAAATGTCTTACAAGTACTATGACATAACGCAAATAACATTCCCATATTTTAGTTAAATCGTCGCCTGAGTGCTAGAATGTCCTATGTCCCATGGGGGACATAGGACATTCTAACGCAAATAACATTTCCATATTTTAGTTAAATCGTCACCTGAGTGCTAGAATGTCCTATGTCCCACAGGCGACATAGGACATTCCAGCACTCAGGCGACGAAACGCTGGTGTGATATTAAATGCTAGTCTGATGTTACCAATACCAGACAACAGAGAGATTGTATTTCCCATGAGATCAAAAGAAAGCCGGACTGTTAGTTGTTAACAAGTTACTTTCGAAAAAAAACCCTAACAATATATTCGGAAATCATTCTATCAAACCTGTCGATCTTGCTTCTTGCTGAGGTGCCAGGCGGGGCGAAAGATTTTGGTCATGCAAGGAAGTTTTCCTTGAGCCAATAACAAACCGTACATACGAGTAAGTGGAATCACACGTTTGTGAAAATGTTTCTAGAATTCTATTAGTATTGGAGCCATTGACTGTCTTTATATCTAGTTGAGAACAAAAAACTTTCATGTTTTTACAGTATCAATATTAGGAATACTAAAAACATTTATTATGAGTAAATTGTGAAAGTCGTCTAATAAACAGCCTCACTCTGATTTACGAAACCATCATTGAAGACATCTGGAAGAGTCCCCACCAGAGGTATTTTCATAGTTTGTGGATCAGGTACGAGCTCCCACCCCAACTCCAGCTCTTGTCGTTATTCTCATCACTGACAAATTGTGTTGTTCAGGTTCGAAGCTAGAATCTCCAAATTTTCCCACATGATTGGCCGAGAGTTGAAATTTTCCGACAGTATTTCCGGGTCGGTGACCGTCAGTACGAACTTGAAAGATAACTCAGTATACTTCTTTAAAAGAATAAAAAACAAAACAGATCCGAAACGTTCGTTTATTATTATTATTATTATTATTATTATTATTATTATTATTATTATTATTATTATTAAGAATTATTTTCGTTAATCGAAAGTAATTCTTTAAAATAATAATAATAATAATAATAATAATAATAATAATAATAATAATACACGAATTTTGTAAGTTTACATGACTATTCGATTGTCATATAACGTTCTTTTCATACAAAGGTTATATGTGGTTTCGACAAATGGTCCACTTTTTTTTCAAAATTAGCGGCTTTCGGGGAAAATGTTGCCTCTCGATCGATCAAGAAGTTTTACGACGGACAACATAACTTTTCGAAAGACAGAGTCATAGGGGTGGGGGGGGGGGGGGGACGCCCCGGCCACCCCATTAGCTTCAGGCCCGGTGTTATTAAAAGTTTCGATGCCGCCACCTCTTCTGAGCTAACTGAAAAAGAGGATGAACTTGAAAGATAATTTATTGGAATAATATGTCAAACGGTTTACAAAAATGTGTACTATTTTTATGTTATAAATGCCTAAAAAATATAGCAATGCAATTTTTATATCGAAACCGCTTTGAGCAGGAAAATATTCTCTCCACTCCACTTTATTTATCTTGGTTCTGCCTCCGGTTGATTGCCACCCCACCTATTGTCAATTTATCCCCTATATGCGCAGATGATACAGAATATCGTTTTCTCTGCTAACAGCAGCACCCGAAATATGTTACAATGAGCTGGAGGAGAGTGTGGCAATATAACTGGCAATTCTTTGTTAACAATCATATCACTGCTGCACTGTAACATATAGAATAAATAGGTACTAGGGTCGGTAATCAGATTTAAACCACTCGTAGAATAAGGGCTTTAACCACTCGGCAGAGCCTCGTGGTTAAAACCCTTATCCCACTCGTGGTTTAAATCTGATTACCGGCCCTGGTACCTATTTGTTTTATTTATACCATGCTCTTAATAAACAATCAAGTTTGTCACTTAAATTGGAGAAAAACAACACTTTCTGTTGTTTTGTTTACATCTGCGCCGGTGGGCAGTACTATGCTTGATTGACAGGTAGACACATCGTCAAGGTGGATTGAATTTACCTTGCTTTTTCAGTCAAGGTTTTATCAACAATTCTTAAATTCTATTTTAAATATTTAATTGTAGGTATTTTAAATTTAATAAGTCATTGCACGTAGTAGATAGTACCGCAAAATGTCGTATGTTTGAATGAAACATCGCGAAGTGTGATTGTATCGAAGCTGGCAAACTGCGTCATGCCAAAGGTCAAGTTGGATGAACTTCCGACTACAGGTGTAAATTTTTTTTAACCGCAGTAGAAGCTTTCCACCGGTAGTGGGGTTAGAAGCTAAAATTTAACATACAGGCTTTCCACACGTAGTAATATAGGCGGGCATGGTATAAAGAACGTTTTAACGTTTTTCGTCGCTATTGAGGGCACTGGCGACCGATTTAATTTTCAAGTCAAATTGGTTCACAGAAGGACGATTAAATTTTCAAGTCCAGTTCCAACCTACACAATCTTCTTTTATCATGTAATTGCATCACTTAATTCTACATACTGCACTGCAAGGAAATCAGCGAGAACGTCTCTTTTTCAAATTACCCGCGTGCCATACAATCAAGAAAGGACGCTGGCTTTATATACAATAGCATAGCTGGGGTTCAAACCCACATCGAGAAAGTTTCCTCCGGTCTGTCGGTGGCCAAGTGGTGTGCGTGGTTTAGTATAGTTTGTTAGGCGATTAGTGCTGAAGGAAACTCTCTCGGCGTGGGTTAAAACCCCCGCTATGCAATTGTACACAATCTGTTGTTTGACTGCACACCTGCCAACAACTGTCCTTGTCTTGGGTATGATGAAATTTCTCAAGTTTCCGTAATCTTCATGTTGGATTTTCATCAGGCTCTCTTTTGTTGTCGCCATCCTCAGTTTATCTTGAGAACTTGTGAACTTCCTAGAACATCTCTTTGGTGGTTACATATTCTTGCAGGCTTGGCAATTTCAGGAGAGCGATTTTTAGCTCTCCTTACTGCCCTCCTGAAAGAATTAAGGAGAGCGAAAAATTGCCCTCCTAAATATTTTGGTCTGGGATGATTGAGATTACATGTATTATGCTCACATTAATTTTTTGTTGTAAAGCAAAAATGTAATTTAACTTCGAAGTTACATAACATCACGTAATTTCATTTTGAAAGTGGTTTAGTGGTAAAAGGTAATGTCTGCAACCATACCCAAACACAGTTGCAATCATTTGAAGCAAAATGGGTCACAGCAATATTTTTTTTCTGTCAGTTTCAAGTTCAACAACTGACATCACAGTTTGAGGGGTAATTATTCAAGGAATATTGACACTATAATATACTACCATTACTACTATCCTGTCACTTGAAGCACTTGCACCGGGATGTGACTGTAGATTCAAGCTGAACTATTGTCCAAGAAAGTATGACTTTCTTGGACAACAGGTCTGGGTACACACACAGGTCTTGTCAAGTGTGTGTTCGGTTGTTGAGTGAGACATCTAGATGTCTAAGAGATTTCGCTTTACCTTAGTAAAATTAATAAAATCACTGATGTAGTCTGTTGGTTTCAGTTTCAATGAGTTTGTTCAACTGGATACTTAAAATGCTGTGTAAAGCTAATTGCTCTCCTAAGCTGATTGAGGAGAGCGATTTTTTGCCCTCCTGCATTTTTCAGAATGCCAGGACTGTTCTTGATGCTTCGACGAAAGAAGATGTCTTCTGACCAATGGTATTGGCATTTTCGCCAGTTAGGCCTGTCCTTATACACCCGTCAAAATACAGAGAGGTTTGCACATAATTCATTTTCACATTTCATTGACAACAGCAATGAAGTCTGGGACAGGTTACAAAACAGAATTATCAAACCATTTCAACAGTAGCGTTGAAGTTCATTTTTCTTTTGCCTGTTCTCCTTGTAGTTTCCCCCCCCTATATACTACTAATTTAATTATTATAGTTGTGATCTCACGACATGGCCTCCGCACACGCGCTTTATGA
>CM062293.1:25034661-25129576 GCA_031216915.1 Pictodentalium vernedei
CGTCAACGTGCAGTACGCCTTAGTACACAGCGTCAACGTGCCCCCACGTGGGCAATGGGGGTGAAGTACCTTGCCCATGGACACAACGCTATTGCAGCAGGTGGGATTCGAACCGAGGACTTCTCGGCTTGCAGCCTGCACCTCTACCTACTGAGCCACCGCCGCCCCCCCCCCCCCCACCCCAGCGGACCAGTAGCTTGGCCCTGTTTATGCTAAAAATAATAAAAGTAGTTTTTGGACTTAATCACACTGTCTGCTTTTTGATCCCCACCGACAAAGTGGGGTGAGAGATATTGAAATGGTGTTCGTCCGCCGGGCCTTCCTACATAGGTTTGTCCGTTGAACTCATCCAACATTTCTTGTCAGATTTTTACGATATTTGGCGTGAAATATAGGTATGAAGTGTGAATATTCATGTGGAAATGTTTTACGATTCCGCTGGGTTTTTTTCCAGAGTTATCAGGAGTTATGGGCCTTTTTGTCTTTAAATGTCCACTACAATATTTGTCTGTTTAACTTCTACATTTCTTGTTGGATTTTTACGAAACTTGGTTGTAGAGTATGAAGTTTATATTTACATGCGGAAGAATTTTGGATTCTGCAGTTTTTTTTTCAGTGTTTTGGCTTTTTATCGTTAAATGTCCGTTCTCCGCGAAACTCCTCCTACATTTCCTGGAAACAGCACTATAAAACGTTTACAACTGTATTTCTAGAATTGTATTTTCTACTTTTTAATATAACTGACTTAAATAGATTATTAGCTTTTTAAAAGATATGGCAATTTGCCAACTGGCAAATTGCCATATCTTTGAAAATGCGAAGGGTTATTTTAACCCATTTAGAGTCATAACTAGAAAATACAGTTCTAGAAAATACAATTGTAAAACTTTTATAGCATGTCTCCTGGTGTACTATTACGAAGGTTGGTGTGAAGTATTAGAATGAAATGTTAATCCACATGCAGAAAGGAATTTTTGATTCCGCACGTTTTTTTTTCAGAGTTATGGCCCTTGTATCGTATCTTTAAATGGCCGTCACGAATGTTTATCGGCTTAACCCTTCCTTCATTGCCCGGTGTATTTCTACAAAAGTTGGTGTAAAGTATGGGTATGTAGTGTAAATGTTAGAGGTGGGTGGTATTGGAATTTTAAGTTCGATATCCGTTTCGGTTTTTTAGGTCGGTATACCTCGGTTCGGTATTCAGTATCTGACTTGACTGAAATTTGTTGATAGAACCAAAGGGGAATTCACATCTGGAAAAAACAGGATAATTTGTTCTTGTGTCACTCTACCACAGCTCTAGAGATGACATTGCCAATGAGCTCAACAGTGGCATTCTTTTATGAACACAGATCATATCTATAGCAATTTTGTGACTTGCTCTAAACACAGCTTAACGTTTACAGACCTATTTCAGGCTTTTGCGATCCCAGAGAATGTGCTCCGACCATTCCATCTTTAGGAAGTCCTGCTACAATAGACACATTTCCTGGGCAGTGATTTCTAGTCAGGTCTTGGCTGCCTTAACAGGCAGCCAAGATCTGACTAGAAATAACTGCTAAGCAACTGAACATGTACAGGATATAGTCTAGTGGGGATTCAGGACAATTGCCAAACCACTGAGAGTTAACAAAACTGAAAAACAAATACAAAGAACTTTTCGATTTTAAAAAAGCTCAGAGTTGTGGGCCTTTTTTATTACCAGGGGGCCAATACTACTAAACTTGTACAATTTGTATTTTCTAAAATTGTATTTTCCAGTTATGACTTGAAAAGGTTAAAAATGAACCATTAGCATTTTCTGTGATCTGGGAACAGGCAAGTCGGCAAATTGCCATATCTTTTAAAATGCTAATGATTCATTTTAATCAGTTATGTTAATAGACAGAAAATACAATTCCAGAAAATACAATTGTAAACGTTTTATAGTATTGGCTCCAGATATCCATAATATAAAAACGAATGTGCGTCTCTGTTTCTGTGTATCTATCTCTATCTCTTTGTAACGTATGCACTCCGAGCTGAGATTTAGCACCCATGGATAATTTTATGAGGGGTAACATGGTCAGAGTAAATTGTACGCCCCACGTTGTGTCCACCTTTCAACCGGATAAACACTTGAATGCACTATACATTTTCGGAGCTATCAAGTCGAATGTGGCATCTAGAGTACATAACTATTTTTGTCAGAAGTGACATCGACAGCGTGAATTTTACATGCAATATTGTTTTAGCCCTTCAGCCATTAACTTTTCAACCAGAGTAACACTGGGATTCACTCTTACATTTTCAGAGATATCGAGCTAAATTTGGGGTCCTGGAGCTGAAATTTTGGATCTATTCCATCATATGAAGAAATTAAATTATCAAATGAACCGGTCGTAATCCAAGGGTGGGCTTTGATGTCCACGCATGCGTTTACCAGGTAATAAAAATTATCACCAGTAAAATTTTAATTGATGAAGCACCGGGTTGTACCCGGTGCTTCATTAATTAAATTTTTGTTTGTTATTCCATTAATTTGTGTTTTGAATCTAATATTATTGCGTCAGTGGAAATATTGCCCACCCGTGGAAAGTGACCAGTCCACCGCATGTAGAAAATAAGTTACACACAACCAGTGGGGCCGATCCGCCTCATTACAGGGTTGCCCCGCCCGCGTGACGGGAAACTTCTAGTTGCATCGCATATCAAAGGAGATAATCAAAGCTTAAATTCCGAGCTAGACGGAATTACTCACTCTCCACTTATATAATAAATTACAGCGCAAGTTTACATGTGCATTAGTTTATGCATGTTCGAGACAGAAATGTCTGCGGGGGTATGGAAGTCGCCATACTAAGTTTTTCAAACTAAAAACCAGGTCTCGGTAAGATTCACTGAATATCGAATGCGGACGAATCGGTAGGAATCAGTGGCGGCGCCATGGAGGGGAATGTGGGGGTACTTACCCCTCCACTTTTTTCGCCAAGCGTAGTAAAACAATACTATCATTTTAATTTTTGTTGTATTGAACGTTGCGGTGTAATGGTCGGTATGCTTAATCCCATATTCCCAAGTGCACTAAGTCAGAGAAGTTTTGAAATTATGTTTGCCCCCCCCCCCCCCCCCCCCAAACACGCTAGCTGCAAACAACAAACAAGAGTCGAGGGTTCACATTGCAACAAGACATGCCGCGTTTGAACGGATTGAAACATAGTGCTTAAGAGTATTCGACGAATGCTAGAATCGAGAGCGTGCAAGGCATCCGTTTGGAATTCAGCCTATAGCAATTTTAAAAAATAAATAAAATTTAACATTTTAGAAAAATTCTCAAAGGTATAACTCAGTGAAATCATGCAAATATGAATATCATTGGAACCGGCTTGTTCAGCCGGTTTCAATGATATCCTTATTCGCATGATTTTGTTGCAAAACAGTTAAAAATTTTCTCAACTCAGGGAGAGCCCCCCCCCCCCGAAACCCACCCCAGCTCGGCGCTGCACAATCCCCAACTGTACCCCCCCACTTTTGTAACTCTGGCGTCGCCACTGGTAGGAATGGGGTTAATTCTGCCACTTGCAAATTTTAAATGGTCCTGGTATTCGTAAAGAGGACTGTTGTTATAAATTATTACTGATCCTATTCAAATGGTGGTGTATCATGATGTTCGTGGTTTCTACATATTTCGCTTATTGCTAACGACCCGAAACGGTGGCTCAGTGGTAGACTGTTGGACTTCTATGCTAGAGGTCCCGAGTTCGATCCCCGACCTGGACGACCCGCGTTGTGTCCTTGGGCAAGGCACTTTATCCCGGTTGCCTACATGGGGGCACGATGACGCCGTGTACTAAGGCGTAATGCACGTCGATGGTGCACATGTCTTCAACAGCTGTAACCCTGCTTGAGCGGAGCTTGAACGGAGTTAGATTGTTGAGGAGCTGACAGTTGCTCGTCGGTGCTCGGTGGTTCTCTCCGGATGCTCTGCTTGAGAGGAGCTTGAACGGAGTTAGAATGTTGAGGAGCTGACAGTTGCTCGTCGGTGCTCGGTGGTTCTCTCCGGATGCTCTGCTTGAGAGGAGCTTGAACGGAGTTAGAATGTTGAGGAGCTGACAGTTGCTCGTCGGTGCTCGGTGGTTCTCTCCGGATACTCCGGCTTCCTCCACCCGTAACACTCTCACGGTCACGATAAGCCATTGTGCATAAGTATGTGACCTTAAACACCAATGAATAAATAAATTGACCCGAAGGTCTTCCGGCCCTTCTGTCGAAACCTCTAATCCGTTCCTTATTTGACCAATAACTTTTAAAGGTCTGATCCGACCCCCCCCCCCCCCACCCCACCATGGCATCACGATGTAAGTATTAAATGCTTCACGTCTCTCCGCATATAGGCCGTTTCTGTACAAACGTGTGTACACGTCTGTGCACACTTCATGCGACGTGTACCCTCATCTGCAGACATAAACACATTCTGCTACGCGCACGAAGGCTTCAAAAAGCCACACGAACACACCCCTAACACAACCGCTGTCTATTCCACCACCCTGTCCCAACTCAGCACAAGCTCTGTTGTGTAAATATCTGTCTTAACTTGGCACTACATTCGGAAATTTATCTTGTCATCGAGCTACAGTACCTGTTCATTTAAGTTATTTGGTAACTACAAGAAAATTTCTCTTAGATTTTTTTCTTTGCTGATAATTTAAAGTCAAGACAAGGCATCATTTCGTGGGAAGCTCTCTTCGAGAGCTCCCCAAGAAATGATGTCAAGGCTTGGAAATATTAATAGATGAAAACGGGATGAAAATTTGCTTGTGGTCTTCCTAAAATTTATAAAAGCAAGAAAATTCAAAACCGTGAAGAAATTTTCCCCAATGACTGGGTTTATGGGGAAGGGGGAGTGAGTTACCTCACCCGACCCTTCGCCCAATGTCGGGTCTGGTCCCGATTGGGAGGAAAAATAGAATACAGCTAAAATTATCCAGGGTAGATGATTGGTGGAATAAATGCAGCAGTTACACGACTTAACCCTTTACCTAACGAATCGCCCGCATCCGCCCGCGTAATATGCGAATTCAGCAGTGGAAAAAATATTATTTTTCAAAAAATTTCAACAAAACTATATCATGCGACTCCTCGTTGGAACGAGCTCGACGAGCTCGTTCCAACGAGGGGTCACTTGATATGGTTTTGTTGAAATTTTTTGAAAAATTAAAAAAAATGATATTTAAAATAATAAATTTTGATATCGCCTGCGTTGGGTAAAGGGTTAAAGTAAAAATATAATAAGGATACTGTAATTTGAGATAGAGTTGTGTTCAAGAAAATGTGACGCACTAAAAAAAAAATCCTCATTGGAAATTTGTTTAAAAAAAATTCACTGCTAAACCGGCGGCATATGCAAAAAAAAAAAAAAAAATTGAAGAAAAATGCCATTCGACGACATAGTGTATTATTTTTCAGTGTACTTTTTACTGGATGATACATTCATAAGATAAATGCGGCTTCATTCCAGACCCTCTTAATAAGCTGTCAAGACAGATAAAACGTTAATACCGTCGCCTATGTCAAATATTTAGGCTATCGTAATCCCAAACATGAAACAAACTGACTGACATTGTGGTTAAAGATGAAAATTAGTTATTGACGTTTTCTACAAATTTTCGAAAGACAAATTGGATGTTTGCATTCTGAACCTAAATTATTGCAGCTTCCCTGAAACGTTCTCAATGCGTTTTTTTCTTTTTGAACAAACGGGTTTTGACAACCTCTCAAAACAACGATGTGTTCTTTGTTTATAAGCACCTAAGTGTTTCCATATAGATGTATGGCTTTCTAACAACTTTCAAACATATGATTGAACTGACAATAAATTATTCTGGCGTCATGTTCTTTCCATTTACGATTATCTGTCTCAGAAGCGAATAACAGGCCAACACTTGTCAGACATCGTTAGAATCCCGTTTCCATCAGAGATTGTTATCTTCAGTCGCGTGCTTATGTGTTGCCTTGATAAAGAGATGCGATTACAAAGAGAATTCTCGAACCTCCATAGGATTCCCAACCTTAACCCTCCCTTTCCACATACTCGAATGCACGCGTGTCGCATAAAATGGTGCACTGTGTGAGGAGGTGGACGATATCCTGGTTGATCCAGACTGTGACGGCTCAGGACCTGACTTAGTCAGGACCTGAGCCATCACAGTCTGAATCAGTCACTTATAAAATATTCCAACCACATCATCAACGCATGTTTTCGTCGAAGGTATTCCTGGAGAACGCATTTGGAATGTTAGCCAGTCTCGATGATGGTTCTAAAACTCAAGAGTTTTGGGGAATTTTACTTGTGCATAAATACATGTAGATGTCATGACCCCCCCACTCCCTAATTAATTACCATGTAACATACCCCAAACAGGAGCGAGTGTTTTAGGGAGTGCGGTGGCTAAGTGATTACGGCATCGAACTTCAAACCTTGAGGTTCGATCCCCGCCAGGGATAACAGCGTTTTGTCCTTGTGTAAGGCACTTAATCCCGATTGCCCACGTGGGGGCGCAGTTGCGCTGTGTACTAAGACGTAATGCATGTCGAGGGTGCACCTGTCGTCAACCAATGCTAACCCTGCTTGTGTGGAGTCAGTACGTTGGGGAGTCTGACAGTTGCTCGTCGTTGCTCGACGGGTTTCTCCGGACACTCCGGTTTGTTCCACCCGTAAAACTGTCCGACACGAGGTGACTCTGGGTGTCGAAAATATCTTTAAACTCCAATAAATAAATAAATAAATAAATAAATAAATAAATAAATAAATAAATAAATAAATAAATAAATAAATAAATCTTTACTGTACGATTACACCATTACGGTCAAGTGTACAGTAGATAATACAGTAACATAATCTTTGTTTACAAAACAAGGTTTCAACAACTTTTATGCATATTGCCATTGAGTGTATGCGCACGTGCATACCCCACCCAGGCACACAAACCAACACCCACCCACACACACACCAATATATATATATTTGTTTGAAATTCCCTGTTACCCAGTTCTTCATCATCGTTTTTTATTTGGGCATTGCTGTCGACTTGGGGCTGCCAGACTCCCTTTTCTGTAGCCCACACTGCAAAAAATATAGGTTCTCTTTAGAACGAAAACTGGCTCTAATCTTGTCCCTGAGATGGAACCAGTTCTCTTTAAACAGTATTTATTTCAAATTAAATAAATTTACCAAGATTAGCATTCAATTTTAACAGAATATTACATGAACTGAAGTAGATTCAGCACTAAACTTGGAGCTTATTCAACGCAGTCGCCAAACATTTTGAAACAAAGGAGATATGAACAGTTGGCATATCGAACCAGTTTTGGTTCTGAAAAGAACCAAAACTGGTTCGATATGCCAACTGTTCATATCTCCTTTGCTCAATAATGATTTGAGACAACCTCGTATAAACTCAAAACTAACGGCTGAAACCCCCTCAATTTATGTTTAATTCTGTTAATATTTAATGTTAATATTTATAAATATATTTGATTTGAAATAAATACTGTTTAAAGAGAACTGGTTCCATCTCAGGGACAAGATTAGAACCAGTTTTGGTTCTTAAGAGAACCTATATTTTTTGCAGTGCATGGTACACAAAATGCGCCACATTATTCAGGGATTTTGTATCATTGCACTTTAGAATGAGCTTGAGTTTCTGTTTCTGTGTGTCATCATCGCTGTTATGGAAACGTTCGCCCATCCCTAAGTGCCTTAACAATTTCTCTCGCTCCGTATTAAGTAAACGACAGTGAAGTAGAAAGTGTGTTTCGTCATCTACCGTCTTAAATTTGCCAGCATAGCCTTTAATTTTCAGGTACATGGCGGTATCTACCTCGTTCAATCCCTAAGCTATGACAGCTGAGACTGAGTTTGAATAATGCTTGTCGATGTTTCGGGATTATGCATTTCTCAAGGTAAGGTCCTAATATATAATTTTCTTTGAACGTACGGTGCGTTATCAGTTTATTTGAACCATTCCCGGTCACGATTAGCCATTGTGCATAAGTATGTGACCTTAAACCCCAGTAGATAGATTGAACCATTCCGTCTTTTGTCGGAATAAGTCAGCATTGATGGAATCCAAGAAGAAGGAGTTGATAGTTTGTCTTTCAACTGGACATTGGTCTGATGCGTTTGGTGCGACGAGTTTGCGGCACTGTTTTAGTGTCTGGCTCCAAGAGTTGTTGTCATCTCTTCCTGGTCTGGCCCCAACGAGAGTTACGATGTTGGGAAACCGACAGCTGCTCGTCGTTGCTCGGTGGTTCTCTCCGGGTACTCTGACTTCCTCCACCCGTAAAACTGTCACCGACACGATATGACCTTGGCTGTTAAAGTGTCGTTAAATCTTAATAAAAATAAAAAATAAACAAAAATGATGGAAATGAGTAACCAACATTTTAAAAGATGTGGCAATTTAACTATGGGTAAATTGCCACATCTTTCAAAATGCTGGTGATTTTTTTTAACCATTTTGAGTGGCAGGTAGGAAATGCAGTTCTGACAGTTGTAAAGGTTTATAGTATTGGCTCCTGGTCATGCTGGCCACCAGTAGTCCGATCCGCGTTCCACAGTCCTCCAGCCGATCGTGTGTCTGACTTAAGTCCAACAGAAACATAGGTTATGACCCCTCTTTGGAACGAGCTCATCGAGCTCGTTCCATTGAGGGGTCATAGCCTATGTTTTTGATACAAAAAGTGAAAAAAAAATTAGTTCTTCAAAAATTTTGTTTGCAAGTGTCGTCTGCTTTTCATGTTTGATATAGGGTTAAATTAGTTCTACACTCTGAAATCAGCTGGGTTAAAAATTAACCCAAATCAACTGGGTTGAGTGAATATGAACCCAATTGGGTTCATATCCACTCAACCCAGTTGATTTGGGTTGATTTTTAACCCAACTGATTTTAGAGTGCAGGAGAGGATATCTCCTGCATTTTCTTGACGGCATCTTCTCAATATCCTTACAATTTGGGTAAATTATTACCTGTATTTCTGTGTGTATGGTGCATTTTTTATCCAAAGATAATTGTGACCAGCACGATACAGGAAAGACCGGTAAAAAACCAACACACTGGAACAAGTTGTTATTTTTAATATGAATGAAACCTGGTCGGTAATGCAACTAGGCATTCTTGCCACCTCCACCAGCGTCGGAGGCTCGTACCAAAAAACCTCCCCACGATTTTCAGCTTTTTAAAACACCAAACATCCCGGGCTCCTAACGATGCGGCCCCGAGGCAGTCCCCACTTCCCTATCTTCTCAGCGCGAGTGGGCCGGGGTCAGGAAAATGCTGCTGTTGAAACGTACATGTGAATACGTCACAATAACCGAAAGTACTTGCTGCCTGCCGTCTTTGTCAGTTGAAGTAGCTTGTTATTAACATCAGTTACGGTATTACCGACAGAATTAAGAGGATTTATTCTGAGTACATTGACAGGGATTGCGCCGTCAGTGATTTATAGATTAATCTTGCCCACCGTTAGTGCAAGGCTGATCCAGTCAGAACAATTACTTGGCAGAGATGAAGAGATGAAACCATGTCGCGCAAGAAATTACACCTCAGACCATGTTTCTCATTCCAAATTCAAGCTGACAGTTTGGTCATGACGACTGGCAAACGGAAAAAACGGGAGTCCTGATTTTGTATCTGTATTTGGACAGTACAGTCGCCGTTGAGTGGTCGAAATCCACGCGTGTGCAGCTATGTCCAGGCTTGCGTTTACCACGTAATAATAATAATAACAACACTTTGGCCCACCACTGATTTGTCGTCGTTCTCGGGTAAGAAGGTTTTGGTTACTCCTGTGCTCCCGACTGCCTCCTTATTCCCACGCTTCTTCTCTCCTCCCATCACTCGGAGACGAACTGCTTGATGACATCCCTTTCCCTATTCTTCCCAATCTCTCCGATTAGCATATTAACCCTCTCCTTTGAGTCACCCACTAACCACATGTCCTTCATTCTCCAATCCCACTTCCCCATTATACTCCCAGTGTGAATCTTATTCTTTTAGACTGGTATTTTGGGCATTCTAGAAGAAATTGTTCCACCACACCTACATTACACATCGAGCACTGCTTTTCACTGTTTTCCCCAATTCTTCCCCTCAGCTCCAGGTACCGCGACCTCAACTTGAACAACAGTGACTCCCCCCCCCCCCCCCAAAGGTGCCTTCAAGGTACTCTTCAAAACCAGGCTTATCTTTATCACGCAGACCACCCAAAGACCTCTTTGATTTGTCCCCTCTCACCAATAAAGGTTACCATCCTCCATGACTCTTTCTCTGACGATTTGTTCACCCTGGGTTGCCCCTACGTCAAAGTCCGAGATCTCCAGTGAGTAGTTCTCTATTAGCTTCCTCACTTGGACCATCCACCCTTGTTGGTATTTGAGATGAAAATACTCTGGAACATTTTACTTTTCACCATCGGCTATCGGGCAGATTTACCAATAATAAAAATCATCATCAGCAAAAGTTTAATTAATGAAGCACCGGGTTGTACCGGGGCGGGTTGTACCGGGTTGTACCCAGTGCTTCATTAATTAAATTTATGAAGATTATTCCTATAGTTAGTGTTTGAAATCTAATATTGTTGCGTCAGTGGAAATATTGTCCACCCGTAAAAATTGACCAGTCCACGACGGCCTTATTGTAATTGTGACTCGGTCCTAACAAAGTTGGAGATATTGTTCATTGTGGTAATTGTTCCCACACCAGTATATATCCTAGCCTTCGATTGTGAAACATCAGTTTACACAGTACACGGACAACGCGGATCCCGGATCGGAATGGGGAATTTAGTAGAGTCCTTCGGGACTTCGAAATTTGATTCGAAATCCTCCCGATGATTCGTTTCGATTCGAATAGTTTTCAGTCGTCGAAATGTTCTCGAAATCCTGTCTTTTCTGCTATCGTCAGGTCTCCTGTACAGGAGGGGGAGGGGGTGTTGTCCTGTACAGGAGACCTGATGATAGAAGATGTATTCAATAAGGTCCACTTCCGAAACTACTGTTTCTTGAATATACCGCTTTTTGATTGACTTGTACGGCCCGACGAGTTTCCGTTTAAAAAACCTGAGTGGCTACTAACAAATTTTCTGAAATTCACAGTTGTAAGAAGCAATATCTACAGCTTGAAAAAGAATACGATTTGATTCGAGACTCGACTCGACTCGACTCCATTCGGAATTCAACGTCTGATTTAAATCAAATTTGCGATTCGCAGTGTCCTAAGTTTTTGTCTCCGCACAGATTTTCAGAAGGTGTCACTGATTTTTGCCAACAATACGAATCACATCCATACTTACAAACCCATCACAAAGTGTGAGAATGTCATTAACAAATGGAAGCATAGCAAAGCATCCCGTTGGAATCACCAACCTTATATAAACTGTTATGTTCCTTTTACCCGAAGCTGGTAATGATGCTCACTTCGCCTAGCCTTGACTCACGCTTTGGCACAAATCATCTACTTGGATTTACATGTTATTTATTTATTTATTTATTTATTTATTTATTTATTTATTTTTATTTATTTATTTATTTATTTATTTATTTATTTATTTATTTATTTTTACTTATTTATTTATTTATTTTTATTTATTTATTTATTTATTTATTTATTTATTTTTATTTATTTATTTATTTATTTATTTATTATTTACTTATTTTTATTTATTTATTTATTTATTTATTTATTTTTATTTATTTATTTATTTATTTATTTATTTATTTATTTGTTTATTTTTATTTATTTATTTATTTATTTATTTATTTATTTATTTATTTATTGGTGTTTAAGGTCTCATATTTCAGCAGAATGACTAATCATAACAACGACAGGTTTAAGGGTGAAGGAAGCCGGAGTACCCGGAGAGAACGACCGAGCAACTGTCAGATCCCCCAACATACTAATTCCAACCAAGCAGCGTTAGCATTGGTTGAAGACAAGTGCACCATCGACGTACAGTACGACTTAGTAAACGCCACCGTGCTCCCACGTGGGCAATGGGGGTGAAGTGTCTTGCCCAAGGACACAACGCGGTTCCCGCGACCTCTCGGCTTGCAGCCTGCATCTCTACCTACTGAGCAACAGCGCCCCCTAACATGTGAGTAAAATGATTAACCCTTTACCCAACGTAACGGCCAAAACCGGCCAGCGTTTTTCACAAAAATCGCTAATTAATTTTCATTATTTTTTCTTTTTTGTCTCAAAAACATAGGTTATGACCCCTCTTTGGAACGAGCTCGTCGAGCTCGTTCCAAAGAGGGTTCATAACCTATGTTTTTGAGACAAAAAATGAAAACATTAGTTATTCAAGAATTTTGTTTGCATGTGTCGTCTGCTTTTCATGTTAGGTACAGGGTTAAAACGTCCGTGAATTACCGTAACTGTACCAAAGTAACAGCAATACACACTTGTTTTTAACATCGCACGTTGCTCGAGATGGACGTTTTTTTTATATCCCGCTGAACCTTATCATGCCTCCATACACATTTATACACATACACAAAATCGCCCCTTGATTCTTATAATACATCCAGTTGCGGCTGTTGTTGAAAAGTGTGTGAGGCTGGGGGCGGGATGGGTTGGGTGGGTGTTACATAACAAATAAAAATCGTAGAGTTCATGAAACTGTAAAGTTTCAGAAGCACTGCATGCTGATTCTTGATTTTAGACGCAGTCTGACATGCGCAGATCTCCCAAATGAGTTTATCTGTCCAGCAAATAGATAATTTCATCACGTCAGCTTTCTCTTGGTAGTATTTGTGGGGGGACCACACAAGTAAGTAGAAAATGAATCATTTTGTGTTCTGAACTAAGTAAACATTTCATTTATTCACATAAATCTTAAATTTACAAGTGTGGCGAATGAAGTTGAAAAGAAGAGGGTGTGTTTTATCACCATCATTTCTCTCTATACCTGATTTGATTTTATAAACACGGTGGAAATTATTAGAGTGACATTCAGGCGGTGGCTACTGCAGCTTTCTCTTGGTATTATTTGGTGGGAAGACCACACAAGTTTCAGTACATATTATCGGCGCAAAGCGTCGCTGCGTGCCACGTATGGCAGGCTGCGACTCTTTGCGCTGATGATTTTGGTCGTAAATTTTACGATCTTGATCCCATGTCTTCTCACTTAATATATGATATTTTATTCACAGATGAATTTCTAAAAGGCCATTTTCTTTATTCGAACAAACGATTTTTAATTAACTAACATTCAACAAAATGTGAAAGGGAAAACCTACATACTGTCTTTCATGTTAAAAACATAGGAGTGAGACATTCCCCATCTCCAACATATCGATGTCCATGCAGGGTTCTTTAGCCTACATGGCTGTAGGATTAAACTATACTGTCCAAAAAAAGTTAATCTCCCGCCCCTCCCAGCCACCCCCATATAATACCAGTGGGTATACAGTTAATGGGTAAATTCTCCTGAGAAAACCTGCTATTTGCAGTAGGGGGAATATGCCTTATTTATTTATTTATTTATTTATTTATTTATTTATTTATTTATTTATTTATTTATTAAGGTTTAACGACACATTAATAGCCAAGGTCATATTGCGTCGGTTACAGTTTTACGGGTGGAGGAAGCCGGAGTACCCGGAGAGAACCATGAAGCAAGGGTTTCTAGAGCTTTGTTTTTTATTGAATGAACTAGCAGGGTTGCTCGGGATGAGGAGAGTTTTAAACTTACCCCTAGTAGACCTCTTTGAAGACCTATATCGGTGAGAAAAATTTTGGTCATAACTGTTGATGCTCCTCTACACCCCTACCCCCACCCCCACCCCCACCCCGGCACTTTTTAAAACCTCACCATTAGATTCCTGGTAAAAGATTACCCCTAGTAAACCCCTTTGAAGACCTATATCGGTGAGAAAAATTTTGGTCATAACTTTTGGTGCCCCTCTACACCCCCACCCCCACCCCACCCGATACTTTTTTAAACCTCACCATTAGATTCCTGATAAAAACGTACCCCTAGTAGACCCCTTTGAAGACGAATATCGGTAAACAAAATTTTGGTCATAACTTTTGGTTCCCCCTACCCCACCCTACATACTTTTTTAAACCTGACGATGACCTCCGCCATAAAAAAGTACTCCTAGTAGATGCATTTTGGACACTCGGGGTGGCCCCATATTCATTTCTATAGCGGATAGACAGACAGAAAGACAGACATACAGACATTCTAAAATATAGTATAGATATTAGGAACCGCCGATGTCATCACAACGTTAAAAAACATTACGTGGTTCAGTACCTGATGGAACAGCCTCAAGCATATCTAACACACTTTATCCTTTTACCTAACATAAAGAGCAGACGACACTTGCAAACAAAATTCTTGAATAACTATTTTTTTCACTTTTTGTCTCAAAAACATAGGTTACGACCCTCATTGGAACGAGCTAGACGAGATATTTCCAACGAGGGGGTCATAACCTATGTTTTTGAGACAAAAAATGAAAAAATAATGAAAATTAATTGGCGATTTTTGAGAATAGTGCTGGCCGATTTTGGCCGTTACGTTGGGTAAAGGTTTAATCGGAGTGGCATGCTGTCCATGACCTTTCGAATTTCTCTCACTGTGATGTCTCATTTCTCTATAAGCACACGGCAGTGAAGTGGTCAATAGCCAGCAAATATTCACCGGTTTTAAGGATGTATGCCCGATCCGATAGAGGAATGCAGAACGTCACGATATGAGCTATTCGTATACCCATCCACAGATATTTTAGTGGGGAGAGGTGCTCAACTTGTTTTGGACAGTATATTATATTCAGCCTTCCCAACTCAGTACTTACTTTGTTACACGCTCATGCATGGACGCCAACTTCTTTTACCCCAAAATTTGATCATAACGGAGCAAAAGGTTGAATGTTTCCATTCTGTGTTTATGGACAAAATATAAAGCCACAGTCACAAAAACAACCCCTCATTGTTGGACCTTGTTCTCTCCCCCCCCCCCCCCCCCCCCACTATATGTGAAACATACGCGTGTCCCGGGTGAGACAGCAGGATGGAATATTTCTGTCTCACCCACCCCACGTGACATACTCATTTGCATATTTTATTAGGTCGCCGGAAGTATTTCATCATCGTCTGCACAATTGTAAACAAACAAAATGGCTTCACGATTTGCAAACGCTTCTTAAATTGTGTTCGTTTACTACCTATATATCTGTTCCTTGTTGATATAGACTCAATATTTAATTATTATTCAAATATTAAACTTGATATGTTTCAATCCCATGTTTCTCTGCAGATTTAATAATATTACTGCGCGAATTTATCGATCGATCAATAATCTCACAATGCCCTTTACATTAGATTTTGACACGCGCAAATTCATTAACCCCTTACGGAGAGTGTTACAAATCAATTTGTTAGTATATACCTATGGTGTATACCTAACTTTTGTACGATCTTTCTGATGAAATTGTTCGTTTTTCGAAAGGATTACGACTTGATAAATTGGGTATGTCAGCACGTGACCGCCAATTATCTATGATGACGTAATCCTCGTGTGTGGGGAGAAAAGTCATCCTCGATGAGTCTGAAGGTGGGAATAGGGAAATCTCACCCTCCGGGCAAGATATTTGAACCAGACCCGAGGCTTTTGAACCAGACCCTCGGCAAGCCTCGGGTCTGGTTCAAATATCTTGCCCATCGGGTGAGATTTCCCCATCCCACCTCCAGACTCATCGGGGATCATAATAATCTACTGATCCAGGTGTCATTACCAGAAATCATGAAGCTCGTTTTTTAAAACATTCCTGTAAAAACTTTTGACAAAAAGATGTGAAAAAGAACTGGACGGGTGTTTTAATAAACTGCCCGTGCAAGGTAATTAATTCCAATTTCCTACATAGGGGCATGGTAGCGCTCTGAACAAGGTGTGCTGCGCGTTGAGGTTGCACATGTCTTCAACCAATGCTAACCATGCCTGTGCGGAGTTGGTGCATTGAAGAGTCTGACATTTGTCCGCCGCTGCTTGGTGGTTCTTCCCGGCTATTCTGGCTTCCTTCACCGTAAAACTGTCCGACACGCGGTGACACTAACTGTCAAAAGTGTAGTTAGGCCCCAATGAAAAAATAACTGCCAGCAAGTCAAAAAATGTACACACTGTTTCATTTCTGAACTGAATAAAGGCTATACTGAATTTGAGACTCCTAATTAGGAGCTAGGGGTATTACAATGGAAGCAAGGTGGCGGCAAGTTCATCTTTTCTGTACTAAGTCAGCAGTAAACATGAGCGAAAAGGTTATTTCTTGTACTTTTTGTACCTTTTCTCATTAATTTGAATCCACTACACAGAGATGATAATACAAAAAAAATCAAGTAGAATTTTTACCTTAATACTCTTGGAATTTATTTATTTATTTATTTATTTAATGGTGTTCAAGGTCGCATATTTCTGCACAATGGCTGATCATGACCACGACAGTTTTATGGGTGGGGGAAGCCGGAGTACGCGGAGAGAACCACCGAGCAACGGCGAGCAACTGCCAGCTCCCCAACATACTAACTCCACACAAGGAGGGTTAGCATTGATTGAAGGCAGGTGCGCCATCGACGTGCAGTACGCCTTAGTACACAACACCACCGTGCCCCCCCCCCCCCCCCACGTGAGCAATGGGGGTGAAGTGTCTTGCTCAAGGACACAACGCAGTTGCCGCAGGTGGGATTCGAACAGAGGACCTCTCGGCTTGCAGCCTGCACCTCTACCTACTGATCTACGCGCCTCCACTTGGAATTTAACCAGTTCAATCTTGTTTGACAGAGCTCAGAGAGCTCTGTCAAACAAAATTGAATTTATTAAATTCCTAGTTGCATTATGAGGAAAAAATGTGGCTTTGGATTTTGCTATTTCCGTATCACTATTTATTTATTTATTTATTTATTTATTTATTTATTTATTTATTTATTTATTTATTGGTGTTTAAAGGTCACATACTTATGCACCGTAGCTAATCGTGACCGTGACAGTTTTACGGGTGGAGGAAGCATGAGTACCCGGAAAGAACCACCGAGCATCGACGAGCATCTGTCAGCTCGTCAACATTCTAACTCTGTTAAGCTCCGCTCAAGCAAGGTTACAGCGGTTGAAGACATCGACGTGCAGTACGCCTTTGTACACGGAGTCATCATGCCCCCACGTAGGCAACCGGGATAAAGTGCCCTGCCAAAGGACCCAACGCGTGTCGTCCCGGACGGGTGATATTTCCATATCACTAGGCATGGAGGGTGTTAATGTCGGATGGACGCTAGTCAAATTTTCCAAAATTATTCCTATCGGCGCTTATTCGGATCGGAACGCTCCATTCCATCCATATTTCCAAATTCTCTTAATAAGCAGATTCCTCCGGACACGTCTGTATGAGTATTTTTAGGATGTTTCCTCTCCGAATCGCATCAGAACACTCTTTTCAAATTATAACGTTAGTGAGGAAATGGACGGTATCTCGTCTTACATGTGTGTCGATATTTCTAACACTGATTGCAGTGGAAAGTGAATTATTCCCTGAACGTTTTAAGAAATGTCGCTTTCAATTAAAACTTATTCGTTCAACTCCAGTGCCGAGCTCTTCTGTAGGGTCTAAATTTGTGTATGGATGAAGATTACTTTTAAACTAATCTGTGGTTTGAAAGGTTACTGTGGTAATGAGCTCTGTCACTTTTCCACTATGGAGGGTGATTACATTTGACGGCCATAATGTAATTTGTTGTTTTGTTTCGCTACTTTTACCGAGTTGAAACGTACGCTTGTAATTGGCATTGACAGTTTTATTCGCTTTGTTTCCTGATGCCTGATTGGCTGTCAGTGTTACTCACTAATCTTGCCAACTGACAGAAAACACAAAAGGACCATCTCTGTTGGCTGTAACCGTTTTATGGATCACGATGGATGTTGGGAAATGAATGACGCTCTTCAAAGAAAACGCAAGTACTAACTACACCGTGTGGATGCCATTTCTGCATGAGCTGTTCTGGTGGCTATAAAAATCATTTATCGGGGATTTTGGTAGGGTTCCGTTGTTGCTATCTGTTCCCGACCAGATCTAATCATGTGAACACTTTAAGTAACGAATCGCCCGCAACCGCCCGCGTGATATACAAATTTAGCAGTTGAAGAAATCAAATTTTTCAAAATATTTCAACAAAACTATATCATGTGACCCCTGATTGGAACGAGCTCATTGAGCTCGTTCCAATGAGGGGTCACATGATATGGTTTTGCTGAAATTTTTTGAAAACTTTCAAAAAAATGATATTTATAATAATCAATTTTGGTATCGTCTGCGTTGGGTAATGGGTTAACAGAATTCCACACAAAAGCCAACTCAACCTCCATCGATTGCCTGAGGCAGATTATACTTGCCAATGATGGCCCTCCTCAACAAGATTAACTCATAAGTAGCAGACTACACTTGCATAAAAAAACATCAACACTGCACCCTCGGGGAGAGTAGCACCTTTCTTGAGAGAACCCCTTCTCACACTGGTCCTCTCCCGAGGGAAACATCAATAACAACATCTGAAGATCGTCATGACAAAACAGAACCTTCACAACTCACAAGAACACCATGATCCCGGACATCTACTGAGTACCCTACTTTTCCCTCCTTTGACGCGCCTGGACTCGCTGCGAAATAGAATATTTAACTGCTGACGAAAGTCGAAAGGGGCTTTCCCCAAACCGTCCATGCGCGCCTTTGGCGCGCGGAACCATTTCATATCCATTCATTCATTCATTTTGGTAGGGTTGATCTTGCCTTCACTTAAATGTTTGCGTGGGCGGTTTCTGTATTGCATGCACACACATCGAGAAGCTAGACGGACACATCTGTTTTTTTGTGAGATTATGTGGGAGAATTGAGGGTTACATGGGGCAAGAGGGGCATTCCCACAATTTCTACGCCCACGGAGACGCATAACCAAGTTAACCCTTTACCCAACGTACCGCCAAAACCGGCCAGCGCTTTTCTCAAAAATACCCAATTAATTTTCATTGTAGTTTCATTTTTTGTCTCAAAACATAGGTTATGACCCCTTGTCGAGCTCGTTCCATCGAGGGGTCTTAACCTATGTTTTTGAGACAAAAAATGAAAAAAAAATTAGTTATTCAAGAATTTTGTTTGCAAGTGTCGTCTGCTTTTTATGTTCGGTAAAGGGATAAGGTGTGTTAGATATGCTTGAGGCTGTTCCATCAGGTACTGAACCACGTAACGTTTTTTAACGTTGTGATGACATCGGTGGTGCCTGATATCAATGAGGGGTCATAACCTATGTTTTTGAGACAAAAAATGAAAAAAATTAGTTATTCAAGAATTTTTTTTGCAAGTGTCGTCTGCTTTTCATGTTAAGTAAGGGGTTAAGGAAAGGAATGCCCCCAGACTCAGTTGTCACGGAATTTATTTTGTGAAGATAAATACAAAATATAATATATATGGTTTCATCTTTAGCTATCATATAGCCAGGGACGTGCCTACAGGCTGGGCACCAGGGCATGCTCTTCTTCAACTTAGGCCTATATCAAACAACAACACCTTGGAGATCGTGTTGTTTCAGTCACACGTCGCAAACTTGGTTGCGCAATTTTTGATTGTCCGAATGTATTTTAGGGCTTTAAGTGAATTTGCTGTTGTGTATTGACCCCTGTAGGCACGTAGTCTACGGGGTCAGTACACGACATTAAACCATTAAGGGATACGTTGCTGAAGTAAATGATGGCGTGTCACGTGTAAAAATAATGGCTATCAAACAAATATTGTCTGATGCTTCTACATACCCAGAACGTCACTAGCTGGCTGGCACTGTTTGGCCAAGATCCGGCCCAGCTCAGGTTCACCATCAGCCTAATCCCCCCCCCCCCCCCTTTAAAATCAATGTCATGTCCCTGCCAAAAAATTGGTGTCTTCCGCGTCGATATACATACATCTGATTTTGCTAGAAAAGGCAAGGCGATATTTTTTCATAATAAACATTGCCCAAAATTACCCAAAGTTGTAAGGGGCGCGGAAGACTACAACAGCCCGACCATATTCTTGCCTTATAAGCTTTGATGATCCTCTTAACCCTTCGCCTAACCTGAAAAGCAGACGACGCTTGCAAACGAAATTCCTGGATAACTAATTTTTTGTCTCAAAAACATAGGTTATAACCCCTCATTGGAACGAGCTCAACGAGCTCGTTCCAACGAGGGGTCATAACCTATGTTTTTGAGACAAAAAATGAAAAAAATAATGAAAATTAATTGTCGATTTTTGTGAATAGCGCTGGCCAGTACTAGTCGTTACGTTGGGTAAAGGGTTAAATTCACACGTTTTTCGTCGAAAGGAAAGCGACAACAGACTGCAATGGTTCAGCCTTCCAGCTGTAGAACAGTGCAGCATTGACAAAGAAAACCGATTTACCGTTCACCTTTGCGTCCCAAAATAATTTATGTCTGTTCATTTTTTGATCTAACCTGGATGTCTTAAAAAGCATATTGATCGTCCTACAAACGTCATGAAATGACAGTGCACTACGGAAATACCTCACAAGTGCATTTACTTTTTGTCATGTTGTCGTTACGCTTTTCTCAATCGATCTTTATGGTGCGAGTTATAGGCGGATGGCTTGATGGATCAGCTCATGTGAATAGCTGAGAAATTGGCTGTCACGAAGATTTTGCCACTATTTGCCAGACAAGCAAATCTGTCCATCTCTGTTATTTTCGCCCAGCTATCACGGAAATTGCAAACACATTCCCCGGCATTGTTTTCCTGGTCATGCATTCAGTCAGTCTGTGGATTGTCGCGCCACTCGTCAAGCATTCACTTCATCTTTTCTGTCAGAAGTGTGAAGACCAACCAATGCCCCTGGGTATCACGTGATCCAAACGATTGTATAGATGTCGACTTACAGTTTGGAAGCCGAAACCATTTGCTTGAAACATTGATTAGTCCAAATAAAATGAATAATTTATTTGGTCTAACGGGGGGGGGGGGGGGGGGGGGAGGGGGGGGGCACCAAAAATTTGCAAGACCTGACGTGGGCGTGGGTGGGTCTCTGAGTGCGCCAAAAATGTGCATTTCCAACTTGTGCAATTTTTTGAATTTTTGAAAAATATATCAATATATCAGCTAATATATACCATCATTTGTGTTTCAAACCTAAAAGATGATTTGTACATCACAGTCTTAACATATATACAACATCAGGAGGCTTTATATGTAAGAATATTGGGCTTAATCTGGGAAAATGTCACACGTTAGTAGGGGGTGGGTGTCTTGTTCGAAATGTAGAAAATGTGCAGACAATATTTGGGAAAATTCTCTCTGATGCACTAAATTCAACCCAAGTTATTTATTTATTAATAGAATTTGTATGGATAGAAGAGGAAAGTAGCAAACACCTGAGAATACTGACAGAACAATTCAAATGAAAATTTGTTCCTGTATATGTACACCGGCTCTGGCCAAGCCTGATAATGAACAGCTTGTCATTTGTAGATTGGAGCCCACAGCAGCACACAGAGGTTTAAATTTGTGGTACCAGTTTAAGAACATTATGAAACCTCCCTAAAGACAGCTGTGCCTACTAAGTTTATAAGTTTATTTTGGATTTTAATGTGAGAATGGGGGGGGGGGGGGGGGGGGGGGGTGGGTGTCTGAGAACGGTAGTAGAAAATTTGCACGTAGGGGTGGGTGGGTGTAAAAAGGAGCTGAATAAAAAATAGGACGTCACGGCTTGCAAATTTTTAGTGCCCCCCCCCCCCCCCCCCCCCCCCCCCCCCCCGGGTCTAATGTAGAATTTGATCTTTGCGGTTGCATCGACTTCAGAATCACGAAAGGGAGGTCAGATGGTTGATTTAATTTATTTATTAATTACATTGCATTCTATGGGGAAACTTAATTAGTAATGTTTACGATTATTAAGGTGCTACAAAAGTAATGGAAAATTAGCTCGAAAATAGGTGACATGTTATTTTCGACGGCGCCATGTATCTGAAAATGTTACAATTATTCACTTTTTGGTGTTCGAAACTGCGAAGTATTGTTCATGAATACATATTGACAGCAAAAAAGTGACAAAGTATTATTTTGTTACTATTTTTGGCGACATCGAAAATAACCTATCACCTATTTTCAAGCTAACGTTCCATTACTTACATAGAACCTTAAGGGGGCACGGTGACTCAATGGTAGACCGTGGGACTTCTATGCTAGAGGACCCGAGTTCGATCCCCGTCCCTGACGACCCGTTGCTGTGTCCTTGGGCAAGGCACTTTATCCCAGTTGCCTACATGGCGGCACGATGACGTCGTGTACTAAGGCGTACTGCACGTCGATGGTGCACATGTCTTCAACCTCTGTAACCCTGCTTGAGCGGAGCTTGAACAGAGTTAGAATGTTGAGGAGCTGGCAGTTGTTCGTCGATGCTCGGTGGTTCTCTCCGGGTACTCCGGCTTCCTCCATCCGTAAAACTGTCACGGCCACGATTAGCCATTATGCATAAGTATGTGACCTTAAATGCCAATAAATAAATAAATAAATAAATAAATAAATAAATAAATAAATAAAGTATACGGCACAAAATATAACGAGCAACTTGAATGCGTGTATTTTTGCTTTTGCCGAAATTAAGCTGTTATATGATGGATTGTTGGAAAGGGCTCCCTGAGCCCTTTCCAGCAATGTATCAAATAAAATCATATCGTCAGCTTAATGGGTAGACCCTAGACATTTTCAGGGATATTCTGGGCCAATTAGAACGGACTTGGATTTGCAATATTAGGACAAATTATCACAGTGTGGTCTCCTTTGCTACAAAATACGTATACTACAATATAAAAATAAACTTCTTATATTTACAGAGTATTGTTCGTTTGTTTCTTGCGGTTTGACGACACCTTCATCAGCCATATCGTGGAAGACAAATGTGGGAACGGGGAGGCTGGAGAAACGCAAGAGAAGAATGAACAATAGCGAGTAAACCTCGGGCCATCCTACGTACTAACCCGATACGAGCGGGGTTATCATTGGATGAAGGCGAGGGCACCATCGACGTATCCAGGCACGTCAAAGTACCTTGAGAGCGCGGTGGCGTTGCGGTAACCGGTTCTCGTCAGATCACTGAAGTTAAGCAACGTCGAGCCCGGTTAGTCCTCGGATAGGTGACCGTCTGAGCGATCGATTCGGACTCTCGCGTTGTGTCCTTGGGCAAGGCACTTAACCCCGTTTGTCTACATGGTGGCACGATGACGCCGTGTATTAAGGCGTACTGCACGTCGATGGTGCGCATGTCTTCAACCAGTCTAACCCTGCCTGTGCTGCTGTGCTGAGTTACGATCTTGGGGAGCTGGCAGCTGCTCGTCGTTGCTCGGTGGTTCTCTCCGGGTACTCCGGCCTTCTCCACCCGTAAAACTGTCACGGTCATGATTAGCCATTGTGCATAAGTATGTGACCTTAAACACCAATAAATAAATAAATAAATATGCCAAAGTACCGCCGGTACCAACATAACCGGTACCGGTACGGGAAAGAGTCTGTCCCACCGAAAGCCGGTACCGGTACTGGGACAATTCAACAATTGGATGACAATCAGATGGCAGAAATTCGCATTCAAACCGCGCCAGTCCCCAAGATCGCAAGACAAACATGGCATCGTCGAATTATTCTGCGGTGACATCAAAGTAATCATAAAGCACGAAGATCGTGCTTTATGATTACTTTGATGTCACCACAGAATAATTACTTTGAAGTAGCCGATGACGGCGCTTCCAGTGTCTTTGATGCGACGTATGAAAGTCAAAATGGTCGGCCTTATCGAGTTGTGGTGCAGACAGAACATACACCTGTAGAGTGTTTTGATATGTTCATTGATGAATAAGTTAAAAGTATGTCGTGCAAGTGTGCCATACACAATTATCAGCCTGTTTACCCTCGTTCAGTTAGGAATTTTCCCATAAAATAATTTTGTCCCGTACCGGCGGGATAAAAGCTTCATTACCGGTACCGGTTGGGGCATGAGGAAACCGGCGGTACGGATACAGGTACCGGTTGACATGCCTGGACGTATTCCAGCGCTTCCGTGCACGGTATTGCCGTCTTTTTACTTGTGTAATAGGGATTAAATGTCTTGGATGAGGACGCAGATTATTTGACTTTTCTATCCGAAGTTCATGTATTACGCTTACCAATGTGATACTGCGCTCCCAAGTGCACAAAGTAAAATGGTTTGTTTTATATTGACAACATCAAGCTCAGGAATAAGCAGTCTGTCACCTGCAGAATTAAGTCCCCAGAGAGTGAATTTGGTAATGCCACCCTGCACAGCAGGACAGCATTACTAAAATTACCCTTTGTGAACATCAGTCTGAATCAAGGTATTAAGCCTAAACAGGAAGAGATACCCAGAGGGTAAATTGAGGGCCTAGCCCACTGTATTCACCCCTGAGGACTTATTTTGCAAATGACTGATTGCTTATTTCCGGGCATGGGCCGCATAAGACACGGAGGATTGGCCATCAGGCGACATGAAACAAATATATTATTTCATTTGGCCTGACAAGAATCCAACACGACCACTCCTATTTCAAATGGTGTTGAAAGTAAAGTTAAGTAAAACAAAGGCAATAACATAGCGTGATTCGACACTGCCTTTGAACTTCACCACCACAGAGTGCAAAACACAGCTGAAAACTGACTTTTCATATTCATTCGATGTGGGTGAATTTATTCGCATCTTGTCGAACATTTCCGGGCTTGAAATTCGGAAATAACCGAATGGCTACGATGCTACACGATTGTGAAAAAGTCGGAAGTGCAACTAAAAGTGATTTGCCACATCCAGAAATAAATTATGAGACAAATAAATTATGTATTTTTCCAAATAATCTCTCAACATTAATTTGGAACAACGGGAGTTAAACAGATTTGTCACATTCTCTCAAGATTTCTTTTTTAGATAATTAATTATTTACGTTTGCGCCGGCAAAGAGCGCTTTATAATTAACGTGATGGACCCCCCAATCACGACAATCTCACCAGATAAGATTCCTCTCTAGACGCCAGTGAAATATGACTCTGTCACAGAATCTAGTATTCTTTATTTTAACAGAACATGAGTGAAATCCCTGACACAATAATGGATGGCAATCAGATTCAGAAGTTATACCTTCTGTCTTAAAAAAGCGATAAACACACATGTATCACTTTAATAATGTGTTATTCTGACTAGGCATACATCACGTGGAAAATACATTGGAGTTAAAAATATATTATGCCGTGAGATTCTTATCTTTGACATTTTAATTTCTACGAGTGAAGCTTATGTTAAAATATGTCAGAGAATAGCATTAAACCAAGTATTAATGCCTCTCTGGGCATATGTGAGATCAAGTGCGTTCCATTTGTAGAATTCCGCATACATTGATCACCGCGGAGATTCGAAATCAAGTGTCGTATAATATTAGTGTTCGTATGTGGCTCATATTATTATTATAATAAAGTTTTTTTGCAGATTCCTGTGCTATATATGACATTATTTTGGGGTTAGTTGAAACACTGAATTTGTCAGTGTTTCCAAATTCAGATGTAATTCATCCTGTACAGGGCACTCCATTAAGTCGCTACATGAATACGACCAGTTTTCAATCAATGTCAACCGTCTTTCCTCCCTTCCCCCACCAAGGAGTTAGCGAAGTAATGTGAGCTCCCTGATGCCCCAGAACTTTCTCCAGTCTAGTCATCTTTATTTATCATGGAATATGAAAGCCAGCTGGCCATCCCTGACTGGCCTGCCCATTTCTGCACATTTCACTGATTCGCATGTAGGTGTCCTTATTAGGTTTACTGTCACTACCAACAATACAGTCTACCTATTCATATCCCCATGTTTCTCCCACCATCCAAATAGCGTTTTCATCCATAGTATCATACTTAATACTGTTCAGTTATAAAATAGGGACCCATGTGCTGGCGCAGGTTGTTTGCATGCATACGTGAATGTGCGTGTGTATTTGAGGGCGCGTGTATGTACTTGTTTTGTTCTACGCCTGCCTTGGGTCCCTTGTGTCTAAACGCCAAAGCTGGCTAAATGTAAACTTAATGAATTGTTATCATGGAAACAGCCCCGCATAAGCTTGAAGCTTGTTGCTGAATCCATTTCATCCTGTGTCTATTGTTAAGTAAGCTATACAAGTTTGTATTTTATTGTCTTTTGTACCTAGATACTACGGAAATAAATACTGTTTAAACTAATAAAGTTTTGGTGCTACAGAATAGAGGAAGCAAATAATTAAATAAAATAAAATAAAATAAATAAATAAATAAATTGAAAAAAATGAAATAATAATATATATATAGAGAGATTATTACCTTTATGTGGATGTACAAAATATGTATCCGAGCCTCGCTCCGGGTTCTAAGGGTAGATCACGACGAGTCGTGATCTACCCTTAGAACCCGGAGCGAGGCTCGGATACATATTTTGTACATCCATATAATGGTAATAATCATTTTATTTTACAATATATTGGGGATAAGTGAAGAATGTAGACGAATATATAACGAACTTTTTATTCGTACACTGCAAAAAGTAACGGTTCTTTTTAGAACCAAAACTGGTTCTATCTTGTCCCTGAGATGGAACCAGTTTAGTTTAAACAGTATTTATTTCAAATCAAATGAATTTACCAAGATTAGCATTCAATTTTAACAGAATAATACATGAACTGAAGTAGATTCAGCAGTAAACTTGAAGCTCATACAACGCAGTCGCCAAACATTTTGAAACAAAGCGAATATAAATACCTGGTATATTGATTCTATACAGAACCAAAACTAGTTCGATATGACAACAGTTCATATCTCCTTTGCTTAATAATGATTTGTGACAACCTCGTATAAGCTCTAATCTTAAGGCTGAAACCTCCCTCAATTTATGTTTAATTCTGTTAATATTTAATGTTAATCTTTATAAATTTATTTGATATGAAATACATACTGTTTAAACAGAACTGGTTCCATCTCAGGGACAAGATGGAACCAGTTTTGGTTCTAAAAAGAATCTATATTTTTTGCAGTGTACGGATGAAAAACAAATAGGACCCACACGCGAAAGGAAAGTGCTTGTATCCGACCCCCTGATACAAACATCACATCTGTATCAGGGGGTCGGATACACGACAGTTGCGGAGTTAATACAGACAAAATACATGTTGATAGTAAGATCATTTTCAGTATTGTACTATTACACCAATCCTGGTCAAATTTACATAAATATTGTTGTGAGACACAAAAATTATAAAATATAATAATAGGTATTTTAAGCACAAAAATTATAAGATGTAATAACAGGTATTTTATCTGGTTAAATGCTAAATTATTTCCAAATGCGATTTTAAATATAGTTATTTTTTTCAAAGGTGCTACACTACCAGCTAGAGTGGCTCTAGTTTAGCAAGATTTTGTTCACAAGTAAGTGTTTTGTTACAGTTTATTGGAGATTGCCAATTGACACTCTCCAATAAACTGAAACCAAACAAATTTTATGCAAAGAATTTCTATTACTGCTGAGCCAACATCAAGCTAATGCATACAGTTTAAAGCCACAAAAGTGGCCTCTTGCGCTTTTCAATAGCACGATGATAGTGGCTTCTAGCATTCAATCAGTTAAAATAAAAGATGATTGATGATTATATTAACAACACCTGGGCTTAATATATTCAGTAATCTCTAGAGCCATTACTTAGGTCCGCCGTAGGGGCTTCAAGCACCTGACTAGTTAAGGTTGGTGCAGTGTGACTCCAATGGGAAACCATTTACCTTTTTTTATTTAATCTGGCGTAGATAAATTGAGCTAAACTGTTTAATACTTTAGGCTCTTGGCAAGTCATAATTGATGCAAATTTTTCATTATCTGTAAATTGGTTAAAATTGGTAATGTGTTCTGTTGCTTTCTTCAATAGGTCTCGCCTTTCGGTAGTAAGGGTCTTACAGTGCAAGAGGAAATGTTTCTCATCGTCAACAAACCCACATTCAGAGCATATGCATTCGTGGGCAGGTATGTTGAAAAACCTTCCTGTTTCAATGCCCAATAATGAAAACTATAATAAACATAATGGAAAGGCAAAACATGGAGAGACAAAATTCGCGGGAGCGAAAGGAACCAGGATCGGACTGCACTTCTAAAAGCCCACTTTTGTACTGCAAAATGCCCAAATAAAATTTTAGACCGGTATCCATTGTGAATAAAGAGGATTAAACAAAAAAAAACAATTCGTCGGACAGGTGTAGAAATGCTGTTTTCAGTTTGTTAACCCTTTACCCAACGCAGACGATATTAAAATTTATTATTTTAAATATCATTTTTTTAAATTGTTCAAACAAATTCAACAAAACCATACCACGTGACTCCTCGTTGGAACGAGCTGGACGAGCTCGTTCCAACGAGGGGTCACATGATATGGTTTTGTTGAAATTTTTTGAAAAATAATATTTTTTCAACTGCTGAATTTGCATATTACGCGGGCGGATGCGGCCGATTCGTTGGTTAAAGGGTTAAATGAATTTGAACATGGATTCGTAGTATCAGCAATGCACACGTCAAATGGACGAATCCATATTTGTGTTTACGGGGAGGTACATAATTCACTTCTATTCCATACATCCACGACTAAGTTCTCGTTACAGTTTTTCAGGAGAAAACGTTGGTTTTTCAAGAAATGCATGGCTTGTCATCAACACGGTCGAGGATATTTCGCACTTAAATTACCTCCCCTACTCACAATACTCACAATGAAAACAGTTTCTCAAAGCTCTGAATGTGGTCTTTTCTGGAGACAACTGCTTTAAAAAATCTTAAAATATCACTCTAATACACTCAGCTGAATGGCACAGTTGATGGCTAAAAAATGGCTCAAAATGGTCAAACTTGTGTTAGAGGAATTCCTCATTCCTACACCGAGGATTTTCAGCATAAGATGATCATTCTGACACTGAATACAAATAAAAAACATGTGGGTTTCTTATTCATTTTTTAGAAGGCTTTCTCAAAGCAAATTTACACAAAACTTGTCTCATTTGTAACCTTCAAATTGTCAGGTCCCAAACAGGTCTGGGTTAGTCATTTAACACTTCCATGTGACCTTGACCCCCAATTGAAATGTACTTGACAATACACAGTTTGAATCAAGACCATCAACAGATTATTTTGGCCATATCACCATTAATGAGAATTATTTACTAAATCCACAACACCACAAACTAAAACTATAGCTCAAAATAGCCATTTGGACGAGGATATTCAATAACTTCGGATTTGGCCTTTTAATATGAAACGAGACCTAATGTCCTCGTGAAAATCGACTTTCGATAAAGTTATCCCCCTTGAAATTATTAGAGTGCGGGGGAAGTTCAATTATGAAGCAAGTAATTGAAGAGAAAAGAGCTATGTCGTATGACACCAGTAGAAAATAAAGCCAAGTTTCATGCTGTTACTTTTAATAACCGAAAACAACAGACAGCTCTCGGAGCTGTCTGTTGTTTTCGTTTATTAGAAGTAACATAGGGAAACTGGGCTTTTTGTGGCAAGCTAATCCGGTTCTTGTGGATTGTTGTGACTGTTAGAAGGTATTATACATAAAAATGTCACCTAACAGTGTACCATCGGCAGGGGCGTAAATCCTGGGGTTCTAGTGGCGACCCCCAAAGTTTTCTCTCGTCGGAAAGTAGTAGGAAAGAGTACTACCATATTCAAATACTCCCCGCAAGAGTATTGCTAGTTTCATGACATATGAATCGAACCAGTCCTAGAAATTAGCCAAGCCATTCGGCAGTATCGGAATAAAGGTCGCTGCAGCCCGCCGAGGCTTCTACTCGGGCTTTAATGATTGTCATGATTAGGGAGCGTAATTTTGGACTCGTCGTTGTCTGAATAGTTCATTGAAAGCAGGGATGTGGCTAGAGGTTTCCGATTGGGGGATGTAGGGTAGTGAATTTCCAACTAGGGGGAGGGACCTGGAGGGGTAACCCCTCTCCCGGTCCCTCCCCATAGTTGGAAATTCACTACCGAGAAAGATTTTGAAAATTAAGCCATGAAAGGGGGCATACAATTGATTCTAGTAACATCTTCAACACATTTATGATAAAATTATCAGGTTATTATTATTTGGTAGTCTTCCGGGAATTGAATATGCGCTAAACAAATTCTCAAGCTTAGAACTTTGAGCAATTCACACTGTCCTAACATTAAATCAGATCTTATGCAGGAATGATCAATTTTTGATGTTTCATCATTTTGTTACTGTGAATGATGGAATTAACTCAGGATAACGATTTTACATGATGTGATTTTCTTGAAGTGCATTTCGAGGAAGCTCGATATTGCGTACACTGTAGTTGTAAATAATAACAGAATTTTTGCCGATTTGAAACTGAGTTGGGATTTTGGGAAGTAAAGGAGACATCAACATCACCAAAGAAGCTCTAAAATCCAGAGAGATGGATTTTCCCACTACTCATGACTTGCCCTCCGAATTTTCAACTATAGGAAATTTTGGCCAGGATTGGGGGTGAGAAGCCCTCCCACCCCCACCCTGTCGCCACGTCCCTGATTGAAAGGCAAAGATACGAGAACTCATCATTTCAGATTTTCCATCAAACGATGATGTAAAAACAGTTTTGGTTAACCCTTTACCTAACCTGAAAAGCAGACGACACTTGAAAAAAAAATGCTTGAATAATTAATTTTTTTCATTTTTTGTCTCAAAAACATAGGTTCTTCTTCTCCAGAACCATCACTTAGAATCTTTTGATATTTGGTATATAACATCTCTTGGGGTCAGATTCAAGTTTGTTCAAGTCGAGTCCCTGGGTTAATAATTGGGTTCCCTGTAGGAAATTTCTCTAAAAATCTTCTTCTTCAGATCCACTCGACGAGCTCGTTCCAACGAGGGGTCATAACCTATGTTTTTGAGACAAAAAATGAAAAAAATAATTAATTGGCGATTTTTGAGAATAGCGCTGGCCGGTTTTGGCCGTTACGTTGGGTAAAGGGTTAAAGAAAAAAAAGTCAGCTAAAAATGACAGATCATGATATTCCAAGTCGATATGACCGAAAACAAACCAGGTAAGATGATATTTTATATGTGTTCGACTTTCCAGACCTTTGTGGTTAGGAGTTTAATCTCATTGTTTTCACACCCATCCCAAAATGGCTTACCCCTATGATTAGTTCTACATTTTTATACTTTACATATTGACGAAGAAAGAAACCGTTGTGAAAAAGAGCGTCGGTGCGTGGCAGTCATATCAACAAACAGAGAAATACACATACATTTGTTTTGTTTTGTTTATTTTTTTCTGGGAAGCGACTGGAAACGGCCAAATAGGCCATGTCGTCGCCTCCTGAAGATGTTGATAACTATCTATATCCTATTGTATTCATTATTCCTGTAACTGCATTCTTCGAATAAAAAATTCTGTTTTGTACACTGCAAGGAGGTTTATAAGGTATCGCTGATCTAAATAATTGAATTAGAGTTACCCGCCTTGAAATGTTCGAAAATGATGCAATCTCTAAAAATAAACAGCCTTGAGAAAATATATTGTTTCAATAAAAGTTTGAAACATTCTATTGACATCTTGCATTATTGTTGAATATTCCTGATGAAAAAGAGGGTGATTTGATGACTTTTTGACCTAAAAAATACAATTTACTTTTTAAGTGTTTTTGTAGGGAATTCCCTGCAAATATGTGCACGTGGCCGGTACTTCCCTTCGTGTCAGCTTTTCTCTCTTATTTGTTGCATGACCCCCTGTTTGGGGGTCAGAAAAAGTTGTCTGAAGGGCTATACTTGACAAAGAAATTTGAATGCCAAACTTAAAGTGATGCGGTCATATCATCGCCTATGGGAAAATGCTGAGTTCCGTGATACCATAAAGGTAGAGTAGATCACATTATCTCCCTTGGCGTAATCTTCCACTGACAACGACAGAATCGTAAAAGTGGTAAATTGAGTACAGAAATATATTTTAAACGATTATTGCATATTCTTCAGTAATCAAACAATAAAGAGTATTTTACTTAATGCGACAAAAACAAAACCACCTGCCATACATTTAGTGTAAATTTGCTCTCTTAATTTATTACAGATTATAGAATTAATGCTTGTTAACCCTTCACCCAACATGACGGTAAAAACCGGCCTGCGCTATTCACAAAAAAGTCCATTCAATTTTCATTATTTTTTTCATTTTTGCGTCAAAAAACATAGCTTATGCTCTATAATTGCAACGAGCTCGACCTCTGCACTTAACCAATCAGATCACTTCATTTATCTAAACCTTTCTCACTATAACACCATTTTCTGATACTGGCCGAGAATAAGAGGGATTAGGTGTTTTTGTCCAAGAACACGGTTGCGTTGACTGGCATTATTCCGAACTCTCCTCCTCTCCATCATTAGCTCCCCGAAGGGAGCTTAACTTATCACTTGCCGTCCGTCGTCCGTCGTAGTCGTCCGTCTTGAACTTTACATTATCGACTTCTCCTCCCAAACTACTGGACCAAATTTGGTGTGCATGTTCCTTATCATATGTCAATTCATGCTTTTACAAATAAACTTTCCGCGTCCACAGGGATCCCTACAAGGGGCATTACTCTGATCGCACCCATAATTTTGTTTTTAAAATTAAAAAAATCTTCTTCTCCAGAACCATCATTTAGAATCTTTTGATATTTGGTATATAACATCTCTATTGGGGTCAGATTCAAGTTTGTTCAAATCGAGTCCCTGGGTTAATAATTGGGCTCCCTGTAGGAGCCCGAATTTTAACTTAGTGAAATATGAGGAAATTTCTTTAAAAATCTTCTTCTTCAAATCCACCAGTCAGAATGCTTTCAATATTTGGTATACAACATCTATAGGGGGGTGGGGGGGGGGGGGGGGGGAGGTCAGATTCAAGTTTGTACAAATCGGGTCCCTGAGTGAGTATTTGGGCTCTTTATTGGAGCCCAAAGTTTTACTTCGTGTAATTTGAGGAAATTTCTTTAAAAATCTTCTTCTTCAAATCCACCAGTCAGAATGCTTTCAATATTTGGTATACAACATCTATAGGGGGGGTGGGGGGGGGGGGGCAGATTCAAGTTTGTACAAATCGGGTCCCTGAGTGAGTATTTGGGCTCTTTATTGGAGCCCAAAGTTTTACTTCGTGCAATTTGAGGAAATTTCTTTAAAAATCTTCTTCTTCAAATCCATCAGTCAGAATCCTTTCATATTTGGTATACAACATCTATAGGGGGGGGGGGGGGGGGGGGGGGGGGGGGGGCAGATTCAAATTTGTACAGATCGGGTCCCTGAGTTAGTATTTGGGCTCTCTATTGAAGCCCAAAGTTTAACTTCGTACAATTTGAGTAAATTTCTTTTAAAATCTTCTTCATCAGCTCCAACAGTCAGAATCCTTTCATGTTTGGTGTACAACATCTGGAGGTGGGGGGGGGGGGGGGGGGGGCAGAATCAAGTTTGTTGAAATCAAGTCCCTGGGTTTATACTTTGGCTCCCTATGAGAGCCTGAATTTTAACTTGTGAAATTTGAGGAAATTTCTTTAAAAATCTTCTTCTTCAGATCCACTAGTCAGAATGCATTCATATTTGGTATACAACATCTTGAGGTGGGTCAGTTTCAGGTTTGTTCAAATTGCTTACCTGGGTAAATTTTTGGGCTCCCTATGGGAGCCCAAATATCAACTTAGTGCAATATAGGGAATTTTGTAAAAATCCTCTTCTATGGACCCTGTAGTCAGAATGTTTTCATATTTGGTATACGACATCTCTAGGAGGGTCCGATTCAAGTTTGTTCAAACCTGGTCTATGGGTTGATATTTGGCTTCCTGTGGGAGCCCGAATTTTAACTTGGTGCAATATGAGGAAATTTCTTTTAAAAGTCTACTTCTTCAGATCCACCAATCAGAATCCTTTCATAGTTCTCTAGGTGGGTCAGATTCAAGTATGTTCAAATCGGTTCCCTGGGTTAATATTTTGGCTTCCTATTTGAGCCCAAAGTTTAACTTAATGCAATGTGATGACATTTGTTTAAAAACCTCCTTGTTCAGATCCACCAGTCAGAATTCTTTCATATTTGGTATATACATTTGTAACATCTCAAGAGGGATCAGATTCAAGTTTGTTCAGTTTGAGTCCCTGGCTTAATATTTGGGCTCTCTATGGGCAGGGTTGGGGTTGGGGGGGGCAGGGGGAGCATGTTAGGTTCAGGTTTGTTCAGACCCGTTTCCATGAAATTTGCCTTCGCATGGCTTCATTCCTTTGTAGTGTTGATGAACCATGTCTAACTGAATGTGACCCCAAACACTTCTTTGAACCACTTTGGCCGGTGAGCGATTAAGGCCCCTTGTGGCCTCTTGTAATTCTTTATTTCTTTATTGGTGTTTAAGGTCACATACTTATGCACAGTGGCTAATCGGAGAGAACCACCGAGCATCGACGAGCAACTTTCAGCTCCTCAACATTCTAACTCCGTTCAAGCTCCGCCCAAGCAGGGTTACAGCGGTTTAAAAAATGTGCACCATCGGCGAGCAGTATGCCTTAGTACACGGCGTCATCGTGCCCCATCTGGGCATCCGGGATAAAGTGCCTTGCCAAGGACACAACGCGGGTCGTTCCGGTCGGGGATCGAACTCGGGACCTCTAGCATAGAAGTCCAACAGTCTACCACTGAGCCACCGTGCTCCCTGTCCTCTCCATCAAAATTCCGAAGCGTTAGTCTTTTACCCAGCGTAACAGCCAAAACCGGTCAGCGCTATTTACAAAAAAATGCTATTCAATTTTCATAATTTTAAATTTTTTTTCCTAAAAAAACATAGCTTATGACTCCTCATTGGAACGAGCTCGTTGAGCTCGTTCCAATGAGGGGTCATAAGCTATATTTTTGACGCAAAAAAATGAAAACAATAGTAATTCAATAATTTTATTTTGCAAGTGTCGTCTGCTTTTCATATTGGATAAAGGGTTAACTGAGAAAAATATATTGTGCCCACGAATCTGATCCGGATTCTTAAAAATGACTAAATTATGGTCGATTCCAGTCAGGATCCGATTTAAGAAACTCGCACCGTCCCACATCCCCTAAAAGGTTCAAAGTAGGATTTTGATGTGTTTAATAGAAGCTATCATGGACAGAATAACATGGGTGTAAAGTAAGGTAACATGAAGATGAGAGTAATTTTAGAGCGATACTGCAGGACCCGATAATCCGTAAGACTAGTATACCAGTAATTTTTGCATGGGCATTTGAACTCCTTCTGCGATGTAGTTCCGAACGACGGAACTGAATGATTATTGATGGACCACAAGCAATTGTACACCAAAATTGTCTCCAATTGTATCAAGGAAGTGATTCGAAACCATGATCCCCACGAGGGAGTGGCTTTTACCGGTCCCCAAAATGCCATGTATGTCACGATAAACTGCATATATTTGAGACACATTATGTCCAAACAGATAAGAATTTCTTTATTTATTTATTTATTGGTGATTAAGGTCTCATATTTATGCACAATGGCTAATCATGAACGTGACAGTTTTACGGGTGGAGGAAGCCGGAGTACCCGGAGAGAACCACCGAGCAACGGCTAGCAACTGTCAACTCCCCAACGTACTAACTTCACACAAGCAGGGTTAGCACTGGTTGAAGACAAGTGCACCATCGACGTGCAGTACGCCTTAGTACAAAACGCCACCGTACCCCCACGCGGGCAATGGAGATGAAGTGTGTTGCCCAAGAACACAACGCGGTTGCCGCAGGTGGGATTCGAACCGAGGACCTCTCGGTTTGCAGCCTGCACCTCTACCTACTGAGCCACCGCGCTCCCCAACAGATAAGAAGAGTTGAAGAAACCGTAGAAGCTGGGATATGACACTAGATTTTCTTTTCATTATACGTATTTAGAACAAACTGATCATTTCCAGTGATAATTTGTCTCGTATCGACCTTGAAGTGATGCTTTGAAAACCGCCAGTTTGATTGATGCCGTGAAAGTGAAAATTTCTATATCTTCACAGTGGGGGATACGATTTCTATCCTTCCCCAATGTTTTCGATAATCTATCGTTTAGGGTATAATATGTATATATATACCTACTACCGTTGTTACGACATTTTACTCATTGTTAGACCTTGGTTGAATATTTGTATATCTAAATTGTTAACGCTGTGGAAGCGTTAAGTTTAGATGAGTCGAACCGCAATATTGATTTATGAAATATTACTTGAATGGTCTGAGAGTACCACTGAAAAATCGCGAGTTTTGGTCAGAAGCTACGCTCAGAAAGAACGTTAAACCTAGCGTGATAACTTGGATTGTCAGATCAGAATTTATCCAGAAATATAGTTCCACCCAATATCTGGTCCTATCCTGACTGGTGAGCACAGGTCAAAGACAGTCAAGACTGAACGTTGTAAAACTGTGTGCATATATTTGCGTGTGGGTGTGTTGAGGGATCTATATGTGTGTGTGCTGAAGGAGGTAGGGTGCCACGCTCTGCTTGATACGTCTGGCGAAGTCGATAGTTCGTCCCCTGACTTCCAATCTGTTCTATGTGCCTACTGGCACATAGAACACATTGGAACTCAGGCGACGAGTTGTGAGTTGCGCAGGTCTGAAACACCTTGGACCTTCTGATCATTAATCTAACGCCTGTCTGTCTGTTTGTCTGTCTGTCTGTCTGTCTGTCTGTCTGTCTGTCTGTCTGTCTGTCTGTCTGTCTGTCTGTCTGTCTGTCTGTCCACATTGCCATCTCAACCTTTCTAGTCAGTCATTCGACCGCCCAGTCCATGTTTGTTCTCTCTCTCTCTCTTTCTCTCTCTCTCTCTCTCTCTCTCTCTCTCTCTCTCTCTCTCTTCCCGTTAAATTGATTCACCACCGCAACTGGTTAGCGCCAGTCGGTCGCAAGTGGTATTCCAAAATAACAGTAAATTCATGATCTGAGTCTATCGTAAAAGTCCAGACAATGGTCCCAGAATGTATGCCATCCTTCACCCACTCCAATAATAATCATATATAAATGCCACGCGGCTATACATACGCCAATTTCCAAAGAGAAAACCCTGTCTGAAATGCAATTAAAGAAAGCGCTATAAAACAAACTGAGCAGATCTCGCTCTCTCATGTCTCGTAAATATTTACCTATTATGAGATAAGACAGTAATAAAATATTATTTGACTAGAATCGACTACAAATCTTCAAGAAATGCCATCTCTAACTGAAGTTTACAGTATTAAACTGTCATTGCTTTAACGATAAATCACTCCTGCTAAAATGATCAATTTGGACGAAAAGTTTTGCCTATTCCCCAAGAGAACACCAGTAACAAATTACGACTCGGATGATTTTAGAAAAACGAGTGCCTTCGCTACATAAAAGCTATTGATAAATGATTTATTACCAACCAATAGACGTAGAAAACTCATTTATGTCAGAAAACGGTCTCGTTGAAACACTTTGTCATCATTTTCTTCGCTCAACAGTGATTAAGTGTGGCAAGTGTGATTGGAATGCATTCTCTGGCTCCGTGTATATTCAATATATCATACGTTATTGCCTCTTTACAGCGAGTGTAACGATTCGATATCCTTTCACTCAATATGTCTGTTACTTTAATATATATATAGCAAGTGCAAGTGGTAGAAGCAAATTGTGTTGAAAAGCCAAACGTTTAATGTACATTAGCAAGTTATATTTGTATGGTGCGAAAAAAAAAATCACTTGTCAAACAATACTAATAAATTACATTTACCCTTCCAAACTGGCACGTATAACATTTTGCATTAGTTTAATATGATAGCCGACAAGGAGACGACACAATGTTCAATATTGGATAGTTCTGATATACGGGGGTATCAAAAGTCCAAAATAAATGGTAAATGGTATGGTGCAGAGCAAACCCATTTCGACCTCCTGTACCTGTAAAATTCTCCTGTCATGTCTGTTCGTGGCAAAGGAGGAGAAGGAGGAGTTTAGGATCTGGGATCTAGATCTGTTTCTTACCATTAATTTCAATTCCATGTCACGTACTTTCTGGGCCTCAATTTTGTTGTAGCTGAACAGTGATGTGAATGTGTGAATGTTATCTAGGAGGTAGTTCAGAGGCAGCGGAAGCTCGATAAAAGTGGAGGGGCACAACTTTTCAAGGCTACAATAGTTCGGCCCAGTGGGCGAAAAGTTACACTCGTATATCAGTAAATGTACAGTGACACACTATAGTATCTCGTTTTGATGAACTTGCCGCGGTGTGGTCACTGCCCTGTCCATTATTCTACTTCAACCATCTTCCAACCCGAAGGCTAGCCTTCGGGTTGAAAGATGGGTGAAGTAGAAGAAATGGACCGAAGCGACCGAAGGTGGGATTTTTTTTGCCAAATGTTGCTTGGATTTGTAAATAATATATTACAGGAATGCCTAATGTTGGCACGTTTGCGTGCGCCCATTTTAAATAATTGTGTAACTGCGCAACATGTCTGTGGAAAAAGGTCGAGGGGTACGTGCCCCCTCGCCACTCCTCTCTAGTTCCGCCGCTTCTGTGGTAGTTGGAGTGTTCTTTGATGTATATTACATATTCTTCTATTGAGCCAATGAAATCGATTTTTTTAAGTTCGTCGTAATGTTTTATGCAAAAGTTGTCTGTTCGATCAATAAATTCTCCCAGGGTATTAGGTAGTGTGGGCTTTTATCCTCGCTATCGAAATCGGAACCTGCAGGCATCATGGAGTCGTTGCCCGATTGGTCCAGGCTGATAGGAGACCAGGTTCAGATCGGTCAATCACATCTCCTCAGCCTCATCCTCTTCATCCGACCACTCCCCACTTTCCGACTTCCTTGTTGGGGTTGGTGGTGGAGATGACTTAATGACAGTCTCCCTCTCTTTCCTTTATTTCGCTCTCTCGGTGCTTCTCCTTTCGAACCATGCCTCCATACACCTGGCGTCCCGACGTCTGGTAGATGGTGTCTTTTTCTTCTTTGTCTTCTCCCTTTTCCTCAGATTCGGTGGTCACCGTTTTGTTGGTCTTTCCCTTTCCCACGGCTGTGGACCAGAGCGGGAGGCCCTGCGAAAGGTCCTACCACTACACGAGGAGGATTCTTGTTGGTACTTTATGTTGAGCTGAACGCAGCCCCCATCAACGTGGACAGTGTAGTTGATACGCGAATTGCGTTCATCACCTTTGAGGCCTCTCTGATCTGTGATGGCAGGAAATCCATCTCTAATTAGGTGTTAATTAGGAGCTTTAATAGGTACGTCTGACGAAAAAAATACGGGGGTGGGGAAAGGGGAGTTATAATATACATACCAGGGCACGACTGAAATGCGAATTCCTTGTTTATATTTATTGTAAGGCCTTAAAAAGTTGAAAATTTGTTTCTCAGGCCCTTCCGCGCGGTCGTTTTGGCTGCCGCACTCTGTCTTTTTATAACCAGTGCAAACTGAAAAAAATAAAAATTAAATGGTTTTTGTCTGAAATTTTTACCCAAGTTAATAAAATTAATAAATTTGTCTCTTAAGTGCAACAAGGCTTTGCAATGCTGAAGCATTGCAAAGCCTTCTTGCACTCAAGTGACAAAATACACAACCACTCGTGCTGTTCTGTAGATTATGAGACCTAAAACATAAAACAAACCAAGAACGTGAACCTTTGATGGCAAAGACATAATTTCAAAAACAAAATTAAAAACCGCCCGCCCACGTGCAATTTTACAAAAATGGCCTGAGAAACAGAAGATCTACTTTGTGGGGCCTAAGTAGGAATATTTTTCTCAGCATTTTCATTATGTAACCGCGTAAAGTGTTTGTGTAAAAAAAGTGGGGTTGGGAGCACGTGTCCCCTGTGATCCCTGGCTCCGTAGCCTTGCCAACTGGAAACATCATTCGCGGGCGACTTTCCATTCATAATTATTATTATCTTATGAATCCAGGGAGAACCTACGTATTTATTTATTGGTGTTTACGGTCACGTGTGTCTACATTATAGCTAGTCGTGACCACAAGGTGGATATGGAGTCAAGTTTGGCCAATTCGTTATACCCATGCCGGGACGTAACTAGAGGCCTTTTAATGGGGGGGGGGGGGGGGGGGGGGGGAGAGACCCTTTGAAATTCTAACTGGGAATCCCGACACACGAGCGCCGTAGGATGGTAGGCGCGAAACTGCGGGTGCAAAAGGTGCGAATCTTTGGCAGGGTGTCTGGGGTCCTCCCCTAGAAAATTTTGAAAAATTGATGTGCTCAGATGCGTTTTCATGGGTTCTGGTAATAGTTATAAGGCTAATTTTCAGTTCCAAATTCACTGATTTTTTGGTATGGAAACATTTTTAATTCGAGTTGGATACAAATTTTCAATATCTTCTTGCTTTGCCCAAATTGTCCCCGGTGGCTCGTACGCCTCCTGTCTGACGGACAAATTTGAAACATCGCCTTTGGGAAAGTGGGAGTTTTGTGTTTCTAGAGCATTTCACGGGCACTTGACATGACAACAAGTACTTTTTTATTAACCCTTTGAACCCGTAAGACCGCTTTTACGGTCCAGGATCATAAAGTAGAATGGCTGCTCAGTGAATTTGTAGGGTAGACCAATCGATATTTTCAACGTGCAGCCCAAAGGCTGCACGTTGAGAATATGGATTGGTCTACCCCAAATGATGATTATGGACTCTTCTAATTGATGTCATTCAGACTGCAGGCCGCGTGGAGTAGGAATTCTTTGACCCGATTTTCACCCGAAAGTCTCGGTAGTCGGAATATTTCCTTATTAAGGTCCTCCAGTCGGAAAAATAGGTTTGTTAGTGAATTATACCGTATATTCAGTAGTTTTTAAATTTCTAACTGTTGATATTTTTACCCTTCGAATTTCCAACTATTGAGGCTTTGACAAATATTGGGAGGGGGGGGGGGGGGTTAGACACCCCCACCCCCCGTCGCGACGTCCCTGTACCCATGTTGCTCATTTAAAGGACTTCCATCCGGTCATTGGTTACCGAGTTCATTTCACCAGTAAAACAGAGTTTATATTCCAAGAGAGATAGTCCAGGATAGACGTTTCCCGGATAGACGGGTCCCAGAGAGACGCTGTCTATTTCTATTCTCTCTATTCTAGACAGAACCCACGTATCTAATGGTTGTCAGCAAAACCAACCCAACAAGTAAGATTTTTTAATAAATAACTAATTTACTGGTCACATCATTGGGTGCCTAACTTTGCATCCATGTGAGTGATGATCACCATCTACAATTCACTCGCCCAGAGCCTTGTTGGTGGTTCTGCGGGTGGAGGCATTCAGAAATCTCAGAGAAAACCACGAAGAGGTCTGTATAGATTAAATTACCAATAATTGTCCTTCAGTCAAACACAGGACAGAGATTTAAGTCCAATAGAATTTATTTCACTTCTTCGGATTTATTTATTTATTTATTTATTCATTTATTTATTTATTGGTGTTTAAGGTCACTTACTTATGCACAATAGCTAATCGTGACCGTGGCAGTTTTACGGGTGAAAGAAGCCGAGTACCCGGAGATAACCACCGGACATCGACGAGCAACTGTCAGCTCCTCAGCATTCTAACTCTGTTCAAGCTCCGCTCAAGCAGGGTTACAGCGGTTGAAGACATGTGCACCCACCATCGACGTGCAGTACGCCTTAGTACACGGCGTCATCGTGCCCCCCAAAAGTCAACCGGATAAAGTGTCTTGCCTAAGGACACAACGCGGGTCGTCCCGGACGGGGATCGAACTCGGGACCTCTAGCATAGAAGTCCAACAGTCTACACTGAGCCACCGCGCCCCCAATACAGACACTGCCCTTTCCATTAATACAAATGTCTTGGATGTGAGATTCGCTAATTTTTTTAGAAGAATAAAAACTTGTAACTTAATGAAAAACACATTCGCTAAACAAAGATCCGAAGTGGACAATTAGTGTTGGTAGGTGAGATACTGATAGATATTCTTAATGACGGATTATCTGTGAACTGATTGCTTCTAATTAGCTTGTCATGAATAGCCAAGTTTCCCTTTGTTACTTTTAATGAACGAAAACAACAGACAGCTCCTAGAGCTGTCTGTTGTTTTCGTTTATTAAAAGTAACAAAAGGAAACTTGGCTTCATTTTCTACTGATATGTGATTTCTCAACAATGGCTTGCTTCTTAATTGGACTTTCCTCTCTCGTCTAATAATTTCAAGGGAGATAACTATATAAAAAGTCGATTTTCATGGCTATACAAGTCTGGGTTGTAACTGTCTTGTAAGAGAAATATTTAACACCAACCTCCTGGAGTCATATACTGCCAAGGTGTTAGCCCAGACCATCGATTGTGCGCTGTTGGTAATATTTATTTATTGGTGTTTAAGGTCACATATTTTTGCACAAAGGCTAATCATGACCACAGCATGAGTATCAACTCAAGACCAGGGGGTGAGCGTTAATAAGCCATGTTTCCCATTTTAGAGAGGGTTTGCACCTCCCAAGCATTGGTGACTGGGACCTATTTTACCAGTAAAACAGAGCCTGTTCACCACAGTGAACAGGCACTGCTTCACTTCCCGGGGTTCCCGCGGAGAACGCTGTTGGTAATCTGGAAAAAACATTTAAAAACCTCTGGTCGAAAGGCTTTCATGTTTTACCCCTTAAAATCTTTGTGAAAATGTTTTACAGCTTCTTTCAAATCCATCTCATGAGTCCCTGAGGATATATTAAGAATTTATTTTATAAAGCAACACGTGAAACACCGTGTAATGTTTAATGAGGAAAACATGAAAAAAGCATCTGGTCACACACCTGCGGCCCAATAAGAATATCAAAGGTAAAACATCTTCGGCATGGTGATGTAAAACAGTAAAAGTTTGTCCGAAGCAAAACATCCCTTGGTTTGAAGCTATGCGGGGAGCTCGACCCCTTTAACAACGGGGAATGTTAAAATATAAATTATCAGAAACGCATCACCTGGAAGTGGAGGAATGTTTGTTTTTGGTAGCATTCAGATTCTGTTTTGCTGGAAAATAGAATCCATTCGCCAACACCTTAGGGTGAAGTCCCCAACAGTGCTCAGCGCAAGTATAAATTATTGATTGTCCGACTTCATACTTCCATTGTAGTTATGATATAGCCATAGATGTTCAAAGTGAGCTTAAACACAGGTAAATAAGTAAATTTATACCATGATTACCTATTCTACGGTATATAAAAAGCCAATGACATAAATTTTAGCTTCACATACCTGTCGTGGTGAACGCGCCAGCAATGGGATTTCGGAACTTAAAAATTTCACCTACATTGGAACTACATCCAAGCTGACCTTTGGTGACCTCGACCTGAATTCAAACTTGTCTAAATTTATCGCTTGTCGCCTCGTGGAGAGTGAAATGAAAACGGCAATTATTTATTACGTTTAAAATGAGTTTACCTCAGAAGATACCAAAAATTAACAAACATGCCTTGTTTCATGTTAATAAAGCATCCATAACTCGAAATGGTATGTTATTGTGTTATTAAAATGAAAAAAGGCCCCGTGATTTGTGCGTTTCTTTTTCCATTCGTTTCTGTGATAAAATTGACAGCGGAAGAACCGCCCACCGGTGCTGATGTAAACAAAAACAGATTCGCACGTATGTCCGTCTGCTGATCAGTAAAATCGAGAAAAACTAATAGCGACTCTTAATAATCTGACGATCATTGTATAAATAAAATATACCCAAAGTAGCTTGATGTACCAAATGTTCACCACTCGTGGTGAACATTTGGTACACCAAGCTACTATGGGTATATTCTATATATAAATAATACATATTAACCAGAGTGAATTATGGAGAAGTGATGAAAATCTTCTCGAGAAATATCGTCAGGCATATGGCAGGCATCATCGACATTTTACTTATAAAGATCAAAGCCAGGTAGTGACATGAGCAAGAGCGTAAACTTTAAGGGTAGGGTGTCGTGCCACCCCTAAAAAACTTTTCCCTGTCGGTCAGTAGTCAGATAGTGTATTGTTGGCTGGTACTACTTGCCAAAGGTTTTTTTCAGAGTTTGCCCAACAAAATTGAAAATTTGAAAGACTTTATAACACAACTTTAGTGCAACAAGACGCCATCTCTAATGCTCTAGCTCTAGTTATAACTATGCACGTGGCACTTTGCACACAGCAAAGTGGTAACATTTAGTGTTGTTATAAATAAAACCCATACACGCGCACTAAGCTCTGCGGAATGCGCGTGTGTCATGTAGTGTTGAAACAATGTGTTCATAAATCAGAAACTACATCCATGTGTAATACGCGCGCGTCATGTAGTGTTGTTAGAGATGATGTGTGCATAATTCAGAACCATAAACAAACACAGAAAAGCCCAAAATAGTAGAGCTATGACCGTGCGAAGTGGTGCTTCACGTACAACACATTAGTAACATTTATCTTACAATCAATATGTATTTTGTCTGGATTAACTCCGCACCTGTCGTGTATCCAACCCCCTGATACAGATGTTTGTATCAGGGGGTCGGATACAAGCACGTTCCTTTCGCGTGAGTTCCATTTTTTTCTTTTTGTTCATCCGTACGAATAAATGGTACGTTATATATTCGTCTACATTCTTGACTTATCCCCAATATATTGTAAGATAAAATGATTATTACTGTTATGTGGATGCACAAAATATGTATCCGAGCCTCGCTCCGGATTCTAAGGGCAGATCGACTCGTCGTGATCTGCCCTTAGAACCTGGAGCTCGACTCGGATACATATTTTGTACATCCGTATAATGGTAATAATCTCTATGTAATGTGGTTATAACCACAACTAAACTTACACACGTGCACTAAGTCCTTTGTAAGGCACTTGTGTCATGCAGAGAAACTGTATGCTCATAAATCAGAACATTCCATACACACAGAAAAGTCAGAAGTGGAATAGTTATAAGCAGGGTCGCCGAGGCAGGGGCACGGGGTGGGAGTGGGCGTGCCCCTCTTGACCTCCACCAGGTGGGGAGGGGACAGGGTGCCCTTTTGAATAAGGAAAAACTTACTTAAGCCTTTACCCAACGTAACGGCCAAAACCGGCCAGCGCTATTCACAAAAATCGCCAATTAATTTTCATTATTTTTTTCATTTTTTGTCTCCAAAACATAGGTTATGACCCCTCTTTGGAACGAGCTCGTCGAGCTCGTTCCAAAGAAGGGTCATAACCTATGTTTTGGAGACAAAAAATGAAAAATATTAGTTATTCAAGAATTTTGTTTGCAAGTGTCGTCTGCTTTTCATGTTAGGTAAAGGGTTAAATCACGAAAAATTGTATTATGTTTAGGATTTTATGATCATCAAAGAAAGAGATAATATTTAATTTTGTTTATATTCTCACGTGTGTATGTTATGGACTTGTCTGTAGATTTTCAATTTTCATCTGTCAGGTTCATGATGCTTCCGGACTTGTTGTAGAAGGAAGTGCCACCAACCAGGCTTATACTCCCTTGCCCTTTTGTGCTTCCAGCACAACCTGGTTACAACTGAGCCACGTGATGCGCTGCCTTTGCACACAGTTCAATAGTAGCGTGTGATGTAGTTATAACCAAAGACTTACTCAATACAATCTGTGGGAACCACATTGAAACCTGCAAATATGATTCGCTTAATATTTCAAAATACTGGCTCCTTGGGGGATCCCGTAAAATCTAAATTGGTCAACTTTATTTAGGTAAATCTTCGGACATCTTGACATGCTTCGAAATTCTTTTAAAAACGTTTCTCCCAGCTGTTTTGCAGATCTGCACAAATTTGTACTTATATTTTTACAAACAGTAATAGCCACCAAATGGTTAGGCGTGAATGGGCACCAGCCCATTCACGCTTAACCATTTGGTGGCTATTACTGTTAGTAAACAGCGATAGGAATTTCAACAAACACTGGTTCCGAAAAGGTTGTTTTTGATTTTTCATCGATCCATATGATCAGTACAGCTTCAGTCGAAATAAACGCTTCACCTTTGGGTTTAATTATCGGAATTAAAATTTGTTTATTTAAATGCATTTTAATGCATGGGTTGTGTAATAAACACAGAACGCGATGTGTGTTTGAATCGGTGGGTGTTTTAGACAACTCGTTGGAATGGTGTAGTCATATTTCGCGAGAGTCGTAACACCCACCGATTCAAACACACATCGCGCTCTGTGTTTATTACACACCCCATGCATTAAAATTGATTTAAGTAAACAAATTTTAATTCCGATGTTTAAACCCAAAGGTGGAGAGTCCGTTTATTTTGTTTGAAGTTGTACTGATCAAATGGATCGATAAAAAATCAAAACAACCTTTTGGGAACCAGTCTAAATTACATTCGTTGTCTTTTCTACTGTGCCTGTTTGTTGAAATTCGTATCGCTGTTTCTCTTCAGCTGGTGTCCATTAATGCCTAACCATCTGGTTGCTATTACTGTTAGTAAAAATATAAGTACAAATTTGGGCAGATTTCAAAAACAGCTGGGAGAAACTTTTTTTAAAAGAATGTCAAGATGTTCGAAGATTTACCGAAATAAAGTTGACCAATTTAGATTTTAAGGGATCCCCCGACGAGACGACCACTGGACTGGGTTAATGTTGTGGTTGGAAATGATAGGGTTTTTTTTTAATATTATCTCATTTTTAGTTAACTATTGTTTTGTGAACCGATTTTATTTTGATTTGGACGTTTTCATTTTCACACTACGTGATCGACAGACGATCGATATTGTATAACGAAATTTGGAAACCTTTTGAAGCGTAACTAATGACTCGAGGGGAAAGGAACTAGTATAAAAAACGGTGCTGAGAAAAAAAGTTCCGCCTTGTACATCACCAGTTGAATACAGAAGCATTTTTGTCATAGCGGCGATTCCGTTAAATACAGTGGTTTAAAGTTTAATGGATGTGTTATAAAAGTAATTCTAGAATGGGAGGCGTTAGTTATTGTACTGGGAATGATTATTATTAATAAAGCCTCCCAAATGGAACCTACAATACATTGTAAAGTGACAGCTGAAAAGATGTGGAGATAATGACAATCTGATGTGTCAGAACGTCAGTTTGTCACTCACCACGTTGAATGATACAACAGATAATACAAAAACTTTTCGATAACAAACTGTCATCGTTTTGTATTATAGTGGGGATTTAACGACACTTTCGGGAGCGCAGCGGCTCAGAGGTAGACTGTTGGACTTCTATGCTAGAGGTCCCGAGTTCGACCCCATACGGGACGATCCGCGTTGTGTCCTTTAATCCCGGTTGCCTACATGGGGGCACGATGACGCCGTGCACTAAGGCGTACTGCACGCCGATGGTTCACATGTCTTCAACCGCTGTTACCCTGCTTGAGCGGAGCTTGAACAGAGTTAGAATGCTGAGGAGTTGACAGTTGATCGTCGATACTCGGTGGTTCTCTCCGGGTATTCCGGCTTCCTCCACTCGTAAAACTGTCACGGTCACGATTAGCCATTGTGCATAAATATGTGACCTTAAACACCAATAAATAAATAATAAATAACGACACTTTCCAAAGCCACCGTCGCCCTGTGTCGGACAATTTTTCGTTTCGGTGAAAGCTGGAGTATCCGAAGTGAACCACCGGGAAGGGGCGAGCAACGGTTACTGCCAGACTCCAAAACATACTAACTCCGCACAAGCAGAATTAGCATTGGTTGAAGACAAGTGCACCACCGACGTGCAGTACACCTTAGTACACAGCGCCACCTTGGCCTTACATAGGCAACTGGGATTAAATGCCTTGCCCAAGGACACAGCGCCATTACCCCTGGTGGGGATCGAAGCGTCGACCTTTCGGTTAGAAGTCCAATGCCGTAACCACCGAGCCTCTAACAAACTGTCATTAAAATTACACATATGTGTCACAGTAAAACACGATAATTAATGTATAGAGTTTGGGACGCAGATCCCCTGGAGTATGATGGATGGTATGTGTGTGTGTGTGTGTGTGGGGGGGGGGGGGGGGGGGGGGGTATGTGTGTATCTGGAGGGGGTGGTGACTGAAGCAGTTTATCCTCTGGCAGTAGCAGGGTAGAGCCAGATTTCGACTTCAATCGAATCTCGAATCGAATCGAATCGAATACAAGATTGCGAAAATCAATCTCAACGCGTTTCAATTTGTGGATGCGGCGCCTTCTTATAACCCTAAATATTGTCAAACTCCATTTGAGTAGTGTTTGCAAGCCAACTCGTCTGTATGGGCAAATCAATCAAAAAAGCGGAATACTCCAAAACGGAATCAAAAAAGTGATATCGGAAGCGGAACCTCCTTGCACTCTTCTTCTCTCACCAGGTCTCCTCTCCAGGAGACCTGATGAGAGAAGAAGAGTTCAAAAGGAGGCATTTGGTAGAATGTTAAGAACATCTTTACGATTCGAAAATTTCTGAATTGGATCGATTGGAATCGAATTGAGTCATCGGACACTTTTGAATCGAATCGAATTTCGAATCTTCGCACGGCCGAAGTAGAGGAGTGTTGTCCGATAATCGGTATGTTCAAAGACCTCTATATTGGCACACAACTCCCACAGGCGAGTTAGATTGGTGATGGTATATGAGTCCGACCAGCCCTAAAAAACAGCCACGACCAAGTATTGTACCCCTGAACTTCCAATTGTCGTGGTTAATTAAGGGTAATTCAGACTTCTCTGAACAGCTACCCGTAAAGCATAGCGTACATCAGTAACGTCGGGTAAATTCGTTTCATCGTCCTCGCCACAATATAGGCCTTAGGGCTGCACGTTGAAAATATTGATTGGTCTACCCCACCCTTAACTTAGCAGGCATCCTACTTAATGAAAGTATGACATGCCATGTCCCTGTGCCTGTAAAGCGACCCCTGGTGTTCAAAGGGTTAAGTTGACGGATTCTGTGTGCTCTCTACAGAAAAGAAACGAGATACTTCATAGTATTTCAAAAACGCCACACATTGTCACAAAACACCCTGGTAAGTTATAATGATACCCTGATATTATTAGTTACACAGTTTGTTGGTGGCCTAACATGGTATATATGGTGTCAGTTAATTTCATATTGGAAGAGAGCAAAGCTCGAGTCCAATATGGAATTAACTGACACCATATATACCATATTAGGCCACCAACAAACTGTGCAACGAATATATATTACCGATTGCTGCATCGATGCACAGAACTAATAACAACAGCGATCAGAATTAAATGAGAGAATTCTCACAATGTGTTCACGTGTCTTTGCCTTGTTACAATTTATGGGAGAGTGCCTGCACTCTCCCATAAATTGTAACAAGGCAAATTCATACATACCAAACAGTTTCATTTCGAAGGTAACATGACACACATCCACAGAATATGAAGCCTTTTAAGTTGCCTAACCTGCACTTCAGACCAAATATGGGCTTCCAACACTCAATCTTTCAACTTGAAGCGTTTATCGGCTGCCGCCATTTTGAATAATCAATGAACAAAGGGAAGATTACCCATAGCTACAGTGTATATTGATGTTGACAGGCAGTATATGGTTTTATATGCAGTCTGCATGTGACGTCTTTGAACCAATGAAATTCCCAGATACTTGTAGGAGGTAAGATATACCAGGGTATTTGAACATAATACATGGAAGACCATGGCTCACTATCATAATGTACTTCCCAGTGCTCTCGCGGTGGAAGTGGGAGGTATAAGTAACATAAAAAAATGTAAAAATAAAGGTCAAGTTTCAAAATGAAACTTTTTGAAGAGAACAAAAAATAAATAAATAAATTAGTAAATAAATAAACAAAAATATATAAATAAATAATAATAATAATAATAATAATAATAATAATAATAATAATAATAATAATAATAATTAATAAATCAATCAATCAGTCATAAATTAATTAATTAATAAAGAAACAAAAATATATAAATGATAATAATAAATTAATAAATTAATAAATAAATAAATAATTAAATACTTGACTATCTACTATTTTAACATGTACGCATTTATTAAAAACTAGCAATCCCACCCGGTCCAGGACTGGAAGCATCGCCCGCGCGACGGATAATTGCTAGTTTTATTGCATATCAAGGGAGAGAGTCAAAGTGCGTTTTGGTAACCGGTTCTCGTCAGATCACCGAAGTTAAGCAACGTCGAGTCCGGTTGGTCCTTGGATGGGTGACCGTCTGAGCGATCGATTCGGACTTCCGCGTTGTGTCCTTGGGCAAGGCACTTAACCCCGATTGTCCACATGTGGCCACGATGACGCCGTGCACTAAGGATGGTGCGCATGTCATCAACCAATCTAACCCTACCTGTGCTGCAGTACGATGCTGGAGAGCTGGCAGGTGCTCGTCGTTGCTCTGTGGTTCTCTCCAGGTACTCCGGCTTCCTCCACCCTTTAAAACTGTCACCGACGCGATATGACCTTGGCTGTTAAAGTGCCGTTAAACTTTAATAAGTAAGTAAATAAATTCCTCGCAACATGTTTCTGGTTAGCAAATTTGTCTTGGCACTCCAGAACCCATAAAAAGTGTGGAGTCTCCACAAGTGACAGCTTTTCTCATCTACAAGATAACACGGGTTGCTCTAAAAACTTGTAAACCAACATTTCCAATTTATCAATCCCAGAGGAAATTGATAATGGTGATCTGCAACCATCAACAATATTAATTATAATCGACAGAAACTACGTCTTTTGTCCATTACTTATTTCCATTCCCATATCATATTCACACATCTCACATATTCCATTGGCGCCATTGTCAAAAGAACTCTTTTCCGGAGAAATAGCGTAAAATAATGGCTTCAGGCTAGTTAATTTTACAAAGTGGTAGTTTATTTCGCGAACCTTTCAAAAACAAAATCAACTTTGTCGGAGAAAATTGACGCGTGTATTGCATTTGTTTTTCGTAGCTTGGTTAAGGTTATAGACGCGCTGGCCCTCTGTCATTCGAGGCGCCGAAACGAATATAGAAGGGCCGTTTAATAAACTTCTCAGGAAAGCAATCTATGATAAGCGAAGGTTCAATTTGTTTCCTGGTGTATAGATGACAGGGCTCATTTTGGGGAGATATAATTCATCTGTCATTTGCAGGCGAAATTGTATTACTCTGGAGTAAATGACTATGTTTTGTGATATTTTGTAATGTTCAGCTTGATGTCTGTATGTGATGGATATGTCTCGTAGAGTTCTATTTCTTATGACCTCAGTGTCAGCATATCACTGAGTCACGCGCTCTAAGTTATTGCTCAAGTGAAATATCAATCTTTCTCCTTCACGAAAAATAAACATATTTCTGTAAGATAGAGAGTGATGGTGAAACAAAATTCATCTCGAATGGGGCAGTGATTTAACTGGTACCCCTTTACCTAAAATGAAAAGCAGACGACACTTGCAAAAAAAAAATTCTTGAATAACTAATTTTTTTTCATTTTTTGTCTCAAAAACGTAGGTTATGACCCCTCATTGGAACAAGCTCGGCGAGTTCGTTCCAACGAGGGCCATAACATATGTTTTGAGACAAAATATGAAACAATAATGAAAATTAATTGGCGATTTTTGATAGCGCTGGGCAGTTCGGGAATTACTTTGGGTAAAGGGTTAAGTTCTTTATTCACTCTTATACCCATTACAGTGAATAAAATAGAGTAGAAAAATACCCTATTATACTACCATACAAAACGTTACGATTTGGTATTTTGAAAGACAAAAATGATACAAGACAAACGTGCTCATCCTCACACATCCCCTATTCCCCGTAGAACAAACCCCACTGTACAATGTACATATGCACTTTAACTCTGTTTCATTAACACCCTGGGGTCTACTGAAATTGTCGTGAACATATGCCAATCATCATTCCAACCAGGCATACTAATTAGCGGAGTGATGCGTGACACTGAGTTACGGGCGAGATAGAATTTTCCCACTTTTTATCGTAATGCCCGAAGGTTGTGAAATAAACCTGGAGATTTATCTGACCCATTTCTCGGTCCCTCCCAATCGGCTTTCCACTGGCGCCGTTAAGGGAGTATTTGCCGCAACGTCACCCAAAATGAACGGTACATGACATTTCGGCCCCTGAGTTCCAAAGTGTTCTATGTGCCAGTAGGCACATAGAACACATTGGAACTCAGGGGACGATTTGTTGAAGAAAAAAGCAAATCTTGAATGATAAAAATCTCCAGAGTTTTCCTCAATGAGCTAGTTCTAATGAGGGGTGCTATACCGTCATAAGCTTTTTTAAGACAAAAATGGAAAAAAATATTAAAATTTGAATGAGGATTTTTTCTGGCATCGCTGGCTACGTTAGGTAAAAGGTTAAAAAGTCATAGTTTCTTCTATGCAGCGAAAGAGGTGTAAAGACCACAAACCAACCAAACTGGTTGGGCCGAACAACGTTGCACATTTATATTTGCACATACAGACTTTATTTTACTGATTTTTGCCAAATAGACAAAAGCAAAAATTGTAATTTGTGACGTATTCTTCTTTAATTATGCATGTATGTAGTTCTCAATAAAATATGATCAAAGCTTTGGAGTTTGTTAGGTTATGTTACCTTTCCTTTGATGACACACTTTATTTACATTGTTTGATTGCCTGTCATTGCTAATAATATTTCTGTCGACAATAGTTAACTGCCACAGTTTGGAGTCCTTAACCCCCTAAACGCTGAGGTCAAAATATCCAGATTTGAAGTAGCCATATTTCCCATAATGCAACTGGGAATTTAACCAATTCAGTCTTGTTTAATAGAGCTTATTGAGCTCTGTCAAACAAGATTGAATTGGTTAAATTTGTAGTTGCATCGTGGGAAATATTTGCACCCTGAACGTTTGATATTTCGACATCAGTGTGTAGGGGGTTAAATGGAAATTATTTCTGGTAACCAAACAGTTTTTCCGCCGGGCGCTATTCAGAAAACGTCTAATTCAAATTTTATTTATTTTTTTCACTTTTACCAGAAAACCTAGCTTATGGCCTCTCATTAGAAGGAGCCCGCTCGGTTCGCGTCCGGTGTATAAAATCCTTTAACCCTATGGCCCCTTAAGGTATATTCCATGCCAGTTCAATGCCATCAACTGGTAGAGTCAATATTCTTTAATTGGAGGAAGAGATAAATCAATATTTTCAGCGTGCAGCCTTAGGGCTGCACGTTGAAAATGTTAATTGGCTTACCACATATAAATTCGGGTGCGCGGTGGCTCATTCGTTACAGCATTGGACTTAAAACTGAAAGGTCCACGGGTCGATCCGCGCCTGTGGTAACTGTGTGTGTCCTTGGGCAATGCACTTCATCCCGACTGCCCACGCGGGGGGCATGGTGACGCTGTGTACTAAGGCGTCCTGCGTGATGATTATGTACTTGTCTTCAAACAATGCTAACCCTGCCTGTGTGGAGTTAATACATTGAGAAGTCTGACAGTTGCTTGTCGCTGCACGGTGGTTCCCCCACCCTGAAACTGTCCGACACGACGTGACCCTGTCTGTCGAAAGTGTTTTTAAACTCCAATAAACAATAAAGAACCAGATAAATTCACTGAGAAGCTATGTACTTAACCCTTTACCCAACGTAACGGTCAAAACCGGTCCACGCTGTTCTCAAAAATCGCCAATTAATTTTCATTATTTTTTAATTTTTTGTCTCAAAAACATAGGTTATGACACCTCATTGGAACGAGCTCGTCGAGCTCGTTCCAATGAGGGGGTCATAACCTATGTTTTTGAGACAAAAAAATAAAAAAGTTAGTTATTCAAGATTTTTTTTACAAGTGTCGTCTGCATTTCATGTTAGGTAAAGGGTTAATGAATTCAGGTCGTATCAAAATCCTGGACCGGAAAAGCGGCCTATCGGGTTCAAAGGGCTAAGCTCAGTATAAGGTGTTCACACTGACGCGTTTGTATGCAATCCGCCCGAGGCATCTCTTCTCTCATCCACGGCTGTGATTTTGTGGAGATCTTCTCCAGTTATTCTAAAAGGGTGGTCTGTTCAACGATGATAGTACCTAAATTGGTGAATGGGGACGCGTTGTCGGGGTGTTGCAAGAAGGGATATACGCGCGCATAGCTGCCATCAGCTTACCTGCAACTCTAATGACATAAACTGGGAGAACGGTGGCTCCGTGGTTACGGCATTGGACGTCAAACCACGGTACGGTCGCCGCAAGGGCAATTGCGTCGTATCATTGGGGCAAGGACTTAATCCCAATTGCCAACACGCGGGCACAGTGGTGTTGTGTACTAAGGCGTACTTCATGTCGATAGTACAATTGCCTTCCACCAAAGCTAACCTTACTTGTGCGCAGTTGGTACGTTGAGGTGTCTGACATAGTAGCTCGACGCCCCTCGGCGGTTCCCCCGGATACTCAAGGTGAGAATGGCTGTCAAAAGTGTCGTTTACCCCCCCCCCCCCCTCCTCCCCCTCACACACACACACATCGAAAAAAGTAAAAAACTGACCCATGAACTGGTAGAGTGCTGATATTAACTTTGGTCATCATAATTTGTTAAAAATTAATATTTTTTGTATTTTGGCTTGCAGTCATTCGGCAGCCATACAGCTACGATTCGGCCATACAACTACCGTACGACCACGCGGCTGTTGGTAACACATATTAATTAAACCACTCTTCATCGAGGTCAGAACTAACAAGAACAGACCAGAACAGCTAAATATAGTAATAATAAGTAAAGCTCTTCCAGTTGATAGGCTCTTCTACTCTACTGGAGTATACTCCGGGACAAAGGAGCATGGTCAGATAGACGAAAACTATTGCATAGATAGATAGAAACAGAGAATTCTGAAAGAATTCGGAATAGTACAAGTTGTCGGGTTGTTTGTGGTAATTGTACGAATCGGGAAATTGCTCCTATTCGAACACACCCTCCGAACATACCTATGTCTCGTTGTAGGCCTTTGGGTCACATAGCAACCACGTGCTACCATAGAAACCAAGATGGCGGCCGCCAGTATACAAAATGGACGATGTATCACCCTAACAACACGCACCGCGCATGATCACTAACACCACGTATCACTGTGGGGATGACGTCACAACATGGCCACTCACGTGGGTTACCATGACAACACAACATGGCGCCACTGGATCACGTGACATGACGTCACATGAGATCCCCCGATGAGATCCCCCAACCTACGCTCGAAACGTGCATGACATACTACTTCTATGTTGTGTCCTTGGCAAGACACTTAATTTCAGTCGCTCAAGTGGCAGCATGGAGGCGCAGTGTGCTAAGGCGTACATGCACATTGGTGGTACGAACTGGGCCAAGGAAAGTTACCGGGAATGCACCAAGGGAGCTCCAGACACGGAGAAAAGTTTGATTTTGCAAACTGACTGAACGCAGCTTCCTTGCATCTGAGCGATTAATGGCAGTCAACATCGAGGACATATCGATGGCATTTTTGTTTCATCTTCATCGCTCAGATCTTTCTACCGGAGAAGGGGTGGAGGACACCGGGAAGACCCTAGTTCGGTCCAATCGGCGCAAATTTTTTTGAAGGAACGCTGTTTCTTTTGATCTGAGCGATCGATGAGAGACACGACTGCTGATATATTCTCTATGTGGACTGCCAGAACATTTCGATATACTGGCAGCCTGTGCCATCAGATCCATTTTGCCTTTCGGTCATTCTCACGAAATTTCACGTACGCTGAACAGGTGTTGGGCTGAATCAATTTTGGGGGCCCAATAAGGGGGGGGGGGGGATTTTCCCGGTGTCCCATACGGCCAGTTCCTTGCACATTTCTTCAGCCGATGTTAAACCTTCTAGTGCGTGGTTAATGAGTTGGAAAGTCCGACAGTTGATTGCCACTGCTCGGTGGTTCTCTTTGGGTTCGCGGTTTCCTCCACCAGTAAAACTGTCCGACACAATAGAATAGAATAGAATACTTCATTGCACTACCAATATACATGATCTGGTATGACACAGATGCTGTTTAAACATGTGAAAATACAAAATACTACTTATCAAACATCTAACCTAGGAATAATACAAATATTTTCAGATAGATAAAAAAAACAAAATATGATCCTAGCTGTTCAAAGTATCGTTAAAACCAAATAAATAAATAAATAAATAAATAAATAAATAAAGCACATTTCCCTCCCCTTTACGTCACGCCTCGCCTGTAAAAAAGAACAGACATTTCAAAAAATTTCAAAAAATGAGAGCCAGCTTGGGTTTGACTGTTTGAGCACTCTATAAACCAGTGTAAATAGTGAGTGTCTTAATTGGAATCAACAGTCCGACTGTGCCGTGAATTACTGAAGGCTCATTTTTAATGAATGATCTATACCTGCCATAAATACTTAAACACTGTCTGAAATAAATCAAAATGATGGAGCAACAGTTCGCAAACATAAAGAACTCACATTATTTTCCACAAGTAATCTACGGGATATCCTTCCTCAGACACATGTCTGTAAATATTTTTCAATATAAAATTAGTTTTATTTGGTAATATTTTTTTATCGTTTCATGACTGTCGATTGAATAGCTTAACCCTTTACCTAACGCAAACGATATCAAAATTTATCTTTTTAAATATAATTTTTAAAAAAATTTCAAAACATTTCAACAAAACCATATCATGTGACCCCTCATTGGAACGAGCTCAATGAGCTCGTTCCAATGAGGGGTCACGTGATATGGTCTTGTTGAAATATTTTGAAACATTTAATTTTTTCAACTGGTCAATTTGCACTTATATTTATTCGATAGAATTTAAAAGTGTGATGGTGTTTTTTTTTTTGTTTTTTTTTTATTAGGGTTTAACGACACATTAACATCCAGGGTCATATCATGACGGTGACAGTTTTACGGGTGGAGGAAGCCGGAGTACCCGGAGAGAACCACTGAGCAACGACGAGCAGCTGTCAGCTCTCCAACATCTTAACTCTGAACTATGCACCGCGGCTCTAGCAGGGTTAGATTGGTTGAAGACATGCGCACCTCCGACGTGCAGGACGCCTTAGTACACAGTGTCATCGTGCCCCCATGTAGGCAATCGGGGTTAAGTGCATTGCTCAAGGACACAACGCGAGAGCGCGAATCAGTCGCTGGTGTTTTTTGTTGACAATCAACAAAATAGAATAGAATAAAATTTATTTATTTATTTATTACGATTTAACGACACCTTAACAGACAAATGTCATATATGACCTTAATAGTACATAAACAAATCGCCCCATGAGTTCCAATGTGTTCTATGTGCCCACTGGCAGTCTACTGGCAGCCTACTGGCCTACTGGCAGCCTACTGACAGCCTACTGGCCTACTGGCAGCCTACTGACAGCCTACTGGCACATAGAACATATTAGAACCCAGGGGACGAAATATTCATGTTGAATAGAAAAGCATCTAATCACGCAACACGGTGAGAATCGGGTAGATATCCTATTGTAAACGATGCCATCTTACATCTCCATAAATATGTTGATAAATTATCCAAAATTGCTGGCGATAACATACTCTACAACTCATTCAAAGAGTCGCTCAAATGTAAAACTCCGAAAACTTCGATAATTCAGTTATCTCGTTATAATATCAAAGTTTCCGATGCTAATACGCTAACCAATAGTAATGGAAAATGCCTGAAAGATGTACTAGAATCTCAGCATAAAGAAAGATTTACTAAAGATATGTTTAATGATGACAAAATGAAAGGCAGTAATAAGTTACAAACGTATCGATTAATTCAAAATGAATACAAGCTTGAACCTTATCTGAAAATCACCAGATCTCGATAGGCCTGGGAACTGTTTACTAGACTTAGGGTTAGTAACCATAATTTAGAAATAGAGAAGGGTAGACATAAACAACCTCCAACGCCAGTAACTGATAGAAGATGCCAGGTATGCGATACCGGTGAAATAGAGAGCGAAAAACATTTTGTTATAGATTGTGAGACATATGCCGAAATTTGGGAAACAGGATTCGAAGAAATTATAAAAGAAAACAAAGAATTTAAACAATTAAATGATTCGGAGAAATACTATTATATATTGAAAAACTGATAGTAAATGGATTAATATTATTTCTAACATGATCTGGTCATTCTTCTGTAAGCGAGATCACCTTGTTAAAGCAAAAAGTCATTAGTATTTTATATTATACACAGTGGCGGCGCCAGAGTTACAAAAGTGAGGGGGTACAGTTGGGGATTGCGCAGCGCCGAGCTGGGGTGGGTTTGGGGGGGGGGGGGGGGGTCCTCTCCCTAAGTTGAAAATTTTTTTAACTGTTTTGCAACAAAATCATGCGAATATGGATATCATTGGAACCGGCTGATCAAGCCGGTTCCAATGATATTCATATTTGCATGATTTCATTGAGTTATACCTTTGAGAATTTTTCTAAAATATTAAATTTTATTTATTTTTTAAAATTGCTGTAGGCTGAATTCCATACGGATGCCTTGCACGCTCTCGATTCTAGCATTCGTCGAATACTCTTAAGCACTATGTTTCAGTCCGTTTAAACGCAGCATGCCTTGTTGCAATTTGGACCCTCGACTCTTGTTTGTTGTTTGCAGCTAGCGTGGGGGGGGGGGGGGGGGGGGGCAAACATAATTTCAAAACTTCTCTGATTTAGTGCACTTGGGAATATGGGATTAAGCATACCTACTATTACACCACAACCGTACTCAGTACAACAAAAATTAAAATGATAGTATTGTTTTACTACGCTTGGCGAAAAAAGTGGAGGGGTAAGTACCCCCACATACCCTTCCATGGCGCCGCCACTGTTTATACATCATGTTTATTAAGTCTTGTTATTGGTTATGTTTGTATTGTGCAACTGCCATTATGGTGTAATGCATTAAACTATTAAACTAAACTAAACCAGCGTGTCGGTGACTGTTTTACGGGTAAAGGAAGCCGGAGTACCCGGAGAGAACCACCGAGCGACGACGAGCAGCTGCCAGGTCCACAACATCGTAACTCCGCACTGCAGAACAGGCTGGGTTAGATTGGTTGAAGACATGCGCACCATCGACGTGTAGTACGTCGTACTACACGGAGTCATCGTGCCTCCATGTGGGCAATCGGGGTTAAGTGCCTTGCCCAAGGACACAACGCGGGAGTCCGAATCGATCGCTCAGACCGTCACCCACCCAAGGACTAACCGGCCTCGACGTTGCTTAACTTCGGTGATCTGACGAGAACCGTTTACCGCAAACACCACGCGCTCCCACTTAGAATAGAATAGAATAGAATTTATTGCACAACCACACCACAAAGACTGAGTATGGCACTTCAAAAACAATAAAATATACATACCAGTCATATATAGGAGATGCAAATTACATGTATACAGGGTCGAGGTGTGCTCGTTGATATTTTTGGGTTTATTCTGTGAAAATACTATGCGTCAGTTCATCCCTAATATATATGTCGGAAAAATATGTCAGAAGAGTTTCCTTGTCAGCAGAACTACCCAGGCGTGGATGTCGGCGGGGCCAGCTCAGTGAGTGAGCTGTTTCCGGCGACATTGTTACTTGTATACACCACCCCCACCCCTCCCACTGGGAACTTTGCAGTATATCAGATATTATACCAGACCAGTTTATTTCTTTTTTCTCTCCGCCAATTGTAGACTAATCTAGGGATTTTAATGTTTCATTACGTGAAATCATTTTCGAAAACTGAGTTAAGATAAGATCTGTTAACTTTTTTAGCCTGCGGGGCTCTGTGAATATAAAATTCGGATCAGTGCGGATCGAATAACGACGCGAATCAGGCAGTAGATTTCGAGATCATACCGCTATTCAATTAAGTTGTTGACAGTGCACTTTTTTTTAAACCATACGTATTATCAGTCTCCTCAAGTATTGTAATTAACCCTTTACTTAACATGAAAAGCAGACGACACTTGCAAACAAAATTCTTGAAAAACTAATTTTTTTTCATTTTTTGTCTCAAAAAACATAGGTTATGACCCCTCATTGGAACGAGCTCGACGAGCTCGTTCCAAAGAGGGGTCATAACCTATGTTTTTGAGACAATAAAATGAAAATATAATAAAAATTAATTGGCGATTTTTTAGAATAGCGCTGGCCGGTTTGGGGCGTTATGTTGGGTAAAGAGTTATCGAAGACCCCGCCCGTATGGGCAAGACAATCAAAAAGTCGGAATAATCCAGAACGGGATCAAAGTAGTTTTCGGCAACGGAACCTACTTGGACTCTTCTTCTATCATCAGGGATCAATATTATAAAATATTTAAAATTGTATTTTCTAGAATTGTATTTTCTAGTTATGACTTTAAATAAGTTAAAATGAAACATTAGCATTTTCAAAGGTCTGGCAATTTGCAATTGACAAATTGTCATATCTTTTAAAATGCCAATAATTCATTTTAGTCAGTTACATTAATAAGAAGAAAATACATTTTGGAAAATACAATTGTAAAATTTTAATAGTATTGGTCCCAGGAGACTAAATTATAGAAAAGGAGTTCAAGGGGAGACAACTGGTAGGATTTCGACAGCATCTCGACAATACGGAAATTTCCGAATCAGCCCGACTCAAAACAAATCGATTCGAAAAATTTTAACGACTTCGAAGCGAATCAAATTTCGATGCTTCGCGGAACTCTAAATGATCAATTAATATTTTCAACCTTCATCCTCTGGCTATAGGCCGAAAATATCCTGATCTACCTTACTCTATTATACGCTATGTTTTTGAGGATTAATTCCAAAAAAGTGTCGTCTGCTTTTCGTGTTAGGCAAAGGAATGAACTAAGTAAAAAAAAAAGTTGATTAAAACGGTTCTAGTATATTCCTAATTCATCAAAATTGTGAGGGAAGAGAAACTGGATCTAAAAATGTGGAAGACCGTGGTTCTAGACTCCATAACCACCGCCGGTATCCGCCGCCAGTGTTGTAATGTATAGCCCTTTATCAGTACGTTCTCCAATTCAAAATACACGAAAATCCACTTTTCTGTGATCTTTTTCCACATGCTAAACGAACAGACACCAAGGTGTCCAGATCAATTTACAGGGCATGCATAGAAAATAAATTAACACTTGGAAATGTAAATCGAATTTGTATGGCTCCAGCAATCTCGTCGGAGAATCGCCGAGTGTAAAGCTATCTGCTAGGAATAATTTTCAGAACTTGAGACGGAATATCATTTGTTCGTGTCCAATGAATTAGCAGCCTTTTGCCCAGAGGTCTATAGTTGAACATAACATAATACGATTGGTGTCGTGAAAATTTCTGTAACATTTATTGACCCTGTGGGCCGCCAGGGGTAACTGCGTTGTGTCCTTGCACAAGTCACTTAATCCCGATTGCCCACGTGGTGGGCACGGTGACGTTGTGTACAAAGGCGTACTGCACGTCGATGGTGCACCTGTCTTCAACCAATGCTAAACCTGCTTGTGTGGAGTTAGTACATGGGGAGCTGACAGTTGCTCGGTGGTTCTCTCCAGATACTCAGGCTTCCTCCACCCGTAAAACTGTCCGACACGAGGTGACCCTCAGCCCTGGCTGTCGAAAGTGTCGTTAGACTCCAATAAATAAATAAATAAATAAATAAATAAATAAATAAATAAATAAATAAATAAATAAATTGACCCTTTGGGAACTGGTTGAATCCTTCCATTGATGGTAGCGGTTTAGCCATAGGAGAGGAGAATCGTGGGGGAGGGGGTGGGGGGGGGGTCACCCCTCCCACTTTACCCGAAAAAATGTTAACCTTACATATATTCGTGCCCGAAATCCCTACAACCTGTTTCATGTTCTCTCACCCTGGGATATTTCTTAGGCCATTTTCCTATAGTTATTCCTCCAATTTCTGGGTACTTTTGACTTCAAAATACCCAGAATGCCCCAGCTGACATGAGAAGTAAATTGTTTCCCCGGGGAAGACTCTGAACCTTCGCCTATAGAGAACACAAAATTTTAACCCAACGCGAGGTGAAATGAAGTTGGAGGACTAAACTATTTTTCTGCTGCCAATATTAATAAAAAACGTTTTGCGAAAAGAAAATTCTTGCTTTCGATGACAAGATGGCGTTATCCGGACAAAAGATCCCTAGCACAGGAGGTCCAAGAACAAATGGTCCATCCCCGGACAGTGGAACCGGAACCACGGAGGCGAGTGTTTCCATTGTCCTACTGTCACGGGCCCAAGCAGAGGCGGCTACTTTCTAAGGGGGACAGCGGGGGTAGTTTGTGCTCCTCACAGATCTATATATGTTCTCAACGCGTCTACTGTGATACCCTTATTAACCGCAAGTGACGTGGCTATTATATTCATATGCAGAATGATGTTTCTGTGTCGGTCTTGACAACAAGCTTCCCGAAATTGGTCATACATCTTAAACATTTTGGTATAGTGAACGCTAGTGTTCATACCTGGTCCGAAACTGTCTGGTGCCAAAATTTTAGCAGTTCTGGATATTTTAATAATGTGCTTTGGTGTCAAAGGGGGCGTTCCTTCGCTGTATAATCCAAAGAAATTGATCGTGTTTTGAAAAATGAACTGGCAATTATTCAAGAGTGACCGGACAACTGGTCACGGAAGAATCCGAAAGAATTCGAAAGTTCTGACGAAAATCCGCGGTAGTCAAGAAGGGTGGTTACCTTAGTTATATCTCTGTCACTGGTTCAATTAATGGTCAGGCTGATTGCTGTCGATACGTATGTTTATTGTTGCGCTTAGATAATAGCTCGTTACTGGACCGATTACTGTTAACCCTTTATCCAACGTAGCGGCCAAAACCGGCCAGCGCTATTCTCAAAAATCGCCAATTAATTTTCATTATATTTTCATTTTTTTGTCTCAAAAACATAGGTTATGGCCCCTCTTTGGAACGAGCTCGACGAGCTCGTTCCAAAGAGGGGTCATAACCTATGTTTTTGAGACAAAAAATGAAAAAAAAAAATAGTTATTCAAGAGTTTTGTTTGCAAGTGTCGTCTGCTTTTCATGTTAGGTAAAGGGTTAATCCACTGGGCTCCACGCGAGTCTTTACAAAAGCAGTATTTAATTACTCGCGAACGATATCCAACTGTAATCGAGAAAAAGTGAACCAACTCCAGCTTCTATCAATTGCCTGAGGCAGACTATACTTGTCAATGATGGCTCTCTATCACACGATTACGAACCTCCTAAGCGGCAGATTTTACTTGTCCGAAAAAAAACGCCACATCCCCATTGTGGAGAGGTAGCACCTTTGCGAGAGGCCCCCCTCTTGCTCTGGTCTCACCCGAGGGGCCGGACAACGATCATCACAAAGACAAACCATGACTTCTCAAATCATCGAAACCTGGACATCTGCCGAGCACCCGACGCTATCCCACATTCATCACGCCAAGACATGTAGACATAAACCTTAAACAGCTAAAGAGGGTCGAAAGGGGCTTGCCCCACAGCGTCCCTGCGCGCCTTCGGCGCGTGAAACCATTCCATTCCCTCGTTTCGATATATAGAGGATATCTAGTGTTTTTGAGTGGATACCGAAAATTATCTCATGAGTGACCGATACCAATTTTTTTTTTTTCGCGAGCTCTTGCGCGAGCGAAAATGACCATTTGTCTCGGTCACAAGTGAGATAATTTTCGGTATCCACTCAAAAACACTAGATTTTCTTTTTATTATATGCTTTTTATAAGAATCTGATAATTCCACTCGTTTCAACCACGAACTGATGCATGAAAGTAAACAGCGCATTGAATCTTTGAAACGCGGAAGTGATTTGATTGATACTCGGAACAGATAGCGTCTTGCAGGTTTCTAGTCCAAACATGGCCTGAAAGTCCGTAATATAAATTTTTGGTTTGGTACGTCCTTTGAAAGGACGTACCAAACCAAAAATTTATATTACGGACTTTCAGGCCATGTTTGGACTAGCGAGTTTCATGCTTCAATTCAAGGTGGATACGTGTTGAGTTATTGCTGGAAATGATCGGTATCCACTCAAAAACACTACATTTACTTTTCATTATACGTTTTTAGAACAAATTGATCATTTCCAGTGATAATTTGACTCGTATTCACCTTGAAGTGATGCTTTGAAAGCCGCCATTTTGATTGATACCGTGAAAGTGAAAATTTCTGTATCTTCACAGTGGGGGATACGATTTCTACCTTTCCGCAATTTCTTCGATAATCTATCGTTTAGCGTATAATAAAAAGTATTTATCTATAATTAAATCCTGCCTTTTATAAAGCTGATAACCTACAATCTTTTATTGAAGAAAAAACAATGTCCCATCAGGTCCCATTACCACTCACTTACAATTAACGTTGGATGTTTGTTCAAACACTATTTCGGACACCCTGTTGACAAAATCGCTGGGTTCGGGTGTGACTTTTTTGTGTCCTTCGTCATTGATCTCATTCCTCACAACTGCAATGGAATCCCTTTACAAGTGAAAGAGAATTTTTTGGGGTACCTAATTTTTCGCCAATGAAGATTTCTTGGTGTCAAATCAATTTTTTTAGTGCAGTTGGCTAATTTGGTACCCGACAGCGTGAACGCTGGTGAACGAACACAAATACGGAGGACTGGCCGTACATACCACCGGGAAATATCCCGCGGTGGCTCCTGTGCTTTTGTCCTCCTAAGTAGGCTTACTTCCATCAAATCCAGTAGTTATGAAAACACCAATCGCGGCGTCGACACATGCCCCAAAGACGATGATAATTTTGTTTTTTTCCAGTCTGGAAAATCAAAATTTTCTCTCGCGGGGCCGAACCACGGTCGGCCCAGTGAGTTCCGCGCCATTCAAATTCTCTTGTTATAACACATTGCCCAGGGCATCGACAAGAGCCCCAGATTCGAAATTCGAGGTAGTTTTTCTTACTCCAAATTAACAATTTTTATGTCATGGAGCCGAACCCGTGATGTCTGTGCCATCGAAGTCCTCTCGTTAAAACATATTGCTCCTGGCGTCGATAAGTACCTCAGATGCGAGGATCGGGCGGCTTTTATTTGTTAAACCTTTGAACCCTGGTGGTATCTTCCATGTCAGTTCATATGCAGCAATTATTTATTTATTTATTTATTGGTGTTTTTAAGGTCACATATTTATGCACAATGGCTAATCATGACCGTGACAGTTTTACGGGTGGAGGAAGCTGGAGTACCCGGAGAGAACCACCTAGCAACGGCGAGCAACTGTCAGCTTCCCAGCATATTAACTCCACACTAACTCAACACAGGCAGTGTTAGAATTGGTTGAAGACAAGTGCAGTACGCCTTAGTACACAACGCCACCGTGCCCCCACGCGGGCAATGGAGATGAAGTGTCTTGCCCAAGGACACAACGCAGTAGCCGCAGGTGGGATTCGAATCGAGGACCTCTCGGCTTGCAGCCCGCACCTCTACCTACTGAGCCACCGCGCTCCCATATGCAGCAATTAGAAGCGTCCATATTCATTATCTGGGGGCAGACCAATGAATATTTTCAACGTGCAGCCTTAGGGCTGCACGTTGAAAATATTGATTGGTCTACCCCCACCCTTAACTTAGCAGGCATCCTACTTAATAAAAGTATGACGTACCATGTCCCTGCGCCGGTAAAGTGACCTCTGGTGTTCAAAGGGTTAAACATTTTAATTTTTATAAAAAAATCAAATAAGAAAGAATTGAGTTCTACTGAAAATTGATCGCAAGCAAAAATTCGGAGCCGCAAGCGGAGACTTGTCGAAATGGGAGAAGAGGCAGTTTAGTCATCCGAACGATGCAGTTTTCTCAGAGGGGAAGCCGAAACGTTCGAATTGCTGAATTACAGTACGTGGAGAGTGTATTATCACTGATTCACCCACAGAGTGGAGATTCCCCCAAGAAATAATTGCAAATTTGTTGCAAAGCATTACAAGCACAAGCAAGTTCCAGCCAATGGACCTCCGGGTTATTCCCGGAGCCCCGTTGGCTGAAACATTGCTTGTGTTTTTTGTCCACATGTACAGAATTTGAAAGTGATACTTTGGGTGATAACTCCACTCCCCGGGTGATTTAGTTACAATCCACTCTTCACGTACTGTAGGAGTAGGTGCAAAAGGAAACTTCGAACTTTGTGATAAGAACGAGAAGCAATAACACTGAGAAGTTTAATAATTAACCAGTTCTTGTCGGGGAAGAGGCGCAGGCTGCAAGCCGAGAGGTTCTCGGTTCGAATCCCACCTGCGGCAACCGCGTTGTGTCCTTGAGCAAGACACTTCATCTCCATTGCCCGCGTGGGGGCAAGGTGGCGTTGTGTACTAAGACGTACTGCACGTCGATGGTGCACTTGTCTTCAACCAATGCTAACCCTGCTTGTGTGGAGTTAGTATGTTGGGGAGCTGACAGTTGCTCGCCGTTGCTCGGTGGTTCTCCCCGGGTACTCCGGCTTCTTCCACCCGTAAAACTGTCACGGTCATGATTAGCCATTGTGCATAAATATGTGAGCTTCAACATCAATAAATAAATAAATAAATAACCAGTTCTCGTCAGATCACCGAAGTTACGCAACGTCGAGCGCGATTTGTAGTTGCATGGGTGACCATTTCAGCGACTGATTCGCGCTCCCGCGCTGTTTCCTTGGGCAAGGCACTTAACCCCGATTGCCTACATGGGGGCACGATGACGCTGTGTACTAAGGCGTACTGCACGTCCATAGTGCGCGTGTCTTCAACCAATCTAACCCTGCCTGTGCCGCGGTACAGAGTTCGGAGTTACGATGTTGGAGAGCTGACAGCTACTCGTCATTGCTCGGTGTTTCTCTCCGGATACTCCGGCTTCCTCCACCCATAAAACTGTCACCGACATGATATGACCCTGGCTGTTAAGGTGTCGTTAAACCCTAATAAAAAAAAAAACTAAAATGAAATAAAGAAAGAGATTATTAATTGGTTAGTTTCATATCGGCCGAGATATCTGCCCTCGGTAACTTCACATCAGCCTTCCACCTTCCGCCTCAGTCTGATATGAAGTTACTTAGGGCTGATAACTAGGCCGATATAAGTAATAACCTCCAAAAAACACGGCGAGCCTTAATTACACATAGGGTGGTAACCCAGTAACTGAATAACCACTTTGCCAATGAAAATATTCACTTAACAGAAGAATTCAGTTAACAGGTATATGATCATTCTCCTCTCTTCTGGTGATAAACTCGGCATGTATGTTATAACTAGAGGGCCGACCCAACCCATGACAGGTAGACCCGCCCGCGCGACAGAAAATTTCTAGCTTAAGTCTAGAATGGGTTGAACACTGACCCACCGTGCTACCAAATTGTAGTGTCACGAGGAGAGACCAAATATTAGTTCCCCAGTTTTGATCCAAGATCGACCAACAAAAGGTGTGCATTGCCGAAAATAGTTTAGGCCTAAAAAAGTGAAAAATCTGTTTCTCAGGCCCTCTTACATGGTCCTTTTGGCTCCCGCAATATATAACCAATGTAAACTTAAAAAAAAATACATATTGAATAGTTTATGTCTGATATTTAGTTCATGAAATTGATAAATATATCCCTTGAATGCAAGAAGGTTTTGCAATGCTGAAGCATTGCAAAGCCTTCTTGCACTCAAGGGGCGAAATACACCACTTCCCATGCTATTCTGTAGATTAAGTGGCCTAAAACATAAAACAAACCAAGAACGCGAACTTTTGATGGCAAAAAATAATTACAAAAATAAAAAATAAAATAATGCAGTTTTAAAAAAATGGTCTGAGAAACAGAAGATGTACTTTGTGGGTTTAATACTGTTTTTTACCGTAACGTTCCACAGTAGAAGTTCCCACATTTGGTTGCCGGTCTTACCATATTCTAAAGATAATTTATTTGCAATGTTATTACTGGTGGTTAGAAAGTAAAAATCAGTCTGGAATTCTTTGCTCGTTTGAAACAAGCCAGACTTAATATTTATGACACCGAATACCAGAGATAGGTAGTAAACGTCTTTCCATGCCTCGTCAGAGATTCTGAACCAACAAACCACACACCAGCAATTACCAAGTTCCAGAAATAAAGATCCCGACAATTTCGACAGATTCTCTCGTTTATCTTACTCACATTTCTAACCGGTTTATCGCATACATGCCACTTTTATCCGACGTTTAACAGATACAAGCACACGTTGCCGTCAGCTCAAATTATATTAAGATTGAGTTATTTGTTGGGCATGTCAAGGTGCGTAAAAAAGGCCGTAATTTGTATCGGGCGGATGAAACAACGACACTGACTGGTGTTAAGATTAAGCTTGTTAAGAGAAGACAGACGATAATTTTAAATGTCAAAATAACAAATGGCACGCTCATATGCATTATGTATGCATTATATTTTCATATCGCAAATAACCTCACAGCGGAGAAAACTCGCCACTTCCCATTCATCACATACATAATGTCGACAGAAGTCGTATAGTTTTAACATTTGTTTCTGCTTTTCAGTCTACACACATTCTACATTAATCATCTTGATTGCCGCCATTTGGTTAGGATATGCGTGTTTTTTGCAAAGGAGTTGTTAACCCCTCCTTAAACAAAATTATTTATATAAAGAGTAATCGCTTGACTGGACTGGTTACATGAAAAAAACCATGAGAGGTGAGGGACGTTGTATAAACACGAGTGCGCGAATGGGCACGAGTGTTTTACAATATAGTCCCTCGCCTCGAATGAATTATTTCACGTAACCAGTCCAGTAAAGCGATTACTCTGTTTATTACTTTTCATTATTAACGATAATTATATTATTTAACTCTTTACCTAACGTAACGGACAGAAACGGCCAGCGCTATTCTCAGAATTCGCCAATTAATTTTCATTTTTTGTCTCTAATACACTACTGGGTGAAATTGGCATCATCGTTCCAAGGAGGGGTCATAACCTATGTTTTTGAGACAAAAAATGAAAATAATAGTTATTCAAGAATTTTTTTTTTGCAAGTGTCGTCTGCTTTTCATGTTAGGTAAAATGTTTAAAAAAACCCAATGAAGTCCCCATTACACCCACGGCAAAGTGTCTTCGTTTGCGCGCACGGATACATGACCCAATTGTTGATTGCATAATTCACTTGTGAAGTTATCATTTATAATCAAACACGGAAATCCCAGTAAATCACACTTTAGAAAGTAATAAAAGATATTATTTTCTTCTCCAGAATTGCCCATTATTGATACGACTGCAGCATGGGCGGATACAGGGTGGGGGGGGGGGGGGAGGAGGGGGTGGATTTCCACCCCTTTGATATTTCAAAGCGGAGACAACAAGCAATTTTTCAAAGTCAAATTCAACCTGTGTTGAAATTCTCTTTACACGAGGAGTTCTCGCGACTAGACACCATCGTATAAACGATTGATACAATGTATGGTCTGTAGTCTGTACCTCAATGAGATACAGACTACAGACCATACATTGTACCAATCATAGTCAACATAAATGTCGATTCATCAACGAAAATAGTCTGATACATGTTATTTGGATGAAATATTATCACCATAAGTTCGTGAGATGAATAATGACTGGCTGGTCATACGCCGAGGGTGCTTGGAAATATAACGTTCACAAATTTCCTGTTTTGAAACGGGTAACTCGAACCCGTGTATTGCGGTAACGGCGAGGTCCGATAAACGCTCAGTTGTCATGCCGTTTCGCAGCCACGTATGGATCGTTCGTGACTCCGCCACTCAATTTTACACCCCCTCCCCCTTTTTTCAATCCTGGATCCGCCACTGTGCAGACTAGAAGTTGGCGGTATACCGAAAATACTGAACGGTAAAGGTATTACAGTAATACCGAAATAAGCCTTTTTCGAAACTGTCACCTTGGACACTAATCTATGCAAGGTCACAGGTCGCGAGGTGTAAACATTTCAAGAAAACATGTTGTAAGCAATGAGAGAAGAGAGCGGGTGAAGTGCTTCGGACCCTATTGCTTCATTGGTGAGAATTTAAAAAAAACATTTAGCCAAGCTTACCATTTGTTTAACCCTTCACCTAACCTAAAAAGCAGACGACACTTGCAAAAATAATTCTTGAATAACTAATTTTTTTCATTTTTTGTCTCAAAAACATACGTTATGACCCCTCGTTGGAACGAGCTCGACGAGCTCGTTCCAACGAGGGGTCATAACCTATGTTTTTGAGACAAAAAATGAAAAAAATAATGAAAATTAACTGGCGATTTTTGAGAATAACGCTGGCCGGTTTTGGCCGTTACGTTAGGTAAAGGGTTAAGGCAACAGCAATATTGTATGAGAACTTTCATTATTTCGAATTGAGTTCCTATCGACATAAATGGTGTTTGAATGCACGCTGTGTCATTACTTCGTTGCCATGGACACTGTTTTCAACAACTTCCGGGGATTTCCCAAGCCGAGAAATTCCGAGCAACACGTGTCCTTGTTGCCATTCAAAACAGGTTCTCGCCTCCGTAAAAAAAACCTCTGTAAACCTGCGATATTCCATCGTTTAACATCGTCTAGGATTGCCCCTTCAGTTAATTCGAATAATGACATCGGTTTTACGAATTTAAACTTGATATTTCACAAAACTAGTTGATTTGGCCGATACAGAACTCAACGCTGTGAACATGGAAATCGCTTTGTTTACACCCCGCGACCCGTGACCTTGCACAAATTGAAGTCCAAGATGGCAGTTTCGAAAAAGGCTTATACCGAACCGAGGCAGGAAGAATACACCGAAACCCGGAACTTTAAAATACTCGCCATTAACGTACAAAATATGAAGGAACCACCAGACATAACGGTATGCTGACTCTAACCCAACTTTGATTATTTTTTCAACGTTTGTCTTGAAAACATAGCTTATGACCCTCGTTGGAACGAGCTCGTTCCAGTGAGGAGCAAGCCAGAAAATAAGCAGACTGACATCTGCAAATTGAGGTCCCCAGAGGGTGAATTTAGTGATGCTACCCTGCATAGCAGGGTAGCATCACCAAATTTACCCTCTGTAAACCTCAATCTGAATCAGGGTCTCAAGAGTAAATAGAAAGAGGTACCCAAAGGATAAATTGGCCCACAATATGGGATAGCATCATCAAATTCACCCCCTGGGCACCTCATTTTGCAAATGTCAGACTTCTTATTTTCAGGCCTGGTGAAGAGTCATAAATTATGTTTCCGAGCAAAAAAATGAAAATGTTTAGTTATTCATGAAATTTTTGGTTTTGTTTTCTTTTGCAATTACCGCCTACTATTTGTATTAGGTAAACAGTTTATGTAATATAAAGAGATCATTATTCTACCTCTGAAACTAATTCACGTACAACGTTAACACGTCAATGCTGACTTCTGACGTCTTTCCGGTATCAGACGTGTTGTGAAGAATATTTTCCGTAATGAACAATTTGGTGCTGATTGGGAGCGCGGTGGCTCAGTGGTAGACTGTTGGACTTATATGCCAGAGGTTCCAAGTTCGATCCCCGTCCGGGACGACCCGCGTTGTGTCCTTGGGCAAGGCACTTTATCCCGGTTGCCTATATGGGGGGCACGGTGACGCCGTGTACTAAGGCGTACTGCACGTGGATGATACACGTGTCTTCAACCGCTGTAACCCTGCTTGGGCGAAGCTTGAACAGAGTTAGAATGTCGAGGAGCTGACAGTTGCTCGTCGATGCTCAGTGGTTCTCTCCGGGTATTCCGGCTTCCTGTAAAACTGTCACGGCCACGATTAGCCATTGTGTATAAGGCCATTGTGCATAAGTATGTGACCTTAAAACGCCAATAAATAAATAAATATTTGGTGCTGATTATGTGATGAAGTGCAAATGGTTAATGCTTGAATGGTTTCATTAATTCGTCAGCTATTTCACTGGGAGCCAATGCTTTTTTTATTACTACGCAACGGCTGCCACTTTTCACGGGTAGGGAATATTTCCACGGACTCAATAATATAAGATTCCAAACACAAATTATCACTATGAATAATCATCAAAATATAATTAACCCTTTACCTAACCTGAAAAGCAGACGACACTTGTAAAAAAATTCTTGAATAACTAATTTTTTCATTTTTTGTCTCAAAAACATAGGTTATGACCCCTCATTGGAACGAGCTCGACGAGCTCGTTCCAATGAGGGGTCATAACCTATGTTTTTGAGACAAAAAATGAAAAAAATAATGAAAATTAATTGGCGATTTTTGAGAATAGCGCTGGCCGGTTTTGGCCTTTACGTTGGGTAAAGGGTTAATGAAGCACCGGGTAAAACCCGGTGCTCCATTAATTAAAATTTTTCTGATGATTTTTATAACCTGGTAAACTCATGCGTGGACATCACTGCCCATGCGTGAATTACGACCAATCCACGACGGTAGTACTGCACCCTTTGTAGACTGGTTGGTTGGTGACGTACAATGCTGGATGAAATTGGCATTAGCCCACCAAATGGTCACACTTGACATTCCTAAAAGTATTTAAATAAAATAAATCATTCTAAATGCCTGAGGTTGTTTGTTTACTTACGTTATCAAAACACAATGTAATTGCATGATACGGTTCTCGAGTTCAATTGTTTGTCGCACGCAACATGTAACCGGAATGCGGAACTGTGCTCGAATTTCAAGCAGCATGTCGAAGGCAACATTTTAAGATCAACTGCCCGAGGTACACTCCAGGGGTAACAAGTAGAAGAAACTTGTCGCGTAACAAGTTGCTTCATCATTTTGCTTCGAGTCCCACTGGCTCAAAAGGAACAGAAGAGGAGAATGTAATTCTTAATATTCATTTGAAGGTCTATAATACCGCTGGAAGCGTAGGAATTGGTCTCAATGTATCAAAACCCGACCATGCCGTTTGCATATAGCCAACATTTCTCTCAATATGGTAAAATATCGCCGCGATCTGACGGTGTATCACCTACCGTCTACCAAAATACGACCCAAATACTGTGTTAGTAATAACAGAAGCTGATTTCCCGTCTCACCACATCTTACCACTGTATTGACACTGCAGAAAATGACACAATTTTCACAAGATGTTAATCGACTGGATAAACTCCCATGTTTGGAAGAGGTGATATTCCATCTCCCGGATAAATCTTCCAAAAAATTAAGGCAGGCAGATTGCCGGCCAGTGAAGGGAAAGGGCTTTAGATTTACATGATACGATAAGAAGTTCATGGCTGACAATTTTCCTCAACAGAGGACATTTACAGGAAAAGTTACCTCCCCTTAAGTTCCAAAAGTTTTCAGTAAATTTAACATTAAGGGTATGGGCATATGGAATTTGAAATGTTAGCGAATTTGAATTATCGATGTGCGCATCATTTCGCCAAAAGCTGGCCTTTTATTACACGCCTGTTCCATGAAATCCCCATCTACAGCAACACTTAACCATGCGGAAAATGAAAATCTCTTCCGCGCATATGTGTGGAACGGAACTCGTTGATGGACTAGTTTTAAATAGAAGCGAAATTTCGTTGGAATTTTCTACAAATCGTGCAACGCAAACTTGCAATTTGAATCGCTAGCGATAGCTAAAAATAGTAACACAGGTTCCCCTCGGATATTTCGTTGACGATAAAATGTTTTCTTGTTGTTGATAGTTAGTCCACTGAGTTCCAATGTGTTCTATGTGCCTATAGGCACATAGAACACATTGGAACTCAGGGGACGAGTTGGAAATGAATTGTCCTTCTAATAATTGCTTTTATAGACATGGAGGCGTGTAATAAACACAGAACGACACACGCGTATGAATGGGGTAATCGATATGGCACTTGTGCCATCACTGAAGGATAAAACTCGAGGCCTGCGGCCTCTCGTTCTATCCTTCTGCGCTGGCACACGTGCCATATCGATTAACCCATTCGCACGCGTGTGTTGTTCGTGTATTTCCTGCAGAGTAGTATAAAAGTAATATAAAAATACCGAAGCTTGCTTTATACAGCGCTATGGCTCAGTGTTGCGGCATTGGACTTCAAACCGAAAGGTCCGCGGGTCGATCCCCGCCAGGGGTAACTGCGTTGTGTCCTTAGGCAAGGTACTTCATCCCCGATTGCCCACTTGGGAGCACGGTGGGGCTGTGTAATAAGGCGAACTACACGTCGATGGTGCACTTGTCTTCAACCATTGCTAACCCTAAGTTAGTCCGTTGGGGAGTCTGACAGTTGCTCGCCGCTGCTCGGTGATTTCCTCTGGGTACTCCGGCTTCCTCAGCTCGTAAAACTCTCCGACACGAGGTGACCCGGTCTGTCGAAAGTGTCATTAAACTTCTCTCCGGGTACTCCGGCTTCCTCCACCTGTAAAACTGCTCGACATGAGGTGACCATGGCCGTCATTAACCCCCAGTAAATAAATAAATAAATAAATAAATAAATAAATAAATAAATAAATAAATAAATAAATAAATAAATAAATAAATAAATAAATAAATAAATAAATAAATAAATAAATAATTTTCCAAAGCACCCATATTCAGAAATCCTGGGTACTCCGTCTCTACAATCCCGCGACACAAGCACGGCATATTCTCGAATCTACTTGCAAAAGAGGCTTATTGCACGACCAAGAATAAAATGGCATGGCATGCACAAAACCAGGGACGTGACTAGAGGTTTCCGATTGGGGGTGGTGTAGGGTAGTGAATTTCCAACTAGGAAGGACCGGGAGAGGACCCCCCTCCCGGTCCCTCTCCTAGTTGGAAATTTACTACCGAGAAACATTTTGAAAATGAATCCGTGAAAGGGGGCATAACATTGATTCTAGTAACAGAAATGTCAACACATTTATGATAGAATTATCAGGTTATTATTATTTAGTATTTTTCTAGGAATTGAATATGTGCTAAACAAATGCTCAAGCTGAGAACTTTGAGCAATTCATACTTCCCTAACATTAAATCAGATCTTATGCAGGAATGATCAGTTTTGGATGTTTCATCATTTTATAACTGTGAATGATGGAATTGAATCGGGTTAACGATTTTACATGATGTGATTTTCTTGAAGTGCATTTCGAAGATTGTGTTTTATTACGATAAGTAAACGTACTATAGAAATCACGTACCGATTGACATCATGCATACTTATGAAGCTCGATATTGCATACACTGTAGTTGTAAATAGGAACAGTTGAAATTTTTGCCAATTTGAAATCGAGTTGGAATTTTGGGAAGTAAAGAAGACATCAGCATCACCAAAGAAGCTCTAAAATCTAGATAGATGGAATTTCCTACTACTCATGACTTACCCTCCGATTTCCAACTATGGGACATTTTGGTCAGGATTGCCCCCCCCCCCCCCACCTCCCCTCGCCACGTCCCTGCACAAAGCACACAACCAATTAAAATAAGCAATAGGTTAACCATGCCACACATATTATAAGAGTAACAGATTGAACAGGTTATTCGTTTCTGTTGCGTCACTCCTGTGATTGGGCAAATGATGCATGAATCCCATTGACAATCTAAAAACTAATTAGAATAACTTAATTGTTGTAAGTTCCATACAATGGTACATAACAATGACATAAAGCTCACAAAATGCTAATAGACAAATAATACCAGACAAGATTAACGGACAGGAGACAGCATCCATACACGAATATATATGAAGAACCACACTCGTGTACATCCACCCTTTCATACATAAACACATACACACATTTCAGCCGAATTGACAGGTGTAGGTTAATTAGATGATGATTGCCTCGGGCAAAGAAACATCGGTAGTTTTCACCAGAGGTATTAAACGATTGATTTAGTCAGTCTACTGATTTCTGTGCGTCAGTATATGGGTTACAAACCTACCGAATAACTTCAACATCTTCACAGGAAAATAGTAACGCAAATCTTTCCAGTTGTCGCAGAAGGTGAAAGTGCGGATGTCGCCCGCCGACAGAGTCCATAAGCTCATTTCAAGAAACGCTGTATTTAGAACAGGCAAAAAAGCGTGTAATTCATCTTCGACCTAATTTGTCTTACACTGTTTGCAGTGTCTCTGTTCCCTGGGTATTGGTGTCGGCTTTTGACTGCGACCCCGCTCTATCTCCAAGTCACAAGCGCTAATATGGAATGTGGTGACAAATCGCCTATCCTTCGCGGGAAGTGTATCGATATAAAACTCCTTGACCGAATGATAAAACTTTAATTTAATACTCTCCGAATGAACGCATTTTCGCGTGGATCCTCTTTTCCACGTCTGACGGACTCGCGTTTTTAATTGTTTCTCAAATTTGGGGGAATACAGTTTGGGTTCAGCCACACGTTCGAAACCCACAGGTCGAAAGGACGCTTTCAATTTCTGACGGACACGTATGATTAAGTTCCCGCATCTCCTCGTAAGCCAAACGTAACAATGGGTTGGTCTGAACCGTAACCGCTTTCAGCCAATTTGACACAAGTTTAGTTTTTTCTGTCAATAGCCAATGGGTACCTACCTAATTCCGCTAGTACTGCAGTATTACAAGATTTCGAGTGTACCTGCAGTATATTTTTGCAAAACTGCAAATGTACCGATTCAATCTGCTTTTCGTTATTTCGGGCTGCCTGGTCTCCCCATGCTTCCGAGCAATGTACAAGAACGGGTTTCACCAACGCATCGAATAGTTTTTCTCTCACGTGTATGTTACCCTTGGACGCTGATAAAAACAGACGGTTTAATTTAAAGTAAGCTTTGAGTGCTGTCGCTCCAAGGTTCGATAGCTCTCTGGTTAAACTGCCCGATGTCGTGAGAACAATTCCGAGGTACGCTGTATTTATTACACGCCCTTTCTATGTAATCCCCATATACAGCCAAACTAAACCATGCGAAAAATAAAAATCTGTTCCGAACATATGTACGGAACGGAAGTCGTTGATGGACTATTTTTAAATAGAAGCGAAATTTCATTGGAATTTTCGACAAATCGTGCACTGTAATTACAGTATGAATCGCTAGCGATAACTAAAAATAGTTACACGGACTCCCCTCGGAAATTTGGTTGGCGATAAAATGTGTTCTTTTTGTTGATAATTCGTCCGCTGCCTTCCAATGTGTTCTATGTGCCTACTGGCACATAGAACACATTGGAACGCAGAGGACGAGTTGTCAGATGAATTGCTGAATGTCCTTCGAATAACTGTCTTCATAGACGCGAAGGTATGTAATAAACACAGAACAACACATAAGTGAATGGGATAATCGATATGGCACTTGTGTCATAGCGGAAGGATAAACTCGAGGCCTGCGGCAACTCGTTTTATCCTTCCGCGCTGGCACTCGTTTTATCCTTCCGCGCTGGCACTTGTGCCATAGAGGAAGGATAAAACTCGAGGCCTGTGGCCTCTCGTTTTATCCTTCCGCGCTGTCACTCGTGCCATATCGATTTCACACGCGTGTATCGTTCTGTGTATACGTCTACTCTTTTCAATCATACGCGATCGTTTCATATTTTAATCATATGCCCTACGTAATACCATTACGTCACAACAGTAGTTCTGTACACATATTAGATTTCATTTTATTTTTATGTATATACTGTTGTATACCAGAACAGAATGGTGCGACGATACCGTATTAAAAGAGAGGTTAATAATAAATGGAGATTAATAATTCAATTTTGAAAAGACCCAGATGCTTGCCTTAAAATGATTCATCGGCGATTTCCCTGGTGGGGTAACTACAGCTTACCAATACTGTGTGCAGCGACTGTAAACCCACTGTGAATGTTATTAATGTCGGGACATTTAAAACATCAAAGCTATAAAATCTATGAAAAATTACAAAAGTCAGCGGTGCTGGTCTATTAGTTAATGAGATGATAACTAACTTTAATACACTTCCTCTTTTGCTTTGATCCCATGCTGATGCAATTTTAATCCTCCCTAAAAATTTACAAATCGCGGAAACATATTTTCCACAGATAGATTTCATTTTATGTCTAGGTAGATTTTATATAGTCATGGCCATAATTATCTTCAGATAAGTTGGAGTGGGTCCGAGTTATCCCGACACGGGGGTGTAGCCAGCAATTTGTTTTAGGGGGTCGCCCACAATGCAACTCAAGGATTAGAAGGTCTGGCAACTAAAAAGACTGAAATCTTGGCCAGAGTCCAAGCCTTAGCCAAAGATCAAGTTGGAGGAGATTGTGGGAGGGGGTTACCCCTCCCATAATCTCCTCCAACTTGACCTTTGGCCATAGGTTGTGGTCCGGTGGGGGTGGGGAGGGGCTCTCCCGGAAAAAAATTCTTCAATATTTGGTAGCAGCAGTGATCAGAGATTTCATGCTGAGTGAAGGTGAAATCAAATTCAATGTAAACATGTATTAGATTGCTGTGGAGAATATCGGCCTCGGACCTTTGGGATTCGGGGGTGGGGGGGGGGGGGGTCATACCCCCTGGCTACACCCTCGCGACAAAGGCCCGAATCTGTCCTGCGGTTCTATCCGTATACATCTGCGGTTCGGCGAATGTTTTAGACAAGAAGGCTAGAATTGGTCCACGACATTTTGTCGCACGACATTGTACAGCGCGAAACTATGCCGCAGGTAATTTTGCCACCGCGACAAATTGCCGCGCGACAGCGTGCCACAGTTTTGTAAAATTGATAAGTATGTTATTTATATTTTCGAGAATTTGTATATGGATTATCAAGTTCGTCTATTGAAGCCAGGGGTGTACCCAGCATTTTTCTTTTTCTTTTTTTGGGAGGGGGTGGGGGGGGGGTCGCCCACAATGCAACTCAATGATGAGAACGTCTGGTAACTAAAAGACTGAAAACTTGGCCAGGGGCCAAGCCTTGGTCAGAGGTCAAGTTGGCGGAGATTATGGGAGGGGGTAACCCCCTCCCATAATCTCCTCCAACTTGACATTTGGCCATCGGTGGTGGTCCGGTGGTGGTGGTGGTGGTGGTGGTGGGGGGGGGGATTCAGTATTTGAGATCAGTAGAGATCAAAGATTTCATGTTGAGGGATAGCGAATTAAATTCAATTTAGGCTTGTATTAGATTGTTGTGGAGAAAAACGGCCGCGGACCTTTGGGAATCAAGGGGGGGGGGGGGGGTTATACGACCCCCATGACCCCCCCTGGCCACACCCTTGGAAGTTCTGTGAAAAGTGTTTTGCGTATTTATGTATCACTATCTAAACTGTTGACAATTGAAATGTACATGGTATAGATTTTTTTCAAAACACAACCATCTCTGAGCATAAGAAATTAAAAAAAAAACACATCGATTATGTCATTTATTTATTTATTTATTGGGGTTTAACGACACTTTTGACAACCAGAGTCACCTCGTGTCGGACAGTTTTACGGGTGGATAAAGCCGGAGAAACCGGAAACAACCACCGAGCAGAGGCCATGAACTATTAGTCTCCTGAATGTTCTAACTCAACACGAGCGGGTTTAGCATTCGTTGAAGACATGTGCACCATTGACGCGCAGCACGGCCTTAGTACACAGCGCTACCATGCATCCACGTGGGCCATCGGGTTACCCCTGGCAGGGATCGAACCGTGGACCCCTCGGTTTGAAGTTCAATTCCGTAACCACTGTGCCACCGCGTTCTCGATCCAGCAGTTAATCAGCCTTTGGATAATTAAAACTTTATGGTAAACCAGTCAGTAAACAAGCCGAGCCAACTGTGAGTGGTATCCGTCACAGCTAATGACTAAAACAACGGAGGTGTTAACACGAATTCTCAAACATCAATAGTTTTAGAAACCATTGATAAACTAGATGGGTATGTACAGGAAGCTGTAATTATTTTCTCAATTATTATTTAGTTTTTCAATTCATTACATCAAGCATTGGGATCATTTATCTTCATTTTGACAGCTCGACAAGTGGAACATTAAGTGGAGTAATTATTCCACTAGACATATAGCAGTCATAATATAACATTTATACAATCCGCCCTAAACGTTACAGTTGGACCTCTTGGTACGATATAACTGTACAGGAAGCCTTGCGTCATCTATCCTCGTTGTGACTTCTTTCCGTTCAGGGCTGAGGCTATTTTTATGAAACTTTCAACCAATAATAGCTAAGTGGCGCTCGGGGATTCTTTGTACCGCTAATTTCTTTCGGAAATGTGTTGTCTCGTTCTGATATGTTCAAAGGTAATGTTCTTATTAAAAATCGTTCGACCACCCCCAAAGAAAGCCATTTATTACCGCAAAAATGTGTTTGGACAAGTCCACAAGTGTATAAGCTCTTTGGGGTTAATTAGTTCGGTCACATCCCGGCTATAGTCGATCATGCATAATCGTAACAGTCGGAAGATTTTAACCCGCCACGACCACAACCACAACCAAAGACTCGCAATGTAAATCATAATATTATTGTCATTATATTTTTAAAAAAAAAAAAAAACTATATGTATATATTTACTCCCTTCAAACCCGATTTACCTGAGGATAACAGACGTTCTCGGCAAAATAACCTCACTCCGTGCCGCTTATTTAAAGCTGACTACAGACTAGAACCAGATATGATATTTACGCAATCGACAGAGACGCAAATAGTTTTACGCCGTTACGTATAAGTAAACATGGTCCCGGGATTAAACCGGATCGTCATATACAACCCCCTGTCCCGGTGGAAGAAATGCGATCAGGGCGAAATTCTCTGTCCGACTTTGCGGCCAAAACACCTGAATGTCATGTCCTTATTGACATATTTATATATATTGCCGCCCTCGAGCGACGCCGCTGGATGTTGTCGCCCCCCCCCCACCCCCACCCCCTCCGATTGACCGCAACATGAAATAAGATTAGAGATTGTCGGTCGATAATATACAACTTACGTCGACTGGTACTCAACTTTCTAAAAATGAACCTGTCACAATTAGCGGAAGCACAGTGACGCCAATACATCAAGCCTGGAAATAAGCAACCTGTTATTTGCAGCATGAGGTTCCATGAGGGTGGATTTGTTGATGATATCCCACACAGTGGGCCAATTTATCCTCTGGTACGTCTTTCTGTTTAGCCCTGAGACCTTGATTCAGATTGAGATTCACAAAGTGTAAATTTAGTGACGCTACCCTGCATCACCAAATTCACCCTTTGGGGACCTCATTCTGCAGATGCCAGTCTGCTTATTTCCAGGCTTGCTAGGCACTTTTTGCTACACTTACCTTCAGTCAATGCCACCCAATTAATACGCTGATAAATCTGGCGATTATCTGCAAAAACTATTGTTTCATCCATACCTATAGAGGTGTAGTACCAATTTCTAGTCAAGTCTTGGCTGCCTATTCAAGCGAACACATGCCTATAGTAAAGCAATGCCAAAATATTTTTATCGTTGTCGGAAACGTATCGCCTTATGAATGCATTGTGCACATTCACACAACCGTTTTGCAGCCACCGAGTTTGTCAAAGTCGACTTTGGTCCCAAAGGGTTAAACACCATGCACTAAGAAACAAAGACCCTTTAGTTTAATATTAGCTTTTACATTTATAGCATTTACCTCGAGGCTTCCTGGAGCCACCTTTGATGGTAAGATACGTTACAGCTGGAGATAGATCTCTTTGCGCTGAGACTGATTCCAGTTTTAGGCTGCCAGACTTGCCACACTTCAAGCAGAACTGATTCTTATTATGCGAAAAAATAAATGGTTTGGTTCCGGTTATATGCTTTAAAAAAATAGGGCTGGTCGGTGTGGTTTTTTTTTTAGTTTTGTTTTATTTTGCCCACAGTAGCTTAATCTTTTACCCAGCGTGACAACCAAAGACGACCAAAGATCTTTATTAAAATTTTATAACATTTTCCTTTTTTGTTTCAAAAACAAAGCTTATGCCCCCTCATTGGAACAAACTCACCGAGCTGGTTCCAATGATGGGGGTCATAAGCTATGTTGTTAGGGAAAAAATGAACAATTTTAGTTATTAATTTTTTTAAACTGTCGTCTGCTATTTGGGCCAGGTGAAAGGTTGAAATGTATGGCCTTTTTTCGTGGTGCACATGTATTTGAAATCCGATATCATTCTAAATGAAGATAACATTTTTGTTAAGTACTTGTTGACAGATTAGGGTAGGGCATGAAAAATTAAAATAGGATCGGTCCGGAAACCGGAACCATTTCATTTTTTTCAGCCTTAGTACCTCGCGTACACATAATCTTATCGGGCTATGATGCTCGGCACACAGTGGTGGCGCCATGGAGGGGTATGTGGAGGTACTTACCCCTCCACTTTTTTCGCCAAGCGTAGTAAAACAATACTATCATTTTTTTGTTGTATTGAACGTTGCGGTGTAATGGTCGGTATGCTTAATCCCATTTCCCATGTGCACTAAATCAGAAAAGTTTTGAAATTATGTTTGCCCCCCCCCCCCCCCCTCCCATCCCCCCACACACACGCTAGCTGCAAACAACAAACAAGAATCGAGGGTCCAAATTGCAACAAGGCATGCCGCGTTTAAACGGACTGAAACATAGTGCTTAAGTGTATTCGACGAATGCTAGAATCGACAGCGTGCAAGGCATCCGTTTGGAATTCAGCCAACAGCAATTTTAAAAAATAAATAAAATTTAATATTTTAGAAAAATTCTCAAAGGTATAACTCAATGAAATCATGCAAATATGAATATCATTGGAACCGGCTTGTTCAGCCGGTTCCAATGATATCCATATTCGCATGATTTTGTTGCAAAACAGTTAAAAATTTTCTCAACTTACGGAGAGGACCCACCCCCACCCCCGAAACCTACGCCAGCTCGGCGCTGCACAATCCCCAACTGTACCCCCTCACTTTTGTAACTCTGGCGCCGCCACTGTCGGCACACCCAGATATTTGTACTTCACATTCCACTTTAATGCAAAGAGTTTGATCTCATCCCTTCTGCAACTGATAAATAAATACTGCGATATCTAATGGAGATGAGTCCACGAAAACATCCGAACACGTCCGACATTATAAATTGTTGATCGATGTGACCGGAACAGTGAAATACACGAATAACTGTATGTTTATACGAATACAATTTTAGAAAATAATTTTAGAAAATTTTAGATTTTAGAAATTTATGACAGAATGTTTGCACCCTTGTTGTCCATTTTTGGTAAACAATATGAATACCGAAAATGCGATATCTAATGGAGATGAGTACACGAAAACACCCGAACACGTCCGACATTATAATTTGTTGATCGATGTGACCGGAACAGTGAAATACACGAATAACTGTATGTTTATACGAATACAATTTTAGAAAATAATTTTAGGAAATTTTAGATTTTAGAAATTTATGACAGAATGTTTGCACCCTTGTTGTCCATTTTTGGTAAACAATATGAATACCGAAAATGCGATATCTAATGGAGATGAGTACACGAAAACACCCGAACACGTCCGACATTATAATTTGTTGATCGATGTGACCGGAACAGTGAAATACACGAATAACTGTATGTTTATACGAATACAATTTTAGAAAATAATTTTAGAAAATTTTAGATTTTAGAAATTTATGACAGAATGTTTGCACCCTTGTTGTCCATTTTTGGTAAAAATATGAATACCGAAAATGCGATATCTAATGGAGATGAGTACACGAAAACACCCGAACACGTCCGACATTATAATTTGTTGATCGATGTGACCGGAACAGTGAAATACACGAATAACTGTATGTTTATACGAATACAATTTTAGAAAATAATTATAGAAAATTTTAGATTTTAGAAATTTATGACAGAATGTTTGCACCCTTGTTGTCCATTTTTGGTAAACAATATGGATACCGAAAATGCGATATCTAATGGAGATGAGTACACGAAAACACCCGAACACGTCCGACATTATAATTTGTTGATCGATGTGACCGGAACAGTGAAATACACGAATAACTGTATGTTTATACGAATACAATTTTAGAAAATAATTTTAGGAAATTTTAGATTTTAGAAATTTATGACAGAATGTTTGCACCCTTGTTGTCCATTTTTGGTAAACAATATGAATACCGAAAATGCGATATCTAATGGAGATGAGTACACGAAAACACCCGAACACGTCCGACATTATAATTTGTTGATCGATGTGACCGGAACAGTGAAATACACGAATAACTGTATGTTTATACGAATACAATTTTAGATTTTAGAAATTTATGACAGAATGTTTGCACCCTTGTTGTCCATTTTGGTAAACAATATGAATACCGAAAATGCGATATCTAATGGAGATGAGTCCACAAAAACACCCGAACACGTCCGACATTATAATACGCATACAATTTTAGAAATTAATTTTAGATTTTAGAAATTTATATGACAAAATGTTTGCACCCTTGTTGTCCATTTTTGGTAAACAATATGAATACCGAAAATGCGTAGAAATTGCCAAGGAGAAAAGCAGATTCCGGTGATGCAATCCTCTGTAATTACCTTGACTATCAGTTGTACGTCACATCCGCTTTAACTATTCTAAGTCCGGATACTTGTTTTTTTTATCTAACAACAGATGGATGAAATGGATCAACAGTGTTTAAACCTTTGAACACGAGCGACCCAGGAACATGATACGTCATAACTGCATTACGTATATGTTGGCTGCTTAGTGAATGTGTAGAGTAGACCACTCAGTCTTTTTACAGTGCAGTCCAGAGGCTGCACGTTGCAAATATTAATTGTTCTACCCCCAAATAATCAATATGGACTCTTCCAATTGCTGCCATTGAACTGACATGGAAGATACCACCAGGGTTCAAGGGGTTAAAATAGTTCTTCACCCCTTTACTGGTAGGTAAATTTCCACATCTGTTCAAATGCGAACGATTCATTTAAATCATTTGCAGTCGCTGGTAGAAAAAACAATTCTGGGAAATTCAGATGTGAATAGAATAGAATAGAATACTTTTATTGCACAACCATAATACATAGAAAAGGTATGGCATCATAAAAAAGAAGGTATGCATATAATGTAAAGAATGAGAAAATAAAAATGGTAAAACGAGACAATGTGTATGATAGTTTTTGACTCGATACAATACTCCCTTTCTGTTCCACACAGGCTTATAACAATGCCCTTATGTACGTGTACATTATTCTTTTTCAAGTCACTGGAGTGTGCAAACAGGCATGCCCCAATAAATTGTAATATAATAATTTATATGAAAACTTTATTAATTTGAAGTTTTCACTTCTAAACCGCCGAGGCCCATAGCAATGAACTCTTAGACATCTAAGTTACTCTATTACAATCCACTGGAGGACACCAACCGGATTCTCCAAGGAATTATAATATAATAATTACTGGCAAAACGAGATGTGACTTCCAGCGTAGCCCCATTACAATGCATGTGAACATCCCTGCCTGTGGTCATGAAAACCGACTTTCTGCAGAGTTATCTCCCTTGAAATTATTAGACGAACGAGGGAGGTCCAATTAAGAAGCAAGTAATTACAGAGGAAACACCTATGACATCAGCAGAAATAAAGTTTGTTACTTTTAATAAACGAAAACAACAGACAGCTCTGAGAGCTGTCTGTTGTTTTCGATTATCAAAAGTTACAAAAGGAAACTTGGCTTTTCATGGCAAGTTGATTAGAAGCAACTACCTCACACAAATAATCCGTCATTAAGAATATCTATCAGTATAACACCCACCAACACTAAGTAAACATCAACTTTGGTTCTTTATTATTTATTTATTTATTTATTTGTGTTTAAGGTCGCATACATATGCACAATGGCTAATCGTGACCGTGACAGTTTTACGGATGGGGGGAGCCGGAGTACCCGGAGAGAACCACCGAGCATCGACGAGCAACGGTCAGTTCCTCAACATTCTAACTCTGCTCAAGCTCCGCTCAAGCAGGGTAACAGCGGTTGAGGACATATGCACCATCGACGTGCAGTACGTCATAGCGCACGGCGTCATCGTGCTCCCATGTAGGCAACCGGGATAAAGTGCCTTGCCCAAGGATACAACACGGGTCGCCCCGGACTTGGCTCTTTGTTCGGCAAATGTCTTTTTAGAGTAATTTGCAAGTCTTTATGGCTCTCTGGAAAAAATAGCAAATCTCATCTCCTATATTTTTATATTAATGGAAAGGACAATGTCTGTATTATATGTCACGATGCGCACACTGTTGGTATAATGGACGTTTTCTTATTTTTAAATGGGTTTTAACAAAAGTCAAACGTAATAATAATAATAATATAAGTTATTGCACAACCGCACTACAAAGAATGGGTATGATATTTCGAAAACAATAAAATACAAGAATAACAATCATACAAATGATATGCAAATCAGATGTATGTAGTTGCAAGATGCACAATCACACAAAACACTCAATACACACACACGCACCCCGCCCCTCTCCACACACACACACACACACACACACACACACACACACACACACACACACACACACACACACACACACACACACACACACACACACACACAGTCTTGTCTTCCCTACATACCGAGGTACCCCATTGTTTGTCCTTTGTGTGTACTAACGGTTTCTACCTCGTTTTGCCGGTACAGTTCTGGGAAAACAACCGAGGTAAAGGGTTTCTTTTGTCTTTTTTACCTCGGTAAGGCGAAACACGCAAACTCTTTTGTCTAGTTACCTCGTCAAGTTGGTAAGACAAACGCACACACACACACACACACACACACACACACACACACACACACACACACACACACACACACACACACACACACAGTGTCTTGTTTACCCTACATACCGAGGTACCCCATTGTTTGTCCTTTGTGTGGACTAACGGTTTCTACCTCGTTTTGCCGGTACAGTTCTGAGAAAACAACCGAGGTAAAGGGTTTCTTTTGTCTTTTGTACCTCGGTAAGGCGAAACACACACATACATCCTCGCATACAACCTAATAAACCCTCACACATTCGTATATATAGTGGGCTCAGAACAAATAAACAATTGACTACCACCTGCTATTGAATACATATACATTACATTTATCGAGCGCCAGCTCGAGTGCCTAATTTTGGTTAAAACCATATTTTTAGGGTAATTGCTACTAATACACCTCCAAGTCAACAGCAGACAAAGATACGGAAAAGTGGTCGGCAATGCCCCACAAATAAACCAACGTTCAAACCGATTGGGAAAAAAACTGTACACAAAGCCAGCTTCTGTATTTTATACTACTCTACAGGTAAATATCTGAAGCTTGCGAAATCGTCCCCTGAGTTCCAGTGTGTTCTATGTGCCTACCGGCACATAGAACACATTAGAACTCAGGGGACGAAATGATGCGCACATTGATGGTACAAATTCGCTAATATTTCAAAATTTCAATATATTTTATATGAAATTTCCATACCCATGGTCTTAAATTTACTAGAAACTTTGGAAAATTAAGGGAAGATAACATTTCAGTAAATCACCTTTAATAACGAAAATGGTCACCCATGAAGTGTTATGTTTGGTCTTTGTGTCGGTTTCGCAACATAATTAAAAAACCTCACACTTCCGGTTCGGCACAACAGGTAATTACGAAAGAACAAAATAGCTAGGTGTGCTGGCTTATCTGGACACATCAATTCATTATGTCAAGTAGAAAATGTAAATAGGTTGTATTTATGATAAAACAACACCTGTTTCATTAAATTAAATTGAATTACTCAACCAATATGAAGGTTCATACATCACAAGGGCAATTACCAACAACATTGACCCACTGGGTTGAAAACCACGTGTTTTGTGTGTCAACATTTATTCGAAAATTTACGATCAACAAACGTAATTAATAATTGTGATGTATGCGCTTGGAAATTATTCGTGAGCTCATCCGCGAGTTCATCCGTGAAAGATGTGTTGGACGCATATCCTTTGTGAAAGGGAGGGAGTGGTGAGTTAGGGTGGATTTATATACGTACTAGGAAGGCATTTACAACGTCGGCCGAGGACTGACATTTCATTTTTTTCGAAGTACTGTCTTGTCTTGGAAAACACGGCGATGTGTATAAATGGAGACATAATATCATCCCCTGACTGGCACATAGAGCACATTGGAACTCAGGGGATTTAACAGGAATCCACCCGAGTTCCCCTCTGCCAGTAGGCACATAGAACACATTGGAACTCAGGGGACGATATGCCGAAGAGATCAACAATATTATCAACTCCTTTGCTTGATAGAAATCTCCGAGCGAGGGGTTGGGTGAGAGTCCTACACAATTTTAAAGGTTTTGTATTCCACCCAACAGTGTACGGACATTGCGTTCAGTGTATTAATAATAATACTTCTTTGACCTTCCGCTGATTTGTTGCGGTTCTCTAACGCGGATGCATACATCAACCTTGTTCACCACGGGTTATTCACCAACCCTTCTATGTGCCTACTACACATTTGAAGTCAGGAGACGAGTTTTTGTAATCTCTGTTCACTCTCGGCTAATAAAACCTTGTCATCGACAAAGTACAGCTCTGGGATTTTGTCACCAACTTTGACCCACGTTGTGTTTGCAGCTCTTCTCTCAGTCTTATATATGCAATGTAAAGAATCTGTGACACTATGCACTCCTGCTTAAGACCTATCTCAATTGGACTTTTTGTAGTTATGTTTCCCAGGTTGAGCAGACTCAAATATAATTCTCAGTGGCGTAGATAGCTTTACGCTGGCGGAGGGGCAAGCCCAAAATTTTCCGACAGACCGAAAATTTTCCGACAGTGTATCAACAACAAAAACCCAAACAAACAGAAAGAATCTGTTGTTTACTGCAAATGTACTGAAAATTGGTCTTTTTTACCCAAAATTTACCCAAAATGGCATGTTTTTATCCCCAAAGCCAGCATTTTAATGTTATTAGGCATAAATTCGCCTAAAAATGGTCCCAAAAAATTTCCGACAAAACTTCTGGTGTGGGGGGGGGGGGGGGCGGAGATGAGAGATTGACAATGAAATATTCTCATTATCATTAAAATAAATGCGTCATGTTACCCTCGTAAATTTGCTTGATATTACCCGGGAAATTTCCCAGTTCCAGGTTCTCAGAGTAAATTCATTCCCGTTCCCGGTTCCTAGAAAACCAGGGGATATATTAAACCCTAGTTATACAGGCAGAGGCATTTCATTCCCGTTCCCGGTTCCTTTATCTACGCCACTGATAACTCTGATGTGACTGTTAGCAGTTGAACCGTTTGAAAAAGATTTGTTGCCACTGATAATTCATGTAACCATCGTTAAACCAGTGCGTTTTTTTGCTGCTGTGAAACGTGGGAGACAACCAAGAGAGCTACACATAAGTCCAACCCTTTCTGAAGCTGCAGGGGGGAGCACAGGGGGCACGTGCCCCTCCACTTTCTTCCACAGACATGTTTCGCAGTTACACAATAAGTTAATATGCCGGAATTCCTGTAATATTAATTGCAAATCCAAACAATATTTAGCCAAAGAATCCCACTTTCGGTCGCTTGGGTCGGTTTCTTCTACTTCAACTATCTTCCAACCCGAAGGCTGGCCTTCGGGTTGGAAGATGGTTGAAGTAAAAGAAACGGACAGTGACCACACAGCTAAACGAGAGACTATATAGCGAGTCATGGTACATCAACACACGGTGCCGAACAATGGTAGCATTGTAAATGTGTGCCCCTCCACTTTTATGGAGCTTTCGCCGCCCCTGCGAATCAGTGGCTGATGCATTATCAAAAGTGGCGGGACGGAGTCACCAACGAAGAGGTGTGGATGAGGTAAGACCATGAAATGATGGCACAAATCAGTAAACGTATAAGTAACGCTGCATTGGACACACCTTGGTGGATATCTCCAGCCAATATAACGCAGAGGCTCCAGGTTGGATCCCTCAAGGAAAGCGGAAGAAAGGGCTGCCGTTTACAACACGGCGGAGATCAACGGAATCAGAAGCTAAATCCAACTTAGGACGGAGGACAGTAGAGACAAATGTAGGAAAGAATGGTGCAGGAAAATATTGGGCACGGAAATAACGGAAAAGCACATTTATCACTATTTCAGGGGGCAGGAAAATATGGCGCAACAGGGTAGGAAAAATGGTACACGGAAAAAATCAAGGCGAATGAGTTATACTTCTTTCAAGGGGTAAATGTACAAGAGGTTGGTGACAAACGATAACATTGACAATGGTTGACGATACTTTCATTCAGTTAAGTTATATTGGACGTTTCACCGAGGTACATATTACAAACAAGGAAGCAGGGAACAACAGTTTTACTAATATATAGAGACATTGTATTCCTGTATAATAAACTATTTGCATGCCGATCCCAAAATACCGAAAATTCACTGAGCTCTGTCAAACAAGACTGAATTTGTTAAATTATTAGTTGCATTATGGGAAAATTTTAGTCGTGCGGGAGGAGTGGTGGGTGGGTGGGTGGGTGTGGAGGGAGGGAGGGAGTAACCTTATGCTTACATACACAGAGCGAATTCGCACTCAGCCATCCATTGGGTGAATATTTACTTATAATTTTATTTATAGACAAAGCAAATGGAACAAGAAATAAAAATACCAGTAATTCTCGGTTAACCCTTTACCCATGTAACGGTAAAAACCGACCAGCGCTATTCTCAAAATCGCCAATTAGTTTTCAATATGTTTTCATTTTTTTGTCTCAAAAACATCGGTTATGACCCCTCGTTGGAACGAGCTCGTCGAGCTCGTTCCAACGAGGGGTCATAACCTATGTTTTTGAGTCAAAAAATGAAAAACATCAGTTATTCAAGAATTTTTTTGCAAGTGTCGTATGCTTTTCATGTTAGGTAAAGGGTTAAAACATAATTAAAATGCAGCAAAAGTGTGCCTCATTTTCCTTATCCCGAGTGCCATCTTTCTTGGTTGTCATTTTTTCTGGGTGTGCTGAGAAAGTATATCATATTATGCCCTTCTTCCTGTGCCATTTTTTTAGAAAACCGTGGAGACATATTTTTGGTGACTCATGTTCTGGGCCGTGATGAAGGGGTTAAGAATGTAAATAAGTGTTTTCAGATATTTATCCATGCGGCTGCCCACATTGATAAACCTTTACGTCACTCAAGCAAGAGCAAATAATTGTTGAATAAAACCATAAATAATATTTCTTTGATAAAAATTATTTATAGTTGTACCTGTTCACCGACGGCCTTTGATCCCGTGGGTCTCTAATTACCATGTCAGGTTGCAAATCATTTTACCGCACCGATAATGATTAAGGTTGATTTTTTTACTTATGGTTGTCTTCCAGCTTATTTCAAATGGCTTGTATTGCAACTACCATTTTTTCTCCAAAAAATATAAATAAATTAATTAAAATAAAATAAAATAAAATAATTACGACCGATATTACGTGTAATTGATGAAATATTGAGTCATTTACAGATCACAAATAATAAACGGATCACAGCTCAACATTCTGTCCAGGAAATTAAGGCCCTCACTCACTGGACGCGATGCGATGGTTGCGCATGATTGTTTTACCCTTTGAACGCCAGCGGCCATTTTTCTGGCCAGGAACATGATACGCCATAAAGTCATTATATATGATGGCTGTTCCATAAACGTGTGGGTAGACGAATCAATATTTTCATCGTGCAGCCCCGAGGCTGCACGCTGAAAATATTGATTGGTCTACCCCAAATAATGAATATGGACTCTTCCAAGTGCTTCCATTGAACTGGCATGGACGATACCACTAGACTTCAGAGGGTTAAAATGATAATTAACAATTTTTCACCCCACGTATCGATCTCGATGCATACAGGTTATTACAAATGTTAGCTGAACCGGGTCAAGGTGACGAAACTAGACCAGCTGGGCGTCTTGTTTGATCTGGCTGATATGGTCTCGTCAATGAGACGGTATTTATTTATTTATTTATTTATTTATTTATTTATTTATTTATTGGTGTTTAAGGTCACATATTTCTGCACAATGGCTAACTATGACCGTGACAGTTTTACGGGTGGAGGAAGCCGGACTACCCGGAGAGAACCACCGAGCAACGGCGAGCAACTCTCAGCTCCCCAACATACCAACTTCTCACAAGCAGGGTTAGCAATGGGTGAAGACAGGTGCACCATCGACGTGCAGTACGCCTTAGTACACAACGTCACCGTGCCCCACGTGAGCAATGGGGGTGAAGTGTCTTGCCCAAGGACACAACGCGGTTGCCGCATGCGGGATTCGAACCGAGGACCTCTCGGCTTGCAGCCTGCACCTCTACCAACTGAGCCACCGCGTCCCTCAATGAGACGGTATATGACAAACCAGATTCACAGCGTGAAACACCGAAACCGGATATTGTGATCGTCCAGGTGGAGAGTTTTTGTGAGAACCAATTTGACGTACACTAAGTATCAATTCGCCGTACACCAAAACGTTTTATCCATCTTAACTCTTTTTGGTTAATTATTGGAATTTATACATATATACTGTTTCTGTGATGAGGTACGTTCCCGCGTGATGGGATTACCCGTACCCATCACGGATTATTTTTCTCCCCACCATACAGCGGTTACGTTAGCCAGAGGTAATCAGCGGTCACGTGCTCATATAATCAACTCATTTGGTATTAGTTGTTTTGAAAAACTAATGACACCATCGGAAAGAGCATGCAAAAGTTATGTATATACCAAAGGTATATACCACGAAATCAATTAGGAACGGTGGAATCTTGGGGTTTAAAGAGTTTTAGAGCATCAAACTTTGAACACACGGCATTCTGATGACGTCAATATGAATTAGTTGGTAGCCAAATACTATGCATCCCGTCATAATAACGTTATAAATGTATAACGTCACGTGGGTGGGGTGGGATACATCTGTCTCTCTCTGCTATCTCACCCTGGACAGACGTATGTTACACATGCAGTGGGGGGAGAAAATGATATAGAGAAAGAAATCAATTCATAACCAAAGTTTTAATGGATGAATGAAGCACAAATGGAGACGTTTCAGACGTTAACGTCACGAGTCGACGTCATCCAAGCTCAATATCTGGTGTGACCGCCATTTGAGTCCAAAACTGCTTGGCACCTTCTGTTCATTGAAGCAATCAGATTCGGATGAAAGCTTGAGGTATGGTGGCCCACTCTTCCTGCAACGCTTGCCCCAACTACGGTAACGTCTGAGGTTGTGGTTGACGTTGTCGCACACGTCGATCCAGTTGGTCTCATAAATATTCGATCGGGTTCAACTCTGGTGATCTGGAGGGCCAGGGCAGGACTTCGATGTGTTATCCTGTATATAAACGTCGTGAGCCTTTCTGTGTGCGGTCGGGCGTTATCATACTGGAAAATGGCGTTGGCATTCTGCATAATGGGGAGCACGTGTGGATGCATAATTTCATCTCTGTACCTCTGCGCCGTCAAGTTACCCTCAACATAGACAAGGCCCGTTCTATCAGTGTGTAAGATGGCTGCCTACATCATAACGTAACCGCCACCAAATCTGTTCACCTCCCGAACGCAGCTACGCGCAAAACGTTTTCCACGACGTCTGTACACACGGCATCATCCATAAACTCTGCGAAGAAGGAAACGTGACTCGTCACTGAACCATGCCGTTCTCCATCTCTGATGAGGCCATGCCCTTTGCATTTGACACCATTGAAGTCGCCGTCGACGATAATGCGCCGTCGAAATGACGCCACGCCACTAGCACGCAGACCTGCCTCGCGTAGACGGTTGCGAACGGTCTGATCTGAAATCCCCCACCGACCTGATAGCGTTGACGCTTTAGAGGTCGCTGTGGTTGTTCTCTCCCGCAAATGACGTAACCGGATGTATCGTCCTGAGCGGGGGTGGTCACTCGAGGTCTCCCGGATCTTGGAAGGCCCTGAGTTGTCCCCTGGATTTAGTAACGGTTCCACAGGCGTGTGATTGTGCTCGGTGAGACAATGAACATTCTCGCTACATTCGAAGCCGATTCGCCCAGCTGTTTCCAAGCGGCAAATGGCATTATTTCTCTGAGCTTCGGTCAAATGCGGCATTTTGCACGAGCAATATCCCTTTAACGCTGTGCGAATTCCGACCGATGTCCATGTCCATGTCCATTTATACCCCCATACGCTCGGCTCGCATGCTGGAGCGTGCAACTTCATGACCAGGTATTCACTGAGTGGAAACTTTGTTTTGTTAATTTCCTATATTTGGGGAGGGGGGGGGGGGGGTGGTCACGGTGGCCGAAATTATGCCCCATTGTCCAAAATGTTACACAATGTTTAGACCACTGCGATATGTCGTTAACCATATCTACAGCCACACTACATCACTATATTCTCCAAAATGTTCCATGTTATCGTGACTATACACGTTTTGCGTTTCTTTTTTTAGAACAGTATATGTTCCTAAATTTTTCCTAACTACTGAAAAATACCATTGAAATTAGGGTTTAATCCGGGAAGGGAATTCCAGTGTCCCCGGTTCCGAAAGCCGGCCCCGATACCCGGGAAATCTACAGCACGGAACCGGGAATGAAGCGTGGCACTGTTTGTGTATTGAAGTTTTCTGAATTGAAACTTTGTAGGGTTTCTTCAGCCTTTCAACGCCTGAAATTTTTACAGTCCTGATGATTCCTTACGAGCCATTTTCAATAAATCACTGTAGCTCTCACCCAGTTCTAGAGGTCCCACTCCCCCTTTCAACAGCAAGATCTTCACTCGCTTCAAAGTTCAAACTCGTCTTCATTTTCAGAATTACTAGTATCATTATTCGCTTCCTCCTCCAACACCAACACCCTCTTCACTGCCGTCATCAGTCTCCTCTGCTTAAAGCTGCAGCCCCCCCCCCCAATAATTTGCTCATATTTTGTTGTTAGTTTATCCATGATGGGAGCAACCGATGTAATCTGAATAAAACTGGACATTACATTATTTAACTCAGATTAGAACAGTGGCGTAGGAACCGGGGGGGGGGGGGGGGGGGGTTGGGTAAGGGAGATATTCCCCCACCCCCACAAATTTGTCAAAAGTAGGCTTT
>CM062293.1:25129676-25245523 GCA_031216915.1 Pictodentalium vernedei
AGGACGCTGCTTAGGGGCGTGTCCACTTCTAGATTTCCAATTGCATCACTTCCCCATCCATTAACACCCCCCTCCCCCAATCAAGTCTAAATTTTTAGCTGCGACTAGCAGCTCTATAAGTGGCAATGTCTGTCTGTCTGTCGGTCTGTCTGTCGGTCGGTCGGTCGGTCGGTCGGTCTGTCTGTGACTAACGAGTTTCAAAACTCAATAACTTTTGAAATACTTGATGGAATGACTTTATATTTGGCATGTAAGCGTATTTTATTGATATCTAGCCACTGTTCAATGCATGTGTTGTTCCAAATATTTTTCTTGGAGTTATGGCCCTTGATGAACTTAGAATTTTGTGAGGTTGCACCACCCGTCGCAGCTATGGCGTCGACGTCGCGATTTTTCAACAACAGGTTTTAACCCCTTTACCAAATTTCAAATTTCGTTATTTTAATTTTCAAAAAATGTCGGCAAAACCATATCAAGTAACCCCCTCATTGGAACGAGCTCGTAGAGCTCGTTCCAATGAGGGGGTTACATGGTATGGTTCTACGAGCTCGTTCCAACGAAAGGTTACAGAATATGGTTCAGATGAAATATAATTTTTCTTCTTCAACTATTGAATTTGTAAATTCCGCGTGAGAATGCTTCCGATTCGTTAGATAAAAGGGTTAAAACGCAAAATTCCATTTGTATCCCCATCTCATTTGGTTGTCTTGGTAGTCACAAATTTCAATTACAAAATAGTATTTGGGGGATTTTAACTACTTCTCAATCAGTATTTCAAGGACAATTACCACCGCAAATCTTTTGCGAAATTCTAGACATGTTTGGATAAATTGCACTAGTAGCACCCTGTCAAAAATTTCCAACTTTTTCCAAATTAGGACTGCGAATTTTGCTGGTATTGTAAATTTGACGAATGATGGGGGAGGGTGTTGAGACACAACAATATACAACAAATTATGTATTTAAAACAATGGTTTACAAATGAGAAAAACAGAAAAAAAAAACCCACAAATAAACATGTTCATGGTGTTTACCTTCAATGAACCCTGATTCTCCGTGACATAACGTGAAGCACCTGAAAATAACACCCACCTATTTGATGAGAATGTTGCTTCGATTTCGTTGGCTTGGAGTTTGGGAGAGCGGAGCTCATTACATATGGCATTGGATATCAAACCGAGAGGTTCACGGTTCAATCCCCGACAGGGGTAACTGTGTTGTGTCCTTGGGCAAGGCACTTAATCCCGATTGCCCGTGTTGGGGCACGGAGGCGCTGTGTACTAAGGCGATAGTGCACCTGTCTTCAACCAATGCTAACCCTGCTTGTGTGGAGTTAGTTCGTTGGGGAGTCTGACAGTTGCTCGCCCTTGCTCGATCGTTCTCTCCGGGTACTTTGGCTTCTCCCACCCGTAAAACTGTCCGACACGAGGTGACTACAGTTGTCGAAAGTGTCGTTAAACTCCAATAAATAAATATATAAATAAATTGGCGTGAGGTTTACACATATCCCTTTGCATTTTTGGCCATTAACTGTATAGGAGGAGAACGTATTGATGAAACTTTGGTGAACACATTTCATCAGAAACTTGAATTCTTTTCTGTATAGGCCCCAGAGCCGCTGTAACAACTCTCCTCGTTGCCAGGCAAGCAGTGGAAGCTTCTTTCTGAAGCACGTGGACAGTCTGTTCCCCCATGGGCCTCGTTGTGAAGTTTTGGTCAATACTCGTTCTAAGATATCCAAACAAACCCCAAAAAGTGATGCGTCTTTTATGTTCGTTGTCAGATGTTCAGCTATCAATCTTAACAAAAAATCTTCCCCAAAATTTGCGAAACACATTCTACTTTTAGATATACTGAATACAAAAACGGCAGACGATAGTTTCATTAAAACACGCTCGACAAGAAAAGATTCAGAACTTCAAAGATGAGTTTTTATGACATTATTTTAAATAAAATAAGTATTTTCAAACAAGTGATACGCTATATTGTATTGTTAATAAACAACAAATTGTTTTATGTCGGCTTGGATGCCCCGAAGTAAAATAATTGAACTTACTTGATACAAAGAAAAACAAAACATGTCGGTTATTACCAAGCCTGGAAATAAGCAATCTGTCATTTGCAGAATGAGGTCCCCAGAGGGTGAATTTCCCGTTGCTATTCCATACAGTGGACCAGTTTATCCTATGAGTACCTCTTTCTCTTTTAGACTGAGACCTTGATTCAGATTGAGGTTCACAGAGGATGAATTTAGTGATGCTACCCTGCTGTGCAGGGTAGCATCACCAAATCCACCCTCTGGAGACCTCATTCTGCAGATAACAGTTTCCAGGCTTAATTATTACAATTCTCTGGACAACCTATTTTTCTTTTTCAAAACTAAGGATAGCCGATATAAAAATAAACCTGATTCGTGACGCAACACAACATTACACTTTTTTTAGTGCAAAGCAGTGAAATGAAATTCCAGAAGTTTAGAACACGGTGTTACATGATGAAGTGAAATATGTTTATGTATATGTTTATCATGTGAATGCTACACCTTGTCACGTGTAATGTTCGTGCAATAAAGTATAAACATATCAGTTTGGGGGTGCTCAACATTTGCCATACGTCACCTTTGTTTCCAAAACAAATCTCAGGTGGAACAATCAAGTTGAATCAACAGGCACTATAATAATAATAATAATAATAATAATAATAATAATAATAATAATAATAATAATAATAATGAAGTTTATAGCCTCGGTTCCACAATGTGCTCGCGGGCTTTACAATGTCGAGTACACACATGGTGTATAAATACATAGACCCTGAGACTGATGCTGAATAGATACAAAAAGAAAAAGTAACAACTATAAACTATCAGCTATTAATCAACCAAGGTTAAGCTCAGTGTTATATACTTGCTTGAAGAGATAGGTCTTCAGAGCAGATTTAAACTGGTAGAGAGTTTGTGTCGTCTTCATATAAGCGGGAAGCGAATTCCAGAGCTTCGGACCGGCAACTGAGAAAGGTTGCAAGATGTGTAAACTACGTCATTGGAGAAACTAGCCCTTAGAGTTCTGGCAGGTTTGTTTCGAACAAGAAGATCAGTGAGGTATGAAGGACCAAGATTGCTGAGACGTTTATATATGATTAAAAGGATTTTAAAGTCAATCCTTTTCAGTACTGGGAGCCAGTGTAGATCTGCCTGTACCAGAGATATGTGGTCATATTTCCTGGTCTTGTTCAGAACGAACTCTGGCTGCCCAATTTTGGACAACATGCAACTTAACCAATAGAGATTTGTTGCAACCAAAAAGCAGTGAATTACAGTAGCCGAGACGACTCGAGACAAATGCATGGATGAGTATTTTCGTCGTATTTTCATCACTAACATCCCGTACTCTGCTGATGTTTCCAATTTGAGAGTAAGACTGCATGCAGATCTGTATGACATGAGTCTCCGCTGATAGGTTGCTGTCCATCATATAACCATGACTGCAAACACTAGAAGACGGTGAGACCGAAATCCAATCAAGCACTAAATTACACCCAGTACACTGATGCAAGTAATATAGAGAGCCTATATAAATGAGTTCAGTTTTGTCTGTGTTCAATTTCATAAAAATTTTCGATCATCCATCCTTTATTGTCGGCAAGACATTTCTCAATGCGTTCGGTGGACACCGGACCATCGAGTGGTTTAAAATGAATGTATAGTTGTGTATCATCTACATAGAAGCGGTAGTGAAGGCCGTGGTGGCGGATAATATCGCCGAGTGGTAGAACATATATGACGTACAAAAGTGGGTTGAGAACCGAACCCTGTGGAACCCCAAATTTTAGATTGTGGTCACTGGAGCGAACGTTATTAACTGTGACACTGAAAGAACGGTCATAGAGATAGGATTGAAACCATGTAAGTACTGGACCGGAAACGCCTATTTGATATTTTAGTCTTTCCGAAAGAATTGAGTGATCAATGGTATCAAATCGTTGCCTGAGTGCTAGAATGTTCTATGTCCCATAGGGGACATAGAACATTCTAGCAATCAAGCGACGAAATGCATCACTAAGGTCTAAAAGCACCAAAACTGATACCTCCCTACTATCCATTGCTAACAGAAGATCATTCTGGACACGGAGTGGGTCTGTTTCGGTACTGCACTAAGGGCGGTAGGCTGACTGATAAACCTCAGAAAGATTCATCTTCGAGAGATGCTCGCGAAGTTGCACTGATACCACACCCTCTCAATTACTTTAGAATTAAACGAAAGGTTCTACACAGGCCTATAGTTTTTTAACACTTCGACATCTAATCCTGTTTTCTTTAAGAATGGGGTAACGAGTGCATGCTTCATGCTAGATGGAAAGTGTCCTATTGCTAATGGCTGATTTAAATTATTCAGTAAGGAGGGTAGTAAACATGGCAAGCATAATTTAAACAGCTTTGTGGGTATGATGTCAAGAGGACATTGCTTTGATGGTGAACTCCTGATTATTTGACTAAGCTCTTCGGAAGATAATAGCCTAAATGAACTAAACTGTTCAGCCACTGATGTAATATCCACGTCTTGAGACGTGTCCCAGCGACAGGGCTGGCTAGATCGGATCTTGTGGTTTGAATTTTGTCGAGAAAGAATTTTGCAAAATTATTTGCAAGGTCAACAGGTAATACATGCTGTGACAGAACAGTGCCTTTCCCCTTGTGCAACAGTTTGTCTATCACGTCAGCAAGTAAGTACCAGTGGTCGTTTAGACGTATTGGCCACGATATCAGCCAAGTATTGCTTTTTAGCTTGAGTTATTTTATGATTAACATTGTCTCTCTGGGTCAAGTAAAGCTGTCTATGAACTGAGAGTTTTGTTTCCGCCATTGCAATTGTAATTTTCTCCGACACCTCTTCGCATTCCGAACTTCTTCAGTGAACCATGGGGAGACCTCGTGTTTCACAACAATCTTACGCTGGAGAGGGTCTATCCAGGTCAGAACTTCTGACCTGGATAGACCCTCTCCAGCGTAAGATTGTTGTGAAACACGAGGCCTCCCCATGGTTCATGGCGGACGTGAACTCGACTCTGCGTCAAATAAATAGACATTGGTATATCACACGCTTGTTCATTTGTGTTAAAATAAACTTTCTGTGACCAGTATCAATATTCTTAATAATATGATAAATCCGAGTTAAAAACAAAACTTTAGGTTAAGAACACATTGAAATGTGATTGCGTGCTGTCTGAATCGAGTTGCGTATCTTCGTTACTTTGCAAAGTGAAACTGAGCTACCATTTCGAAAGTTAAACATTCGAAATGCATGGATGTTAATAAAGAATTGCCAATACCCATGCCATAGGTGTTTGTATAGTTGAGTTATACGAAAGGAAATTAATGACATATGAAGTGAATCACTGTAGCCGCTGTCGATGGCTCCCTATTTCGCACCACACGTATTCATTATTTTGGAAACAAATGTGACGTGACTGTGCCCATAGCACATGACCGAACATGGGAAATGCTGATATAATATAATATAATAATAATATAATATAATAATAATAATAATAATAATAATAATAATAATAATAATAATAATAATAATATGATATCATATAATATAATAATAATAATAATAATAATAATAATAATAATAATAATAATAATAATAATATAATATATAATATAATATAATAATAATATGATATAATATAATATAATATAATAATAATAATAATATGATATAATATAATATGATATAATATAATATAATATAATATAATATAATATGATATAATATAATATAATATAATAATAATATGATAAAATATAATATTATATAATACTATATAATAATATAATATAATATATCAAATGCCCTTTTATATACAGGAAGTGTCCTTTTATTTGTGACCTGCCCCGCACCATAAAATTTGTTATTGCGCCCTTGCTTTTCTGGTCAAGAATTTGTAATAGACAATACGTCACCAATGCCGTAGACGAACTATTTAATTTATATATTTATTGTTGTTTAAGGTCACATCGCGTTGGACAGTTTTATTTATTTATTGTTGTTTAAGGTCACACATTTCTGTACAATGGCTAATCATGACCACGACAGTTTTAAGGGTGGAGGAAGCCGGAGTACCCGGAGAGAACCACCGAGCAACGCCCCCCCCCCCAACATACTAACTCCACACAAGCAGGGTTAGCATTGGTTGAAGACATGTGCACCATCGACGTGCAGTACGACTCAGTGCATAGCGTCGACGTGCTACCACGTGGGCAATGGGGGTGACAAGGACACAACGCGGTTGCCGCAGGTGGGATTCGAACCGAGGACCTCTCGGCTTGCAGCCTGCACCACTACCAACTGAGCAACCGCGCCCCCCGTAGACGAACTATATTAACTTTTTATTATTTTTTGTCTTTTTAAACAATATTTATTTCAGTGTAGGGATAAGAGAAGTACAGACAGTAAAAAAGGTAGACATATGTCATAACGAATATACATGAAAGTGGATCCAGCAGCAAGCATAACGCTTATGTGGGCTGTTTGCACGAAGAACATTACACTGTACATAATTATAAATACATGGCGAAATATATCTGTATATTTTAAAGTTATCTGTATCTATATTAACCCTTTGAACACTAGTGGTATCTTCCATGTATTTAAATGGCAGAAATTGGAAGAGTCCATATCCATTATTTAGGGGTAGACCAATTAATATTTTCAACGTGCAGCCTTCAGGCCACATACGTTCACTTAGTAGCCACCCTACTTAATAAAATTATGACGTATCGTTTTGCTGGGCCGGAAAAGCGATCTCTCGTGTTGAAAGAGTTAACCTTTTACAAAATACAATGGAAACCGGCCAGCAATATTCACAAAACTCTCCATTCAAATATTGATATTTTTTTTCGTTTTGTTGTCCAAAAAACATAGCTTATGACCCTCATTTGGCTCGCTCCAATGTAGGTCTAAAGCTATGTTTGTTCTTAAAAATTCTAGTTATGCAATAAGTGTTTTGTAAGTGTCATTCAGGCCAGATAGGGGGTTAAAGTCGATAATCGGAATTTATTATGCTGCACTCACAATTACTCCACTTTCTTCACCTATACCTCTACTTGGTCTCCGTGTACATTTTTCAAGATTCTGACTTGATGCAACACCTCACTGATGTCTCCAATACCTACTATTTTTAAGGGGGTTGTTAGGTAGATTGAGTACGGATGCTACACCATAAAGAGTCACTCCATTTTCATTAAGTAACAATTTAATACCACTGCCTGATAGTGTTGTCAGAGTGGGATCCACGAAATTACGAGGAACGTGAATATCTGGAAGTGGGGGGTCTGTTCGCCAAAGTCTCATGATGGATGGAACGGCGGTCTCTTCATGGGAACATATCGTGATGAACCATGGGTTTGTGACGAGTTCAAGGATAGACAAATGGAAGTATTTTGAGAACACCACCACGATGATTCGAAAATTTCTGAATCAGCCCAATTCGAATATAAACAAAGCATGGGGACGATTTTGAATCGAATCAAATTTCGAATCTTAGCTGGGTTCCAGATTCAAAACTCGAAAACTTAGCAATACTGATGAAACGTAGGAATGTTTAATCGCGATGCTAATGTCAGCCTTATTTCTTCTTTTCGACTCATTTTTTTTTTTTTTGCTTTACCACCATACACCAGCTTTTGTTGGAGGGGTGCCGGTTGTTAAATGAAGGTACCCGTGATATCTTCATTTTCTCCACCTCACCTTCAACTCCGATAACCGATCAAGTAATAAAGTTATCTCTAAAACTTCCGTCAAACTGTTACACGGTCCGTTACTTTCTTCCATTTATCAGTACTGAAATGGTTAACCGCATAACCGGTTTGAAACCGGTTACCTACCCAATCGATTTAAAAAAAACGTCAACCGGTTATCCAAAATATCGACAGTGATCGTCATTCCACGGTTAAAACATAGATTACATCTCGATGCAGCGCTGTATACATTGAGAAATAATCGACTTTGGCGTTCAAGACTTCGTTAATGATCGGCAATTTCCGTGAGAACTGAGTAACCGCAGAAACTATTCCGTAGTATGTATACAAACGAACGTTGTCGAGTACTCGACAACGTTCGTTTGTATACACACTACGGAATAGCTTCTGAGAATACTGCTTTACAATTCCTATAGTTTTGATCCCAGATTCGGTGAAATAATGGCTACGGATAACCGGATATTATCCGGTTATGGCTCTCGGTTAGGCGGTTACGAAAATGAGCCAACCCTTTCAGCTCTACCATTTATCTTATTCTAATCTCCATGCTGTTGTTATTCCAGCTAGCACACTGGTAGTAACAACGCTGTGAATACGTTACGTTTTTGTAGCTGTGACCTTGTCTGACAGTGCAACGGTGGACACCTATTGAGGTTTTGGCAAAGTTGTTCATTACGTTGTCAATAAATATCAGTATAACAACTTCTTAGCAACTTAGCGTTCCAATCGTGACGTGAATACGTCGTGGTAACACGGCCGTTTAACAACTTAAGAGTTCCAATCGCGGCGTGAATACGTCGTGGTAACATAGCCGTTTAACAAATTAGCGTACAAATTGTGATGTGAATAATACGTTGTGGTAACAACACCGTTTAGCAACTTGACGCTGTAATCGCGACGTGAAAATGTGGTGGTAACACAGTCGTTTAACAGATTAACGTTGCATTCGCGACGTGAAAACGCCGTGGTAACACAGCCGCTTAGCAAAAAGTCGTGGTATCACAGACGTTTAACAACTTAACGTTGCAATCGCGACTTGAAAAAGTCGTGGTAACACAGCCGTTTAACAACTTAACGTTGTAATCGCGGCGTGAAAACGTTGTGGTAACACAGCCATTTAACGACTTCTTACTTAGCGTTGTGAACACGGTGTTGAAATGTTGTGCGAATTTACATCATTTAACCCTTTACCCAACATAACGGCCAAAAACCGGTCAGGGCTATCTACAAAAATTAGCTTTCAATTTTCATTATTTTTTTTCATTTTTTTTGTCTTCAAAACATAACTTATGGCCCCTCATTGGAACGAGCTCGTTGAGCTCGTTCCAATGAGGGGTCATAAACTATGTTTTTGACGAAAAAGCTGAAACAAATTAGTTATTCAAGAAGTTTGTTTGCAGGTGTCGTCTGCTTTTCGTTTTAGGTAAAGGGTTAAGAACCTCTTGACGTTGTAGCCACCTTGTGGCAACTTTGCAGTTGCTTTTAGGTAAGGTACTTACAGGCTGTAACTTACAAGTTTCTCCAGAGGCAGCATATTAGGACACCTGTTTTATAGTAGCAAAAATGGCCAACGAAAGTCGGAATTTGACCCCTAAAGGGTTAACAACGTTTTAATTGATGCTGTGGAAACGTTGTGAAAATATTGCAGCAACACAACTATACACCTGAAACTTGAGCACCCTCCGAAATATTTCATGACAGTGAAAGTTGCTGTTACTGATTATTATGTTTAATTAATTGCTATGTCTTGCAGTACATTTCATCTAGTGAAACATGATGTTTCTGGTTGATAGCGTACCCCAAACACACCCCTTAGTCCACGTGAAGCTTACTTCCCATGAATGACTCATAAAACACTATCATCCACCTGCAATAACTGGGTATAAAACAAGAAAATTTGTCCCTTCTTTTATCAATAAATGTTGACATGGCAAGGAGGAGACTATTAGAGGCACTAAGATGGCAAATCGTTGGCATGCATGCAACAGGCATGTCATTGGAAGGCAACTTGGCTATAGTCATTCTATCATCAGCAGACTTATCTGAAAACATCAACAAACCAACGTTGTTAAGGACCGACCAATAACCCCAAAAGACCTCTTCCCAGGAAGATCGGAGTGTGGCACGCTTCGTTAGGCGTGAACCCTTTGCTTCAAATGGGGTTTTGAAACGCCTTTGGCTCCCCAATAGGCGTTTGTGCAACAGAAATTTTCTAAACCGTCGTCCAAACACAGGGTATGAGGTCCAGAAGGGTCATAAATCGTCCAGCTCTGTCCGTTCAGCATTAAAGACGACGTTTGGAGTGCTTTATGGCACGACAACATTGTAATCTCAGAACGTGGAGGAGAGTCCATTGGTCAGACGAGAGTAGGTACCTGCTTCACGTCACAGATGGTCGCATGAGAGTGTGGAGGCATAGAAATATATATATTACGTGCCCAGGAACATCAGACCTTCTGTTCCTTATGATGGAGGATCAGTAATGATCTGGGGATGCCTCTCTCGTGATTGTAAACTTGATATGGTGACTGTTTGTGGGAATCTCAATGGTCATCGGTACATCCGGGACATTCTCAGTCTGGTTGTCATGCCTCATTTTGCCGACCACCCGTTGGTTACTCGTCCTATATTCATGGACGACAATGCAAGGCCATATCGTTCCCATGCTGTGAGAGCATTCCTTCAGAACAACGCTATTACAACACTACCTTGGCCTGCAATGAGCCCCGATTTGAATCCCTTAGAACACATCTTTCTTTTAGACACTACTATTGTGTTCAGGAGATCACAAGTTACATTTTTTGTAAGTAATTACCGACATTGTTTCCACATGGCCCGTACAGCACCATACTTGTCGAGAGAACATTTTTCCATCAAAAACATTAAAAACAGATATGTGTAATTACCGCCATTAAAATACTGCATGTTTTCATCATTGTGTTGTCTTTCCTTTATCAATAGACCATTCTTTCCGCAAACAATCACTTTTAGATGCAACTATCTGATGAATCACTTTTGGCCATTTGAAAGATAGCATGAAAGTAATGACAGTTTCTATTAACACCATCAGGGGAAGGCCACCAAAAATTTGCAAGACGTGACGTGGGGGTGGGTGGGTCTCTTGAGTGCGCCAAAAATGTGCATTTCCAACCTGTGCAATTTTTTAAATTTTTTAAAAACATATCAATATATCAGCTAATATATACCATCATTTGTGTTTGAAACCTTAAAGATGATGTTGTGCATCACACTCTTAACATAAATACAACATCAGGAGGCTTTACATGTGAGAATATTGGGCTTAAACTGGGAAAATGTCACACGTTAGTAGGGGGTGGGTGTCTTGTTCGAAATGTAGAAAATGTGCAGACAATATTTTGGGAACAATTCAAATGAAAATTTGTTCCCATATATGTACACCTACTCTGGCCAAGACTGATAATGAACAGCTTGTCATTTGTAGATTGGGGCCCACAGCAGAACACAGAGGTTTAAATTGGTGGTACCAGTTCAACCCTTTACCTAACATGAAAAGCAGACGACACTTGCCAAAAATGATTGAATAACTATTTTTTTTCATTTTTTGTCTCAAAACCATAGGTTATGACCCCTCATTGGAACGAGCTCAACGAGCTCGTTCCAATGAGGGGTCATAACCTATGTTTTTGAGACAAAAAATGAAAAAATAATAAAAATTAATTGGCGATTTTTGAGAATAGCGCTGGCCGGTTTTTGCCGTTACGTTGGGTAAAGGGTTAAGAACATTATTAAAACCCCCCAAAGACAGCCGTGCCTACTAAGTTTATAAGCTTATTTTGCGTTTTAATGGGAGAGTGGGGGGTGGGTGTCTGAGAACGGTAGTGGGTGGGTGGGTGTAAAAAGGAGCCGAATAAAAAATAGGACGTCACGTCTTGCAAATTTTTAGTGGCCCCTACTTGACACCACTGCGAAAAAAAACAGCGGGTGCTTTAATTAAGTTCAAGGTGGGTATATTTCACCATTCAACAACCTCCTATTTAAGGTTCGAAACAACCTTCCCGTAACAAACGAACAACTTTGCGTTTATGCTGTGTGCTAGCTGGGATGTCGTTGGGGACATGTTCGGCATTAACCCACCTGTGCTTATTGGAGCAGGGCTGGTCGGTCTCGGGATAAAGTCTGAAGACGAAGATTTGATACAAGTCTGAATTAACTTCTTCCAGGGAATATATTAATTGCTGACATAACTTTATCTGACACCCATTTCCATACGTTTATATTGATGGGGGTCATCAGGATTTAATTAATTAATTAATTAATTAATTAATTAATTAATTAATTAATTAATTTATTCATTTATATATTGGGGTTTAACGACACATTCGACAGCCAGGGTCACCTCGTGTCGTGCAATTTTCTGGGTGGAGGAAACAGGAGTACCCGGAGAGAACTACAGAGCAACGGCGAGCAACCGTCAGACTCCCCAACGTACTAGCTCCTCACAAGCAGGGGTAGCATTTGTTGAAGACAAGTGCACCATCGACGCGCCGAACGTTTTAGTACACAGCGCCAACGTGCCCCCACTTGGGCAATCGGGATGAAGTACATTGCCCAAGTAGTCAATGACACAACGCAGTTACCTCTGGCGGGGATCGAGCCGTGCACCTTTCGGCTTGAAGTCCAGTGCCGTAACCCCTGAGCTATCGCGCTCCATGGAGTCATCAGGAAGACAACCGATCTGATCATACTATCTCTAAATAAAATATCAGGTTTCTTTAACAATTATTGTGAAATATACTGTCCAAAAAAAGCTAAGCTCCCCCCCTCCCCGCCACCTCCCTATAATACCAGTAGGTATACAGTAAATTCTCCTGAGAAAATCTGCTATTTGCAGTAGGGGGGATATGCCTTATTAGTGAAGCAAGGGTTTCTAGAGCTTTCTTTTTTATTCAATAAATATTAGGCGCCGCCGACGTCATCACAACGTTAAAAAAACGTCACGTTGTTCAGAACCTGATGGAACAGCCTCGAGAATATCTAACACATCTTAACCCTTTACCTAACATGAAAAGCAGATGACACTTGCAAACAAAATTCTTGAATAACTACTTTTTTTCATTTTTGTCTCAAAAACATAGGTTATGACCCCTCGTTGGAACGAGCTCGACGAGCTCGTTCCAACGAGGTGTCATAACCAATGTTTTTGAGACAAAAAACGAAAAAATAATGAAAATTAATAGGCGATTTTTGAGAATAGCACTGGCGGTTTTGGCCGTTACGTTGGGAAAGGGTTAATCGACGTGGCATGCTGTCTATGACCTTCCGAATTTCTCTCACAGTGATGTTGTCTCATTTCTCTATAAGCACACGGCAGTGAAGTGGTCAATAGCCAGCAAATATTCGCCAGTTTTAAGGATGTATGCCCGATCCGATAGAGAAATACAGAACGTCAGAATTTGAGCTATTTGTATACCCACCCACAGGTATTATAGGGTAAGGGGGGGGGGGGGGTGCTTAACTTGTTCGGACAGTATAGTTTGAACCATTTCTCTCTGTTGAATCTGCATCCTCCAGTGAACGCCCACACTACACTTTTGGAGATTTGTGGGCGAGTGCGCAGATGGGATCTAAGCTGCTTCCGGGTTTCGCCACACCCTTGATTTAAAACCAGAAAACTTGTATGTCTGTCGTCTGAAAGTAAATCACGTGTCGTCTTCCCGTAAAATAATCTGCACTTCAAGGTGCTTCAAAGTGCACCTCATTCGCCCCATGACACGGGAAATCTCAACAAATCAAAATGATTTATGAGTAAACACTTGTAAATCATGATAACTTTTATTGTTTGATGCACCGCGTAACATGACAAGCTCGTGTATCCTGGGTGTTATTAAAATACCATATATTTTTAACGCATTCCCAACAAAATATCCACGGATCAGTATCTCAGGGCTTATATTTCGTCTAAATTTGGGAGAATCCATTTGAATTCTCGTGAAAATGGTTGCAAGTATCCATACCGGCTGTGAGTGTCCCAGGATCCCATGAGGCCACCAAAGTTGAACCCTTGTTGTATACCGATAACACATGTTAACCCTTTACCAAACACAGCTTTTTAATTTTTAAAACTCAAACTGAATTTGATAATTTAATAAAAAGAAAACAATATTTACCAATAAAACTTTACAAATATGGATGCCATTGGAACCGACTCATTGAGCCGGTTCCAATGACAGCCATATTTGTACAATTTTATTGACAAATTATCAGGATATTTCGTTGTGTCCTTGGGCAAGGCACTTAACCCCGATTGCCTACATGGGGGCACGATGACGCTGTGTACTAAGGCGCAGTGAACGTCGATGGTGCGCATGTCTTCAACCAATCTAACCCTGCCTGCAGAGTTCAGAGTTACGATGTTGGAGAGCTGACAGTTGCTCGTTGTTTCTCGGTGGTTCTCTCCGGGTATTTCGGCTTCCTCCACCCGTAAAACTGTCACCGACATGATATGACCCTGGCTGTTGATGTGTCGTTAACCCCCCCCCCCCCCCCCCCCAAAAAAAAAAAAATCAGGATATTTTAGGTCATGTTAGCCATGTATTGATTAATTTTCTTCTGTTGTGTTGGGTAAATAGTTAAATTGACTCAATCCCTTTCACGCGAACCCTAGCAGAGGAGCAGCGAGAATCTACATGGATTCCTGCTGGTTTTGTTGCGGGAATCTTTGCGTGAATCGATTCTTGGATTCTCGTCGAAATACAAGCCCTGGTATCTGTAACAACTCACAACAACAAGAGGCCCCACAGGGCCTGAAGCGCTCATCTTGAACAGAACACAATATAAACAGAGTCCAAGAATGAGTCTACATTAAGCAATCCATTTCCATAGGATACACTGTCAATCCTTGAGTCCCTCAGGAGTGACAAAAATAATCCAGGCAGCATGCCTTTTCTTCAGTTGATCACGATGTAAAACATAGAACTCCCCCATGAAGCCCCTTGATACAACCTATGTGGATTAATCTTAGTTACACACCTCTAGAGGGTACTGAATACAAAATTTGTAATTCTTCAGCAAAATGGCCGATTCCAGCTCCCATAGGGAGCCCAAATATTAACCCAGGCTCTCGATTTGAACACAGTTGAATCTGACTTCCCTAGAGATGTTGTGTACCAAATATGAATGCATTCTGACTGTTGGATCTGAAGAAGAGAAATTTTAAAGAAATTTCTTCATATCGCACTAAGTAAAAATTTGGGCTACCATAGTGAGCCCAAATATATACCTAGGGATCTGATTTGAACAAACTTGAATCTGACCCCCCCCCCCCCCCCCTCCCTCAGGGATGTTGCATACCAAATATAAAAGCATTCTGACTGGTGGAACTGAAGAAAAAGATTATTTAAAATTATCCCCCATATTGAACAAAGTTAAAATTTGGGCTTCTGTAGGAAGCCCAAATATTAACCTAGGGACTTGGTTTGAACAATCTTGAATCTGACCCTCATAACAATGATGTATATCAAACATTAAAAGATTCGGACTGGTGGTTCTGAAGAAGAAGATTTTTAAAGAATATTCCCCATATTACCCTATGTAAAAAAATTGGGCTCCTATATTGAGCCCAAATATGAACCAATGGGCTTTATTTTAGCAAACGTGTATGTTACCCCTCCCATTACAAAGCCAAATATTGCTTCACGAACTTCATTTGAACAAACTTGATTCTACACCTCAAAAGGAAGTTTCATAGCAAATATCAAGTCATTGTACACACTGGTTCATGAGAAGAAGATTTTAAAAATATTTTGGAGCTTTTCCCCCCACTCCCTCCCTATGGGGCTGGGCATGTTAAGTTGAACAAAAATGAAATGCCCCTTTGGGACCATCACTCACACAAACTTCACTTGAATTGGCGTAGTGGCTTTGGTGTTGACGGACGACGGACGGACGACGGACGGAGAGTGATGAGATTAGCTCAGCTTGACTTTGTCAAGATGAGCTAAAAATAGGGGCCCACTAAAAGTTGTAGACCGAAACCAAGTTCAAGCGGAAAGAGGGGAAACCAAATATTTTATTAAAAAGGAATGACATCAGAGAAAATGTGTAACGACTTCAGAGAAAATGTGTAAACGAGATTTTCAAATTCGTTTAGCTTCGTTTCTGTGCATTGTATCATAACGAATTTTCTTATATACTGTCCAAAACAAGTTAAGCACCCCCCCCCCCCCCCCCTATAATACCTGTGGGTATACGAATAGCTCATATTGTGAGATTCTGCATTCCTCTATCGGAATATATCCTTAAAACAGGTGAATATTTGGTGGCTATTGACCACTTCACTGCCGTGTGCTTGTAGAGAAATGAGACAAAATCACAGTGAGAGAAATTCGGAAGGTCATGGACAGCATGCCACGCCGATTAACCCTTTGCCCAACGTAACGGCCAAAACCGGCCATCTCTATTCTCAAAAATCGCCAATTAAGTTTCATTATTTTTTCATTTTTTGTCTCAAAAAATAGGTTATGACCCCTCGTTGGAACGAGCTCGTATGTTTTTGAGACAAAAAATTGAAAAAAATAGTTATTCAACAATTTTGTTTGCAAGTGTCGTCTGGTTTTCATGTTAGGTAAAGGGTTAAGGTGTGTTAGATATGCTCGAGGCTGTTCCATCAGGTACTGAAAAACGTGACGTTTTTTAACGTTGTGATGACGTCGGAGGTGCCTAATATTCATTCAATAAAAAAGAAAGCTCTAGAAACCCTTGCTTCACTAATAAGGCATATTCCCCTGCTGCAAATAGCAGGTTTTCTCAAGTGAATTTACCCATTTATTGTATACCCACTGGTATTACAGGGAGGTGGTGGGGAAAGGGGGGGGGGGCTTAACTGTTTTTGGACAGTATACTAACATAATGAACATAGTTTTAGTTTTGCAGTCATTTTCCACTCCCGAGCCCACTACAAGTTGTGGACGGACTTTCATGCCATTATAATCAGTAATTCAAATACTGCATATAATTATTTTATTATGTCTCAAGTTTGTAACATCAGCCGCGATTGGTTAATTTGACACCTTCTAAAGGTCATAGTACTGGAGTTTTGGGGCAAAACACGGGTACTATCGGAACGTTTTTCCCTGGAGACAAGAGAACGAAGAAAATGTAAGCGCCACTTCCATTGATCAGCGTCGATTGGAATTTCTCAACACCAAACGCTGGCTCCGTGTCCGTTTAATTTTTTTCAACACCGGTAGACACAAACTTACCAACGAATATATCATCTTCAGTGGGTATGTTTTCAATTTTAACTGCAAACAATGAATTCAAAAGAATCAGAAATATTAAAAAACTCACTCACGTGTTGTTCACCACTTCAGTGAATCCTGAATATGAGTCTCAGTTATGACTTCAGTCAATTATATTTCCACAAGTTTAGCACTCCTCGACCTTACTGAGCCTCCGCCTCAAGTTCAAAACAAATTGTTTCACTCCGCTTAATTCTATCAACTGTTGTCGTCCGAGAAACATGAATTTATATTCCATTAATTTAAATCACTTTTCACACAAACATTAACAATGAATTATAACATGAACAGCATGATGCAGTTGTAAACATTGGCATTTGTTGATATAGAAACTCCCAAAGCGACGGCTCTTGTGACAAGCCATTTTCGAAGAGACGTCATTCGTTCGAAATGACGTCATGTTTTTGGATTCGACTACATTGTTGTTACAAGATTGATGGCATGTTGCAGTTAACGCTTAACAATGGAAGTCATATTTTGTTCGGCATAATAAAATAATTAGAACGTTCCTTTTCATGTTCTATCGGTCGATAGTACCTGAGTTTGGGTGATTTCTTCGCTGCTTCAGGTTTTATTTCAGAAATCACCCAAACTCAGGTACAATCGACCGATAGAACATGAAAAGGAACGTTCTAATATTATAATATAAGAAAATTCGTAACGAGACAATGCACGGAAACGAAGATAAAGGAATCTGAAAATCTCGTTTACACATATTCTCGCCTCGGACTCGGTTTCGGTCTACAACTTCAAGTGGATGCCCAATAATTTTTGTTGATAAGCAATGGCCATTACTTTTGTGTGAACGAAATAAATATTGTCCTTTGATTGTAACAAAGGCGTTATTCACAATGCTGAAGCATTCCAAATAACGTCATGTTGCTCTCATTGGGTACTTTGACAATCACTGAACAGACGCAACTATGTACTGCCTCGGTATTTGCACATAAATTAACGCATTATGTCTAGGATTCACTATTATCATACTGTAGACTCTCCATGTTCAAGATTTACTGCGTACCTCCTGCACGCAAGCATTTGAGCCAGGTTCAGATGAGAATTTTTAAGTAGAAATGAATCTGGTATGGGGGCAAAGGCTCCAGAGGAACCCGAGAGTAAGGGGGCTGGGATATCAAAAAGGGCACTTGACTCTGGGTATGAGGTAAGACTGGGAGTTTACAACGTATCGTAACGTTGTGTTCTCTGACAAGGCACTTAATCCCGATTACCTACGTGGGAGCACGATGGCGCTGTGCACTGAGGCGTATTGCACGTCGATGGGGCACATGTCTTCAACCAATGCTAAGCCTGCTTGTGTGGAGTTAATTGGTTGGGGAGTCTGACAGTTGCTCGCAGTTGCTAGGTGGTTCTCTTCGGTTGGTACACCGGCTTCCTCCGCCGGTAAAACTCTCCTACACAAGGTGACCCTGGCTGTCGAAAGTGTCATTAACTGGTTGAGGGCTACATGTTTTTTGGTGGTCTGAATTTGTTCATCAAAATTTGTTTTATTACAAATTATTGAAGAGTGCCCATAGGCACTCTTCAATAATTTGTGATAAAACTAATGTATATAAACAAAATTTTATTTGCATTTGAGTGAATGAGAAAAATGAGCAAGGAAAATGTTGGCTTTTCCTCTGATACCCTCATTACCTGCGTCGCCAGCGGCAGAGCAGGTCTAGTAACCGCTCGACTCCGTCCGTCCGTCAGTCCGTCAGTCTGTCAGTCCGTCAGTCCGTCCGAAACACTTTTTCCGTCAACGTTTTCTTGGCTTCTATGCAAGGGATTGGTTTTATATTTGGTCTGCTGCTTCATAATGATGAGTTGTATCGTGTAAGCAATTGTCAGATCTGCCGTGCAGCCACTTCCTGTTTGCCGATACTTTGAAATTTTACTGTACCCACTGAACATTGAAATTTTTCGTCAAACTTTTCTCGGCTTCTATGCAAGGGATTGATTTTATATTTCATCTGGAGCCTGATAATGATCAGTTGTATTGTGTATGCAATTTTCAGATCTGCCGTGCAGCCACTTCCTGTTTGCCGATTCAATTGCATGCAGCGACGCAGGTCCAGACCCGGTATTGGTCTTGGCTTGTTTTTTTTAAAGCCCTGATAGTGGCTTCTAGCACTTAACCAGTTAAACTCCAAAAAATAAATATATAACGTATCATAAATTGTATTGTCAAGTTCAATAGTATATCGATATGTAAGATTTATGATCACACTAGAGCTCGGTCGTGTTGTGGTTGTGTTGAGACAGATTCGTCATCTTAAGGTGTCAGTGACTTGATATTTAAAAATATAACCGACGGGTATCATCTAAATATAATTTAATGAAAATCAAACACAACATTATGAACTCACATACACGCATAAAGAACAATCCATGAAAATATATACACAACACAAAACAAATCACAGATGAATTTTCACCACCCCGAAAGTTCGAGCTCTTTCAGGGGTACCCCGCGTTCAATGCTGTCTCCTGGTTGTCTCTTGTTGTTCCTCAGCTCCCGGTGGTCCTCTCACTTCCCATGCAATTGTACACATAACGTATAGTTTCTTTATGGTCGTTTTCACCTTCAAGTACGCTCAATGTGTCCGTCAACTCCTCTAACCAACTCAATCTATCTCACTTTACACGTGTGATGATATATTGTCACTCCACTTTAAAGTTTTGTACCGCCTAAACCACTCTCCGTCTATCGTTTAAACCAATAATGTCCATGCATGCGGTTTGTCTGGCTTCCACTAAGCTCACTCCGAGCTCCTAGCTTAAGTCAAATGTTCGAGCTCTCGATAGCTCCAATTAAGTCAACTGTTCGAGCTCTCGATAGCTCTCTCCAATTAAGTAAAATGTTCGAGCTCTCGATAGCTCCCTCCAATTAACTTTACTCCATGTTATAATTTAAACTTCACTTATGGCTCTCAAAGCCCTCCCGCGCCACTTGGCCTACTAATAACTTCTCTCGCCTTTTCGTCGCCTGAGTGCTAGAATGTTCTATGTCCCCTATGGGACATAGAACATTCTAGCACTCAGGCGACGTATTCTAAACTATATGTTGGACCCGCTAGTCCCGCATCTCATTAACACGTCCATAACCAAAAACAGCCACCGGGCTGTAGTTTGAACCATTCGATCGACAAATGGGACATAGAACATTCTAGCACTCAGGCGACGTATTCTAAACTATATGTTGGACCCGCTAGTCCCGCATCTCATTAACACGTCCATTGCCAAAAACAGCCACCGGGCTGTAGTTTGAACCATTCGATCGACAAATGGGACATAGAACATTCTAGCACTCAGGCGACGTATTCTAAACTATATGTTGGACCCGCTAGTCCCGCATCTCATTAACACGTCCATAACCAAAAACAGCCACCGGGCTGTAGTTTGAACCATTCGATCGACAAATGGGACATAGAACATTCTAGCACTCAGGCGACGTATTCTAAACTATATGTTGGACCCGCTAGTCCCGCATCTCATTAACACGTCCATAACCAAAAACAGCCACCGGGCTGTAGTTTGAACCATTCGATCGACAATTGTTTTCCAAATCTTGCTATTCCTTTATTAGTGTATAACCCTCATCGGAACCAGCTCATCGAGATCGTTCCAATGAGGTGTCAAAATTTATTTAATAGAAGCCAAAAATAAAAAAAGTAGTCATTCAAGATATATTTTTTCCCGTGTAGCCTACTATTGAAGTTGGCAAACGGCTGACGTCTCGATGCGTACCACTGGAAATGGAGCCATGTTTGAATGCTGTGGTAAAGCAAGTTCTTTTCAGTGGTATGATAGGACCCGACCCCCTAAACTGGGCAGAATAGAAGGCGCCACTTATATTTTCTTTTCTTGAGTAAATACATTTTTTTTATTTTTGTCTCTCAAACGTGAATGCTGATGCCTCATTGGAACGACGAACTCGACAAGATTATGTTCTGAGGCAAAATAGAAAGAATTAATAAAATTTAAACGGTGATTTTTGTGAACAGCACAGACCAGATTTGGACGTACTTTATAGGTACAAAGCTTAACACCAATAAACAGCCTACCCCCTGTTATACATCAGTTTTGGTGGGGGACGCCTAATTTCAATAGTTTTTATGTTGTCGGTTCCCACCATTAGAAGCTATCTTCGTCACTAAAGACCCACACCAACACACCTTTTTAAGACCCAATCCAAATCAGAAGAAAATACCCTATCAGGAGATGTTATCGAGAGAGTCACCAGATGAGTAGCCAAGGGGGCGGGGGGGGGGGGGGGGGGTGACATCATCCTAATATTTTTTCTCCAGTCGGGACGTTCATTTTTGTCTAGATTTGAGTCGTGGATATACGCTCTTGCTACTGATCACGTACTTTCTCGCGGGGTTAGATTTGATACGTGAACTTCTGTCATATGCAGACACAATCGGTCCAACGAATGAACAGCTGTGGTACCCGATTTCAACAGTTGGGGGTAGGGGGGGGGGGGGGCAGCATGGCGAGTTTGCAGTACGAGACGTGCTGATTAAATAACAATTTTCGTCACGATCACAAGTTTATTTTATTTATCAAAAAATAAATTTACAAAAAGTCGTACATTTTTAACTCCAAATCTCGACTCACTAATATTCCCACTACACCATCAACGCATGCCTCCGACAAAGGCATGCCTCGATGATGTGGTTGGAATATTTTATCAGTCGGGGCTTGAGCCTTCGCACGCAGTCGGGACAAACCAAGGTTACACTCAAATAGGCCATTTCCAAGAAGCCTCTAGGTGTCATACCTCCACACGCCCCTTACAGCACGACCGCCGTAGACTAGTCACTTTCCACGGGTGGGCAATATTTCCACGGACGCAATGATATTAGATTCTAAACACTAATTATAGGAATAATTTAATTAATGAAGCACCGGGTGCAACCCGGTGCTTCATTAATTAAAATTCTGCTGCTAATGATTTTTATTACCTGGTAAACGCATGCGTGGACATCACTGCACACGCGTGGATTCGACCAGTCCACTGCGACTGTACTGACTCAGGGCTGGGAGCAGTTAATAGTCCAGGCACATTAGACATAAAAATGAGAAAGTAAGGAAAAAAATCGGAGAAAGCTGATTTTTTTATATGTTTCCGGGACACACATTGCGGATAAAGTGTGAAAAGTCCCCGCGAATCCGAGTTGAGCTTTTTTAGTTATAGCGTTTTTTTGATGAAAAAAAAAATTTTAAAAAAATTTTTAAAAAAAATTCGACCCAGCTCCATATTTCTCATTCTTATTCGCCTTAGTAGGGTGAGAATCATAAATATCGTGCTGAATTATATTGAGAATACATATCCCCAACAGAAAATGCCAACTTTGTACCAATCCTCACACTCAATGGTGAAATATTCACGAAAATGTACAAAATTACGAAAAAAAATTTATTGTTTTCATACACACAACGGTACACAACGTCCATTAAATCAAATCTACGACTACTTTGGGAGTTAAATTATATATCAAAAATTGCAGAAAAACAGTGGCTTTATAATGATATATAACAATATTCATTTATTCCATAATGAACTGGTGAAACGTGTGAAATATTAACCATACCCCCTAAACTCAAATTCAAACGGCATCGACTTTTCTCATTCAAATACCGTATTATAGCATCATTGTTTCAATTTCCATGTTCGATTAAATCACATAATGTGGTGTTCGCCTACACTCAAGATGCATTGGCATATAATGTGTGCACGCCCTTGATGTGTACTCATAAACAAATTTGTATTGTACAGACAACGTCATATTTAGGGGCAATTGGTTCGATCATGGCTGGTAGCGGCTTGGATGAACTTTGGGGGACTGTTTATGCTGGTGGGTCAATCCATCATTTGATCAGTGGTCATGCATATTCAAGAGCAGTTCGTGCCCATTTGCTAACACAAATTGCCATTACAAAACTTGTGTTTGAAGAAAGCCGAACACTAGATAACATAGACTGCACAGAAGTCAATGAAATATTCTGTGGACTTGCCAGAGGTGACTGTACAACAGCTGACGCTGTCAATCAAGAAAGTGTCAACCATCTACTGTCAAAATTACACGAACTGCTCCAGAATGCGTTCGTAGGACGCACAGGAAAGCTTTGGGTACAATACTACGAGCAAATAGGTCTTCTCCAGTTGTTCTTGAGAGCAGAGCGCACAGGCGACTGGGAACTCCACACATATTGTGTTCGCAATATGATTCCAGTATTTCACGCAGGTGGTCATTTTGCATACGCAAAAAGTTCTCATCTCTATTTGCAGCAGATGAATGAGCTAACAGAAATAATGCAACAGGATGATTTGAAGTTGTTCACTGAGAAAGGTTACTTTACCATAAGGCGCTCAGATAAATTCTGGGACGGGATATATTCTGATCAGACCATAGAGCAGTGTTTAATGAGAATGTTCAAGCTCCCTGGTGGTCTCACACATGGCAGGGGAATAACCGATAGCACTGTTGCGAAATGGGTACATGGACTACTTCTTTGCCTTCCGATATGTAATGCTCTCGAAAATTTTGTTCATGTTCACACTGGTCATGGCGAACAACATCGGGATCTCCGTCAAAATTCACAATTGACTGATGCCAATGATATCACCAAATTATTGAACTGGCTCAGAGTGCATTCCCCCTTTCAGAATAGAGATCCACTACAATTGGTCTCTGTAGCGACCGGGCTTGTGGCCGACGAAACTGTGAACTGTGACCAAGTTCGCAAAATTGGTGAATGTTGCGTATCGAATGTTGTAAGCAAAACGTTCAACAGCATCAAACTACGACGTGTTGACACTGTGAAGTCTTTCGCATCGATGGCAAATAGCATCAAAGTCCGTGGAAGTAAGGTAGTGATTGACCCCACAATTCTGTTCAACCGCATCACATGTGTTATTCAGTCACAAGCAGAGATGGAAGAGTATCTCAAATATGAACTCGCCCCGAAACCACCAGCATTGTTTGATTCTGCTGGAATGAGGAAGACACAGAAAAGCACGCTCGGTAAGATCCTCAAAACATACGGTTCCGAGCAAACTAAAATCCCAGAACATTCTCTGTTTGTTGTAGATGGTGGATTTTTATTGAGGGCAGTTGTATGGCCTAAACAGTCGTCATATAAGGACATATGTACATCATATTCCAATTATCTAGTGAGACATTTTGGGGCGAACGTCGTGGTTGTTTTTGATGGTTATGCTTGTACAATGTCGACGAAGGGCATGGAACAAGCCCGTAGATGTAGACAGGTATTCTATTGATATCAATATCTCACCCGAGTTACCAGCCACCACACCCCAATCCGATTTCCTTGCAAATGCCAAGAACAAAACCCAACTGATCGATCTTCTAATGCAGGAGCTATCTGCTATCAATATTCAGTCCAAGCAGGCCGAGGCTGATGCTGATGTACTGATAGCCGAAACTGCACTTGACATCGCTCAAGATGACAACAATGTTGTCGTTGTGGGAACAGACACAGACTTGTTAGTCATTCTTACCTCTCGAGTTCAACCGGGATGTAATATTCACATGATGTATTCCATTACCCCAAACTTACTAGTTTCAGTTAGTGAAATAGCAACCAAAATGGGTGACCATAGAAGCAACCTCCTTGTAGCACATTCTATAAGTGGTTGTAACACTACTTCTGCACTCTTTCGAGTTGGTAAGAAGAAAGTATTCAGTACAATTGTCTCCGATGTTACTAGCGACTCACAACAGTATGTCAACACAATTTTGGCGGATGACAGTACACCAAGTGCAGTAGCCGCTGCCGGGGAACAACTTCTCCTGATCTTATACGGGAGTAAAACTGTTTCCTCTCTCGACCAATATAGATATGTCACTTACAAGCGTTATGTAGCAAAATCTAAAATGAATAAACCCATCGACCTAGCCTCACTCCCACCAAGCAGCGATGCTGCACAACAACGTGTCTACAGATGTTATCTCCAGGTCCAACAATGGTTGGGCACTTCGCTTCCTCCGACGGATTGGGGGTGGTCGCTAGACAATGGACTTCTTGTACCGACTGCAGCCACAAAGCCATGTGCCCCCGATAACCTACTGAATCTGATCAGTTGTGGTTGCAAGAGTGCTTGTACAAAAAGGTGTGGGTGTAAGAAGGCAGGACTCTCTTGCTCAGGTTTGTGTAACTGCAGTTCGGATTCTTGTAACAACCACAGAAACACTGTCCTGTCGGAAATTTCTGAGTTCGATGAATAATATGTATATAGGTCATGTCATTTCTGTATATAGCGTTGATAATAGTCAATGTAACTTAATCCATGTTGATTGATTTGTACATTCTGTAAATATTATTTATTGATTTTTGTACATTCTGTAAATATTATTTATTGATCTAATGCTGCCAGACACAGACGTGTCTGTTCGGTCCCAAGCCCGAAAATAGTTGAGTTCTCATGCTGACGAATTTTATGCCAAAAGGGGAACTCGGCCAGAAGCAGAGGGGGTCTTCCATAATGTCTATTTTGTAAGCAATGATAAAAGTCTTCAAATGGTGGTGGATTTTTTATCGTCTGTCCAACTAACATCCCGTTCTGTACTACGACCCTTTGGGCAAATCCGTTAGGAAAATCGTCATTTTTTGCGTAAATCCGATACTTTTTTGTGAATTTTCAATAATTTTTCGCAGAAATTGTCACAGAATGCACATTTTCCTCTAGGTAAATGTATATTAGACATTATGTAGCTCGAAATACGCGTAAACAAAAAATACAGTTGGATCAATTCGAGGTTACAAAGTTCGTGCTATTTTTTTTTATTTTTTTCAAACGCGTTTTCGAAAAAAGGCTGTAGAAAAAAAAGCTCAACTGGGATTTTAGGGGACTTTTGTCTAATCGTTCAGTGACATGTACTCGACATTCCCTGAAAAAATCAGCTTTCTCCGATTTTTTTCCCTAGTGAAACCTAATGTTCTTGGGCTATAACGTTCCAAACGTTAACGTAATAAATTATTTTAACAGCGTTAAGAAAATTTAACCAAGTTAATAACGTTTAACTTTGAAGATTATAATTGTATAATATGTAGCATTGTGTCGTTATTTCGTCAAATTTTGCGAAATTTGACGAAATTGAAGAACACGAATAATTTAGATGTCCGTAGCCCTCCTCCTACCAACGTTGGCGAAGTTGGCCCGCCGATATTTGACGATACAGCAATATCAGATTCATCCGACCGCCTATTTTCCATGTGAGGGCTGGTATTCGAGCAACGGCGGATGTCCCTTTCTAAGGATACGGCCGCAGCGATTGTATTCTTAAATGAAAACATCGCTGAATGTTGGAATTTACGATAACCTGAGAGAACTATCTTAACTACTCGTCCCCCGAGCTCCAATGTGTTCTATGTGCCAGTAGGCTGCCAGTAGGCACATAGAACACATTGGAACTCAAGAGACGAACTGTGCGTAAGTTCAATTATATTCCAATTCAAAACAATAAAAATGGCCGAAGATATTAAAATTTTGTTCATTTTAACGTCATTTTACTCGTTAACGCAGAATTATTTAACACGTTAACCTGTTAAGGAAAATTTTTAAACTCCTCCCAGCCCTGTGTACTGTAGTTATACGCCTCGGAGATATGCGTCTTTGGACCAAGTAAAGGTGTAAATAAAAGTAAGCTGCAGAGAGTTTTCGTTAGTTCTTGTAAATGATTATGCTTGCACTATTTTCTGGTGAGTTTATTTATCGTTTATATACACAATCAGCTAATCATTCACTCCTTAAAGAATTGCAATTTAAATTTTCTGACGTAATCAGTAAACTTTTGTATGTTTCGTGTTTGCTGTGACACGCCAAAAATGTCACCATCAAATATTTATTCAGTGGAAACACTAAAGCTATACCGCAGACAGAAAAACATTTTTATTGTTTTTCTTTTCATCAAATGCGCCACTCACAATATCAGAGATGATTTACTGCGCGTAACTGAGTGTGTGCATATATGTTTTTACCATTTTAAATGACGTATGATGTCAAATGTTCACCTATTCGCGAAATATGCCCGCCCAGTTATGTCAAAGAGGGTTTCAACCCGTGATACTACAAAATAACCCACGTAGATGCGCTGATTTTCTGGTAAACGCATACAGAAGGCGAAGGAACTTATTTTATCCCAATTAACCTACAGAGCTTGGAGAATGGGTTGTAGCTAGGTCGCTCGCTGAGTGGAGTTATCATCCGGGCTATAGCTTTCAATGTTTGTACATATCGACAAAAAACACAGGCAACGTTTCAGCCAATGGACCTCCGGCTTTAACCCGGAGGTCCATTGGCTGAAACTTTGCTATGCTGGTTATGTTTTGCAACAAATTTGCAATTGTTGCTTGGGTGGAATCTCCGCTCTGCGGGTGATTTGGTGATAAATACACTCTCCACGTACTGTGAGTAATTATGCCTGTTCGTTTGTGTGGTTTTATCGAAGTTAAAAAGTGAGAGTTGTACTCTTTCAGGTAGAGTTGTTGTCACGTCTATGTGTACATAAAAGGACGATCTGTGAATGAATGTTGGTGGGGGGAGGGGGGGGGAGGGGGGGGTGGTAGGTGTCCCGGCAGTGGTGGGGTGGAGTGGGGTGGGTTGAGGGATTGTGCGATTGAGTGAATGAGAGAGCGAGAGAGTGAATAAATGCGTAAGTGAGCTAGTGAATTAATCGAAAGTGAGTGAGTGAGTGAGTGAGTGAGTGAGTGAGTGAGTGAATGCATCCGAAGTCAACCCTGAGCTCACAGAATGTATTTTATATTTTATCATGTGTGACATATAGACCCCTTGGGTCGGGTGCTTATAATATCTTGATGTATCACTGGTATAATGTAATGGTAGCACTTTAATAAATGATTCTACCACTACTGCAACTACTACTCCTGCGAATCGCAACTCTTCGCTTAACCCTCGTTTTGGCAAAAATCCGTCTGTAGAAATAAAATGAACGTGTCATCACGGCAAAATATTATCGTTAAACATACGGTAAAAGTACCGACATTTGTACTTCTATCGTAAAATATTACGGCGAAAATACCGTATTAACCCTTATCCAACGCACAGGTTATCAGTTTATTTTGATTTTAATTATAGTTTTTCTCCCCCCCCCCCCCCTCAAAAAAAATGAAATAAATAAATATAATGAACGTGTCAATGACACTGTAGCTCAACTTGACAAACTTGAACTTGGTAAGTTATAAATGAAATGGCAAAATTGAAGAATAGAGTAATCCATCAATTTTTAAATGTAAACTGTAAGACTGGCTAAAGGAAGAATGTTGATACACAAATGCAGTATGTTCAGAGGTTACTGTAAATGGCAACTTTTTTCACAGAAATGAATGCTAATCAATAGTTCTTATCGAAAGGTCTTGTCTAATGAGCACACCAAGTTAAACAAGTATACCAGGTTTCAAAGCAATCCAATCATAAATGTGCCCTGTTGGGTGTGCCAAAGAGACATATCAAGGTCTGACTAAACTAAGTTCTAAGAACATTGACCGCGGCAACATTTTCTTACGGAAATTGAAGAAAATCGATAGCTCCCATCTAGAGGTCACCCCAAACAAGCATGCCAGGTTTTAAAGCAATCCAATCATAAGTGTGCACTACAGGGTGTGCCAAAGGGAAATATTGAGGTCTGACTAAAGTAAGTTCTAAGAACGTTGGCAGCGGCAACATTTTTCGATGGAAATGGAAAAAAGTCGACAGATCCCGTCTAGAGGTCTCCCCAAACAAGCATACCAGGTTTCAAAGCAATCCGATCATAAATGTGCCCTGTAGGGTGTGCCAAAGGGAAATATTGGGGTCTGACTAAACTAAGTTCTAAGAACGTTGGCCTTGGCAACATTTTTTGACAGAAATGGAAGAAAATCGATAGCTCCCATCTAGAGGTCACACCAAACAAGCATGCCAGGTTTTAAAGCAATCCAATCATAAATGTGCCCTGTAGGGTGTGCCAAAGGGAAATACTGAGGTCTGACTAAACTAAGTCCTAAGAACATTGACCGCGGCAACATTTTCTTACGGAAATTGAAGAAAATCGATAGCTCCCATCTAGAGGTCACCCCAAACAAGCATGCCAGGTTTTAAAGCAATCCAATCATAAATGTGCCCTGTAGGGTGTGCCAAAGGGAAATATTGAGGTCTGACTAAATTAAGTTCTAAGAACGTTGGCAGCGGCAAACATTTTTCGATGGAAATGGAAGAAAATCGATAGCTCCCATCTAGAGATCTCCCCAAACAAGCATACCAGGTTTCAAAGCAATCTGATCATAAATGTGCCCTGTAGGGTGTGCCAAAGGGAAATATTGAGGTCTGACTAAACTAAGTTCTAAGAACGTTGGCCTTGGCAACATTTTTGACGGAAATGGACGAAAATCGATAGCTCCCATCTAGAGGTCACCCCAAACAAGCATGCCAGGTTTCAAAGCAATCCGATCATAAATGTGCCCTGTAGGGTGTGCCAAAGAGAAATATCGAGATCTTCTGACTGAACTAAGTTCTAAGAACCTTGGCCGCGGCAACATTTTCTAGACACCAATAATGAATAACTGAGGAAATAAAATTGATTCGAGTCAGTATTTATTAGTTATTGGGTGGAAACCAAATTCAAGATGGCTGCCATGGAAGCCACAATCAATTGGCCTCTGGTGGCCATCTTGGTTCAGCTGGCTGGTCCAAAATTGAAAGGAAGCTTCATCTGGACACAAACAATGCATACCTAAAAATAAGAATGATTTGAGAGAACATTCATTCGTTATTAAACGGAAACCAAATTCAATATGGCTGCCATGGCAGCCATATTGAATTGGCTAGTCGGACCAAAATCGAAAGGAAGCATTGTCTAGTCATCCATAAGTTAGTCCCAAAATTATGATTTGATCAAATAATTGGTTCTTTAGTTATTGGACGGAAACCAAAAGTTAACGGACGGACGACGGGCGGACGGACGTTCCAACTATTTGGGTTTAAGGATTACGAAAAAAACATTTTATATGTCCATCACTTTATTTTAGCCAGACCCCCACCCCCTCCACTCTAGAACTTATATTTAACCCAAACCCCACCCCACCCCATCCACTCAAAACCACACCCTAACCCTAACCCTACCCTGACTGCTCAGTTTGTAAATTTTGGGGGACGGATACGGCCGATTTGTTAGGTAAAGGGTTGAACTAATTTTTTTTTTTGGAGGGGGAGGGGCGGTGGCTGAATGGTAGACTATTGGACTTCTATGCAAAAGGTCCCGAGTTCGACCCCCGTCCGGGACTACCCACGTCGTGTCCTTGGGCAAAGCACTTTGTCCCGGTTGCCTACATGGGGTGGGGGTGGGGGGCACGATGACGCCGTGTACTAAGGCGTATTACACGTCGATGGTGCACATGTCTTCAACCGCTGTAACCCTGCTTGAGCGGAGCTTGAACAGAGAATGTTGAGGAGCTGACAGTTGCTCGTCGGTGTTCGGTGGTTCTCTCCGGGTACTCCGGCTTCCTCCACCCGCAAAATTGTCACGGTCAGCCATTGCGCATAAGTATGTGACCTTAACCACCAATAAATAAATGAATAAATTAATATGCCCATACGAATCAATCAGTTAGGAATTCTGTTACCAAATACCGTTGGAGACTTATCTACATATTTTTTACTTTATTATTGACAAATGAATTAATATATTAAAACATCACTCTTCTCAACACATCATCTTTCTACTGTCACGGTACACTGGAGGTATCCTTGTGTCAGAGGTTCCCCGGTTACTGTATTTCAATCCCGAGTGCAATGCACCCCAAATCATCTCTGCAAGGCATTTTTGTGAGGCGGAAAACCTTATTTGTCTGCAATCGTTTGACTGCACTTCCATGGTTAATATTACACTCATCGCAAAATACGCCATGATGAAAATTGTCCCCTCCCACAATAAGTTAAGGACCTCTCGCGTCACATTTTCCGCCAGACCTATCTGGAATATCAGTAAATATTTGCGTTAATTTCTGCAGAACCTATCAAACGCTCGCCAACGCAATTTCAACATAATAGTGCTTTTCATGTACACGTTGGTTTCTATCTAAACACCACGGAGAATACGTCATAGGAAGAATATCGGTCCTAACTCTTTTTTCCTAACTCTTAGGGGAGGGGGGAGAACTTGGGTGGCACCGAGCAAAATGGCTACAAGCCCTTGTCGGAGAGGTCTAACTACCTCCCTGATTGTGGGCTTATGGAGGAAAACCCTAGACATACTCCCCTGCAGCGGAGCACTGACCCATCTGTCGGGAAATCCTGTCGCCACCACCGAACTTGGCTTCAACACATGCTTGGGTGAGCTCTGGATGGAAAGAATGTTACAGATACCATGTTGTTGTATTTAAGCCTCTGACATTGCTCGGTGACAATACTCTATCAGCTTATTGAAACCCAACTGTCTCAAGTTTGTTATCGGCTACTTCCCGTGGGAACGCCGGTTTGTGGAGGAGTGAATGCTGCCATGAGATAGCCAAATATGTTGAAAGTGACTTTAAACACCAGTAAGAAAATGAAAGTGTCAATGACACTGCAGCTCAACTTATCCAAGAAAGGGACTGAACTAAACAGAAAGATCCAGTAATGCCATGTCACTCACTTAAGTTTCTACAGAAAAAACATCACACTAAAGCTAGAAATGAAACCTGAATGAAAGTGTCAATGACACTGTAGCTCAACTTGTCAAGACATGACACAGCAATGACAAACATCTAGGTAATGACCTGATAACAAAAGTACATATAAAGTATTGTAACGGTCTGTACATAAATACTGTTCGTAGCCTGTAACAAATGTATGGGTAAAGTATTGTAAAGGTGGGTGACAGTCAGATGCTAAACTAGAAAAGAAACCTTTGAGTCCCAGAGTGGGTCTGACTGAACCCCAATATATTTGTTCTCATAGCACAGTGATAACAAAAGCACCCCAAAACACACTCATTCCTGTCCCAAGGTGAAAACAAAGGTACCCAAGAAGTTTCGTGAAGATCATTTCATAAATACGAGCTGTATAGAAGTTGTGACAAAAAACTGATTGGACCTAATTTCGGTACAAAATGGCCACTGGCAGCCATCTTGAATTTTGGACCGAACTCAGAAACGCTCGTTCTCGTCTCAAGGTGATAACAAAGGTACCCAAGAAGTTTCGTGAAGATCGGTTGATAAATACAGCCTCTAGCCCGAGCCGTATTGACATATGCACTTACAGTGTATAAGTAGCACTAAATAAATCAAAATTCATCTAATTTGCATAATTTCTGTACGAGAAAAAACCCCGTATATATGTGATGTATTCCATGTTACTAAACATTCATACAAAAATTTATTCAAATCAGAACTTTCATACAGAAGTTCTGTACAAAAGACTGATTGCACTAATTTTGGTAGAAAATGGCTGCTGGTGGACATCTTGAATTTCGGACCACACCCAAAAACACTCGTTCTCATCCCACTGTGATAACAAAGGTACCCAAGAAGTTTCGTAAAGATCGGTTCATAAATACGGCCTCTAGCCTGAGCCGTATAGAAGTTGTGTACAAAAAACTGATTAGACCTAATTTCGGTACAAAATATGTGATGTATCCCATGGTACTAAACATTCACACAAAAAAGTATTCAAATCAGCGCTTTCATATGGAAGTTCTGTGCAATAATCTGATTGCACCTAATTTTGTACAAAATGGCTGCCATCGGCCATCTTGAATTTCGGACCGCACCCAAAAACACTCGTTCTCGTCCCACGGTGATACCAAAGGTACCCAAGAAGTTTCGTAAAGATCGGTTTATAAATACGGCCTCTAGCCCGAGCCGTATTGGCATTTGCACTTACAGTGCCGAAAGTAACACTAAATACATCAAAGTTAGTCTAATTTGCATAATGTACGCACGAAAAAAAACCCGTATTATATGTGATGTATCCCATGGTACTAAACATTCATACAAAAAATTATTCAAATCAGAGCTTTCATATGGAAGTTCTGTACAAAAACAGATTTCTGCATCGTCGGTACAAAATGGCGGCTGGCAGCCATCTTGAATTTCGGACCCCATGGTACTAAACATTCATACAAACAAGAGGCCCCAGGGGGCCTGAGGGCGCTCACCTGACATGGTAGCCTAAATAGCAACCCAGAGAATTGATTTCCACAAGTTGCTTCTGCTCCTCCTAAGAAAAGCTGAAACCAAATATCCAAATATTCTGACCAGTGGATCTAAAAAAAGATTTTTAAAGAATATTCCTCATACTGAACTAAGTCATAATTCGGGCTCCCACAGGAAGCCCATATATGAACCCAGGGACTTGGCTTTAACAAACCTGAATCTCACACCCCTAAGGATTCTGCACACCAAATATCAAAATATTCCGACTGCTGGATCTGAAGAAGAAGATTTTTAAAGAAAATTCCTCATTTTGAACCAAGTTACAATTCGAGCTCCCACAATCAACCCAAATATGGACCTAGGGACATGGCTTGAACAAACTTGAATCTTACCCCCCTAAGGATGCTGCATAAAAAATATCAAAAGCATTCATCTGCTGGATCTGAAGATTTTTAAATAAAATTCCTCATTTTGAACTAAGTTGTCATTCAGGCTCCCATAGTGAGCCTAAATATGAACCAAGGGACTTGGCTTGAACAAACTTGAATCTCAGCCCCCTAAGGTTGCTCCATGCCAAATATCAAAACATTCCAACTGCTGAATCTGAAGAAGAAGATTTTTAAAGAAAAATTCCTCATATTGACTAAGTTATAATTTGGGCTCCCACAGGGAGCCCAAATATGGACCCATGGACTTGGCTTTAACACACTTGAATCCCCCCTCCCCCCAAGGATGCTACTCACCACATATCAAACCATTCCGACTGCTGGATCTGAAGAAGAAGATTTTTTAAGAAAATTCCTCATTTCGAACAAAGTTACAATTCAAGCTCCCACATTGAGCCCAAATATGGACCTAGGGACATGGCTTGAACAAACTTGAATCTCACCCCCCTAAGGATGCTGCATACCAAATATCACAAGATTCTGCCTGCTGGATCTTGAGAAGAAGATTTTCAAAGAAATTTGCCTGAAATGCACTAAGTTCGAATTTGGGCTTCTATAGTGAGCCCAAATATGAATCCAGGCGGCCGATTTGAACAAACTGGAATCAGATCCACCCCACAATGTTGCATACCAAATATCAAAAGATTCTGCCTGCAGGATCTGGAGAAGAAGATTTTTGAAGAAATTTGCCTGAAATGCACTAAGTTCAAATTCGAGCTTCTATAGTGAGCCCAAATATGAATCTAGGGAGCCGATTTGAACAAAATAGAATCAGATCCACCCCACAATGTTGCACACCAAATATCAAAAGATTCTGTCTGCTGGATCTGGAGAAGAAGATTTTTTAAGAAATTTGCCTGAAATGCACTAAGTTCAAATTTTGGCTCCTATACTGAGCCCAAATATAAACCCAAGGGGCCGATTTGAACAAACTTGAATCAGATCCACCCCACAATGTTGCATACCCAATATCAAAAGATTCTGCCTGCTGGATCTTGAGAAGAAGATTTTCAAAGAAATTTGCCTGAAATGCACTAAGTTCAAATTTGGGCTCCTATACAGAGCCCAAATATAAACCCAAGGGGCCGATTTGAACAAACCTGAATCAGATCCACCCCACAATGTTGCATACCAAATATCAAAAGATTCTGCCTGCTGGATCTGGAGAAGAAGATTTTCAAAGAAATTTGCCTGAAATGCAGTAAGTTCAAATTTGGGCTCCTATACTGAGCCCAAATATAAACCCAGGGGGCCGATTTGAACAAACTTGAATCAGATCCACCCCACAATGTTGCATACCAAATATCAAAAGATTCTGCCTGCTGGATCTGGAGAAGAAGATTTTTTAAGAAATTTGCCTGAAATGCACTAAGTTCGAATTTGGGCTCCTATACAGAGCCCAAATATAAACCCAAGGGGCCGATTTGAACAAACTTGAATCAGATCCACCCCACAATGTTGCATACCAAATATCAAAAGATTCTGCCTGCTGGATCTGGAGAAGAAGATTTTCAAAGAAATTTGCCTGAAATGCAGTAAGTTCAAATTTGGGCTCCTATACTGAGCCCAAATATGAACCCAGGGGGCCGATTTGAACAAACCTGAATCAGATCCACCCTCCAATGTTGCATACCAAATATCAAAAGATTCTGCCTGCTGGATCTGGAGAAGAAGATTTTTTAATGTTTTTCCCATTGCCTACAGTGTTAAAAAGTGCTGACTCAGCACTTTTTCAATGTCCCGAAACTGTACCCTATGATAAAACCGATGGCAATTTTTTTTTACCAATTCTTTCTGTTGGTCCTAAGGAAGCTTCACACCAAATAAAAATTCTCGGTGCCGTGCAGTTTTGGAGATATGGGCGTTTTAATTTTTTTCTATTTTTAGCTCCTGCGGTTCCCATGGGGCTACGGGAAAAAAAAATCAGCATAAATTAGTTACTTATGACCCAATAAGCCCTCACATAAAATTTGGTTCAAATCAGCCTCTCGGTTTGGAAAATAGAAATTTTGGGCGGGGCCAAAAATTTTGCCCCTCCCATAACGACGCCAAGTATAGCCCCACAAACTTCTCTTGAACAAATCTGAGTCTACACCTCAAAAGGAAGCTGCACACCAAATATCAAGTCTCTGCTACTGCTGGTTCATGAGAAGAAGATTTTTTAAGATTTCAGCACACTTTTTGGGTGTGGCCCTACCCACGGGCGGGGCAACTTGATTTGAACAAAATCAAATTGCGATGTCATAACAAACTATTATCTCAAATATCAATTAAATTGGTTCAGCGGTTTGGGAGGAGAAGACGCAAACACCATGTTCACGGACGACGGACGACGGACGACGGACGCAGGACGACGGACGACGGACGACGGACGACGGACGGTGAGTGATCACTATAGCTCTCCTGACTGAAAGTCAGGTGAGCTAAAAATTATTCAAATCAGAGCTTTCATATGGAAGTTCTGTACAAAAACAGATTTCTGCATCGTCGGTACAAAATGGCGGCTGGCAGCCATCTTGAATTTCGGACCGCACCCAAAAACACTCGTTCTCGTCCCACAGTCATAACAAAGGTACCCAAGAAGTTTCGTAAACATCGGTTCATAAATACGGCCTCCAGCCCGAGCCGTATCCAATTGTTGACGTACGGACAGACGGACGACGGGCCATGACAAAAGCTCAAATTTAGCTTCGCCAAAGTTGAGCTAATAAATTGGTATCAGCTACAACCGATATATCATAACCCCGAGTATCAATGTTCGCTCCCCCAGAGATTAGTTAACCGGATCCTCTTTCAGCAGTAAAACGGAACATGTCAACCACAGCAAACAAGAGCTGATCGACATCTTGGGCTCCTCGTGGGGAATGAAGATGACGGGTAACTGTCTGGTACGGGTTTAAATTCATTCTAAGTATGCGATGCTAGGGCGGATCCAATTTGTTTTACAAGCACGACCTGGGGCCACGGTATGATTTACGACACCACATAGACATTAACTATTTGACGTAGTGGATGTCCATGTGATATATATACACAGAACGTCACGATGTATGAAATGCGTTCGTCAATATGGCACGAATGCCAACGTAGAATGATAGAACGAGAGGCGCGCAGCCTCGAGTTCTATCCTTCTGCGATGGCATGAGTGTCGTATTGCCGAACGCATTCACACATCATGGGGGTCTATGTTTATTACATACCTCTATGATATAGAATCCATCAATTTAAAAAATCAAACATCACATACAAAAAATTTTAAAGTTTAAAACTCTTTGTTATTTTTTCAAATGACATTTTATTTATCGACTTTCACCGCAGCTTGCGAATTGAATGCGACGTTCCGATTGGCCGATTACGAAAATGGGCGAAGTTTCTTTTGATCCATGTTGTTAGGTTGAAAAATAGTCCGTCACCAGAAATCGGTATTGAACACGTGTTTCGTAAGCATTTGTAAATGTGAAACTGAAGGAAAAGCTATAGGCGTGTAATAAAGTACCCCATTCCATGAATATAGCTGTAGCGCATAGCGTGGGGTGGGGAGGGAATGAGCCGTTATAAATCGGCATCCAACGATGAGAGAGGTTATCCCCCCTCCCTATAATCGTCGCTACTCATGAATGAAATGTCGCACAAAATCCTGGATTCATAACCATAAGCTTCCATGCAAGATACATGTAGGGAGGGTGATGGTTAAACTTCAATGTATGTATATGCTATAACAACTTAGAAGCGACTACACGCAATGTGGTTATTTATGAATGTATAAAGTGTTCTGCGTCATTATCAACATCTGCGACCATTGCATGAGAACAGCATAAATAAAAGATGACGTTACGACAATCGTATGTGTTAATTTATACTGCCCTCTAAACGTGGCACATACCTTTGGACAAACTCCGAGCAGTGTTGTCTCTCCGCGTTACGCTCGATACATCAGATACATGTATCCGATGTGTCGAACATGGCGAGGGGAGACAACACTGCTTGGGGTTTGACCTTTGGAGTTTGTTACCACGTAGAGGTGTATCTGTGACATTGGTTACCGGGACCTGTGTTCATCGGTAAATTTGTACCAACCTGCCTTGTTGGACTACCTCTTATCTACTTCCGTGGTTCGTGTGGAGGTGACAACCACTGTAACATCTCTGCTGTTGTTATCCGCACAATACTGAATTTATTGTGTAGGTGGGGGCGGATGGGGCAAACAGTCACAGGAATGAGAGGAGGGGAAAGCAATTAAATTATCAGTAAGTTAGAATTCTCGTATTTCTACCATGAAATTAATGAAAATGATGTTTCGTCAGAAAATAAGAGAACATATTGTTAAAGTATAGCTTGGTGTACATGTAATTTTACACTCGTAAATCAGTTGGGTTAAAAATTACCCTAAATCAACTGGGTTGAGTGAATATTAACCCAATTGAGTTTATATTCACTCAATCCAGTTGATTTGGTATGATTTTTACCCCAACCGATTTTAGAGTTATTGGGTTCATATTCTTTCAACCCAGTTGTTTTGGGTTGATTTTTAACCCAACTGATTTTAGAGTATATTTCTATAAACCTTCATGAAAATGGTTTTCAGAACAAATTTCAAGATCATCATCTTGCAAATTTATAGAAAGTACAATTTCAGCATTTCGATAATAAATTAGATATCAGCTAATTGGGGGCGCGGTGGCATTGTGGTAACCGGTTCTCGTTAGATCACAGAAGTTAAGCAGCGTCGAGCCCGGTTAGTCCTCAGATGGGTGACCGCCTGAGCGATCGATTCGGACTTCCGCGTTGTGTCCTTGGGCAAGGCACTTTAACCCTGTTTGTCCACATGGGGGCACGATGACGCCGTGTACTAAGACGTACTGCACGTCGATGGTGCGCATGTCTTCAACCAATCTAACCCTGCGTGTGCTGCAGTACGGAGTTACGATGTTGGGGAGCTGGCAGCTGCTCGTCGTTGCTCGGTGGTTCTCTCCGGGTATTCCGGCTTCCTCCACCCGTAAAACTGTCACGGTCATGATTAGCCATTGTGCATAAGTAAGTGACCTTAAACACCAATAAATAACAATAAATAAATAAGATATCGGCTAATTAACTGAACTTTCTCATCCCTGAAGTCAACATCAAAATGTGTCTATCACATTTAAGTATAAAGTTAACCCTTAGAATCCGATGGGCGCTTTTCCGACCCAGGAACATGATGCGTCATAATTTCATTCAGAAGGGTGGCTGCTAAGTGAATGTGTGGGGTAGACCAATCAGTATTTTCAATTGATCTACCCCCATATAAAGAATTTGGACTCTTCCTATTGCTGTCATTGAATTAACACGGAAGATACCATATCTGTTCAATGAGTTAATCGAACTCTCCTGCAACTGAAGTGAAATCGCAGATGTCTCAGTTAATTTTCTACCAACTGAACCACGCAGGAATTCCCTTTTTTGTCGGAATGCCAGTTGTTTTGTCACGGTGGAACCCACTTAATTGGATATCTCTAAATTGAATAAACCTGTTAATTGAATATAACAGAGCTCGTGGAGCTCTGTCAAACAAGATATAATAGAATAAATGTCAAGTTTATCTCTAGAACACGGGAAAGTGACATAATCCCTGTTAATTGAATACTTCTGTTAATTGAATAATTTCCATTGGCAAATTGGCTATTCATTTAACAGGGTTCCACTGTATTAAGAGTGTCAAATTTTATTACATTACATTTTTCCCCTTCACAAGTTTATTTTTATATTTCTCAAATTTGCCTAAAACAGACATACTGTTGTTTCTTTTATTTATTGGTATTTAAGTTCACCTTCAGCGCCAATGGATTTATCAACACCGCAGTACAAGTATAAATTTGTGTTTTGCCAAGTCAGTTATACCTATGGTGCCCCACTTTATAAGACTTCCACCCACGTGTTGTCCGTTTTCACCAATAAAGACCTTGAAATATTGACGCGAAGCAAGCATTATAAATAAAGCTGAACGGTAATGTTATAATATCAGCAAAATATGTCCAGTCTATAAGGGGCAATAAAACTTTATATAGCATCGTAACAACTCTTCGCCAAGCTTTCGGCACTAGGCCTTCATCAGGACGTTACAGATAACACAGCTCCACCATCACAGCTTAGTCTCAAAACAACACAATATTGTGTTGTTTTGAGACTAAGCTGTGATATCTGTAGCGTCCTGATGAAAGCCTGGTGCCGAAAGCTTGGCGAAGAGTGCATCTTGAAAATTTGGCAGAGTGTAATTGTGTATGCTATTTGATCGGGCCTTACTGTAGGACTAACACATATTTTTATTACACTAGGACCCGTCATAAAATCGTAAACTTAGAATTATTAACGATTGATGTTAATTTTTCATATTGGACTCAAGTTAATTAAATATTTTCTTTGTTCAATGACTAGGATCAGATTACAAGCATCCCTCTTCGCCAAAATTGGAACTACTAGGAAAATATCGTATCGCTCGCATCGCGTTCAGTACGTAAACGCCATACAAGAGAACTCAGAGAATGAGCGCTGATGCACTTTTTCCACTTGGGAACAGACCTGCCTTATCTTCATGTGGTATACTGTCACGATATTGTGACAGGTGCTGAGAGAATGACATGCAAATCCAATTACTAAAATTACAGGAATGGAGAAAAAAAAATGTAATATATAGCTTACCATTTACCTCGGGAATGGAGAGATTTCAACAGGACAATTTATTTATTTATTGGTATTTAATGTCACGTTCAACATTTTTGCTATCTCACGACCGTGACTTAGGAATGAAGTCACGTTTAGTCAATCATTTATACCTATGGTGCCCACTTCAGAGGACTTCCACCGTAGGCATTAGTTTCGAGTCCTATTTTATCAGTTAAGCAGACCGCAGTAAACAAGCACTGCTCCACTTCCCAGATTCCCACGGGGATTCCTGAGTGTTGTAAACGTCAAATTTTGAAAAACGTTCAATGGTCCCCCACCCAACTGGACGAGCGCGCTTAGTTCATTCCAATGACGGGATGTTATGGTTGTCGCACTGTACATGCGACGAGAGAGTTGTGATTAATTAATAGATAACGCCCTTTTCTCTGTTTGCAAGGTGGGGAGAAAATGAATGTTCGATGTCTCTAATTTTGGCATTGTTGTAGAACAAAGACAATGATTTTGAAAGAATCCAATCTCAAATAAATTCTCAAATTTCTCAATCAGGCCATTGAGGCCAACCAACAACAACAAAAACCGAATATGATTTTAACGCAGTGATTCATTACTTCAAAATTATACTCATTCGTATATTTCGGTTGCCCCCGTTTGGATTGGTGTAGTTATAATACGAGAGTGTGTGTGTGGGGGGGGGGGGGGAGGGGCAAGTTTCTAGTGAAATTCTCATATTTTAACCTGAAAAAGGTGAAAATAATGTTTTGTCGTAAAATAAGATTTATAATTAAGATACCACTTGACAGATATTTGATTTCTATAAATTTACATGAAAATGGTCTTTGAGACCATTTTCATGTAAATTTATAGAAAATAAAATTTCACCATTTTGATAATAAATTAGCTGAAATCAGCTAATTAACTGAACTATCTCACCCCTGTTAGTGCTTGAGTTTGCTTTAAAGGAAGGCCCAAGTTAGAGGAATTGCAATATGGCGACTTGTCAAACTGATAACAAAAATTGTTATTAATAACTTTATCACAATGCTGTCATTGCATCCACTGTGTTTTTTTAAAAGCCCCCGAACGGAGACATTATTTATTTATTTATTTTAGAGAACTTCCACTCCAAGAAATTGGTTACCGGGTCCTATTGTCAACTGGCAAATTGCCACATCTTTGAAATTGAAAATGCTAATAGTTCATTTCATTCAACCCATTTTAAAGTCATAACTAGAAAATAAAATTCTAGAAAATACAATTCTTTATAAAGGTTCTATAATAGTATTGGCAATGATCCGATTCTATTCACAACTTGAATTGTCGAGACGTTTTCAAAATCCTACCAATTGTCTCCCTTGAACATTTTTTCTATCATCGGATCTCCCGTATAGGAGACCTGGAGCCACAATTGTATTTTCCAAAAATGTATATTCTACTAAAATGAATCATTAGCATTTTAAAAGATATGGCAATTTGCCAACTGGCAAATTTGAAATTTCCATAGCTTTGCAGGCCTGGCACTCTTAACTTTCTGCACACTGATGTCAAAATACTAGAGTTTTCAGCAGCAAATTTTTCCCACAATGCAACTGAGAATTTAAAAAATCATATCTTGTTTGTCAGAGCTCATTGAGCTCTGTCAAACAAGATATATTTTATTCATTTTTTTCATTCTATGTGGACAATATGGAATCAATGATTGAAATTTTGAAATACTACCAGAGTGCTAGGAGTTAAAAATGCTGGAGGGCTAAAAATCGCTCCCCTCGCATGGTCTAGGGGAGTAGCTCTCCTCAAGCTTACAAAAAGTTACGAGAGGCAAAATAAAGTCTTACTATTGTTCATTCTGGCTGGTGGTCTTTGTACATCTTATTTGACGCTCCGAACAAGGTAGTCTCTGCTACACTGCCCTTCAACATATCCGTGCCTCGTCAAGGCCCGGAGGTATGGGAGGGGCAGTGTTGCCTTCTTACAGAGACCACTAACAAACCAAAGATTTGGGTTTTAGAAATAGGCTGTTATGCGAATCATTATTTTCTAAGTCCAGGAGGGTTAATTTTCGCCCTCCTTAATTTTTTTAAGGCGAGCAGTAGGCGAGCGAATAAATCGCTCTCCTAAAAATGCCAGGTATGGCTTTGAACATGCTAATGGTTCATTTCAACCCATTTAAAATCCGAACTAGAAAATACGACTGCAGTGGTTCTACAGTTATTGACCCGTGATCCGGTTTTACTGGTAACTTGTGATTCGCAGACCCCACTTTGATATGATGGTCAAGACACTTCATTTTTTCCAACAAAAAGATCGAAATTTTGGGTTGTGCAAACGAATAACAAAACAGCACATGCATTCAATATTATTTTTAATAATTTTAAAATTAGATGTATATTATATTTATACCTATCAGCAAAAAACATAACAGAACATAACATTTGTAATTCACACAAAACAGAAAACATCCGTCCACATATAGCACAAAATACAGTCGAGTCATTAAATGGTATTAAATACCTCTCATCAATATATATATTACAATTATTAACTGTTCTGGATCGATTGGCTTTAAAATTATTACAGGTGAACGTTTGAAAGGGAATTTTCGCTTTGATAATGAAACGTCATTAATGACTTCTGTTGTAAAACTGACTTGCCAAATAATTATACCATATATGCCCGCAAGGTGAGGGCAGTTTTGTTTTCAACCTCTAGCCACACGGTTGGAGGTTGAAAACTTATAAAGTGACTGACTTCAAAAAGTAACTTCCAATCTGAGCTGTTGTTTTCCAATTCTCTGTTCAGAACACCCACCGTATAGATATTTTCGACCGGATCGCGACACAGTCGCGTTCCGGTCGAACTTATCTTACCGATTTTTAATCCAGAGCAGTTTAGAATCCCACTCGTAGAAGAAATATTAGACACCGACTATATGTTCTTTTCTTTTTATTTTTCTCGATACGGCCTTGATTTCTCAATATTTATTTACGTGCTCGTATCGCAACCCGATCTTGATCTGATCACGAAAAACGCCAGTTTCTTTTTATCTCAACTGTTTAAAACACTAAATCTGAATCATCTAACACCAAATCCGTCCAGTTTGATAACCGAAACGCCTCCAGTTGAAATTTTAATTTTATGACAGAACATCAATACACTTTTAATATTTTAACAAGAAATTCATTTCATTTCTTTCCAGACACCAAGCTTACGGTTCTGACTTGAAACAGACTTGCCCTGTAGGTTCCATAGGAGTGGGGGCTGGGGTCAGCAACTCCGTCCTGAGTGACGCTATGACAGTTGGACGAATATATTGCTTGCACTTCATCACTAACACCTCAAGTCCACATGTACGGCATCTGTTATACAAAATCAAAAAAAAAAGATACAGAACAAATTAAAGATGTAAAACCGGATTTCTTTTAAGAAATGACGTCAGATTCCGGTAATTTCAATGAAGAAGATATGAAGATTCAACAGTTAATATGGCGGCTAACCGGTTAAAACTACAAAATTTGTTCGCAAATATGTGATCGTGGCGTAATAATAGGGAACATACAGTACATGGAGAGTGTTTAATCACCAAATTACCCGCCGAGTGTAGATTCCACCCAAGCAATAATTGCACATTTGTTGCAGAGTATAACAAGCACAAGCAAAGTTCCAGCCAGTGGACCTCCGGGTTAAACCCGGAGGTCCATTGGCTGAAACATTGCTTGTGTTTTTTGTCCATATGTATAGAATTTGAAAGTGATACTCTGGATGATAACTCCACTTCCAGGGAGATTTAGTTACAATCCACTCTCCACGTACTGTAGGACATTCTAGCACTCGGGCGACGAATTGACGTTTCACAACAAGACTCTTCCTTTTTTTTCTAAGAAGCCTCGCGGTTGGGCGCATTTTCTGTATAATGCATCCATACACTGTGTCGAGTTGATCACCGCTAAACCACTCATAGAGTGTACATTCCGCCCAGATATTACTCATAAATCGCCATCCACGGAAAAACACCACTCTGCGAGAGTTTTTGCGGGACCCCCATTATCCACTGACAGCTCAGATGCATTTGAAAATTACGCCAATACCTCAGAACTAAATATTTTCATTGTTTTGCCCAAAACATGGCTTATGACCCCCTCATTGGAACGAGCACAACGAGCTCGTTTCAAACATGGGCCAAATGCTACGTTGTTGAGGCAAAGGTTGAAAGAATGATAAAATTTGAATGGTGATTTTTTTGTGAAGATCTTCAGACGTATTTGGGGACCTTGCGTTTCTTAATACGGCCAATTAAAACTCGCTCGGTGATTATACCAATCCAAATGATCATTTATTTATTTATTGATGGCTTAGGTCACATGTTTCTGCACAATGACTAATCGTGACAAATCATCATGTAAAATGAAAGAATATCGTGACCTGGTGATAATATCTATGACAATGGAGTTATTAAAACATTGTCCTGTATAATTGAGATAGTTCAAAAATGGGACGTAGCCTACACGCAGGTTTGGGCGGGAATAGGTGCCAGCTACCCCATTCCACGACACAAATGTCGCTGTGTGCACGCCTATCTGCTAATAATGTGAGACAAGAGATATATTTTGAAAATTCAACACAATGGGTGAATATCATTCAGGTGGGGTGTCACTGGTTCAGAATATTAACATTTAGGATCCGATCTTGAATAAAAATTCCAAGTGCACGGGAAGCATCCGTGGGCATGGGGGCAGGGTATCAAAAAGGACACTCGACCAGGGCTGGGAGCAGTTAACGTTTCAAACGTTGACGTGTTAAATTATTTTAACAACAAACGTTGACGTGTTAAATTATTTTAACAACATTAAAAAAAATTTAACCAAGTTATTAATAAATAATAACGTTTAACTTTGAAGATTATAATTGTATAAATATGTACTTAGCATTGCGTCATTATCTTGTGTTTACCCAAGCCGGATCGCACGCGACGATGACGTCGAATTTTGCGAAATTTGACGAAATTGAAGAACACGAATAATTTAGATGTCCGTAGCCCTCATACCAACGTTGGCGAAGTTGGTCCGCCGATATTTGACGATACAGCAATATCAGCTTCATCCGAACGCCTATTTTCCATGTAAGGACTGGTATTCGAGCAACGGCGGATGTCTCTTTCTGAGGATACGGCCGCAGCGATTGTATTCTTAAATAAAAACATCGCTGAATGTTAGAATTTACGATAACCTGAGAGAACTATATTAACTACTCGTCCCCTGAGTTCCAATGTGTTCTGTGTGCCAGTAGGCTGCCAGTAGGCACATAGAACACACTGGAACTCAAGAGACGAGCTGTACGTAAGTTCAATTATATTCACTTTCAAATCAATAAAAATGGCCGAAGTTATAAAAATTTTGTTCATTTTAACATTTAACGTCAATTAACTCGTTAACGCGGAATTTAACACGTTAACGTGTTAAGGAAAATTTTAACTCCTCCCAGCCCTGCACTCGAGTTTATTGTCATAAATTTTAATGTAGCCCTCAATAAATGTCGTCTCTTGAGAGGAGCAAAATGCTGCAATGCTACATAAACTTTAATAAAGCAAGGCAGGTGGCACCTTGTACTACTCAAGGGACGATAGAAGGCTTTAGAAAGCACCCACTGATTGTTTAGCTTCCTAGTTTTGTGATTATTGATCTAACTCCGTCACTATACCCTTCCCCACCCATTGGCATTGTATATCAACCCGAATCTGGAGTTTGCTTATCCAAACCAGGAACCGAACAAGCAAAATACGATGTGTACTGTATGGACAAAATGGCAGATTCCCCAGCTGTCAATAAACTCATGATTTGCTTACTGGGTCATAGAGTTTCTAAGGATTCACATATTTGGCTGTAGGTGGATGGATGCCTACTCGGGAAACCAGATCAAGAAATGTACAGTGCCAGGTGAAATAAGTTGTTGGATAACTTCAATAAAATTTTGATCACATTTTCCAATGACGTTTCTGCGGCCACGACCTATTTATTTCCGATATTGTTAATTTGAACATCATTTCTAGGGAAGCTCTCTATCAGAGTTTCCTTGGAAATGATGTCAATGGTAGGAATTATCAACAAAAAGTGACGAAAATTTTCTTTGTGCCCTCCAACAACTTACTTCAGTCGATTCTGTAAATATGGTTGAGAAGGACTACTTGGGCTCTTTCCAACAGAATATCACCAGATAACTCACCATCCACTCTATATACAGTACAGTCGCCGTGGACTGGTTGTATGTAATCCGCGCGTGCGCGGTGATGTCCACGCATGCCTTTACCAGGTAATGAAAATCATCATCAGCAAAATTTATTTTATGAATTAATTAATTTGATGATTTGATATTATTTCGTTCGTGGAAATATTGCCAACCCGTGTAAAGTGGTCAGTCCCCGGCGGCCGTACCGTAATACGAAAACAACTTTTCTGAACCAACTGTGTTTGTTGTCTGTATATTTTGTTTTAAGTGTCAGAAATGTCTGCCATTGGAAACTTATTAATTAATATAGCAAAGCTGTCACACACGAGTAATTACGACATATAAATATTTAACTGTCACACATGGAGAGTGTATCATGGGACCCTGCGAAGCTTCTAGATTCAAGTCGATTGTGAATCTTGAGTTGCCATTCGGTTTGATTCTAAATAGGCTGCCCGATTCGTTTCCTTTCGAATCCTGTAAAGTGTAAATTGGTTGAAATTTAATTTCTAAAAATCTACATGAAAATATGGCCTGAAAGACCATTTTCATGTGGCTTATTAGAAAATAAAATTTCGACAATTTGGGGCGTGATGGGGAAGGGTTCTTCACTCCTAGAAATTTGATTTTTCAGTCAATGGAGCAAAATTTTGAATAGACACCGATGCCAATATCGGCCAAGCATGACGATTTTGCTGCGATTGAGAATTTGCGCAAATCTCTCTTTGTCTAATGTCATGGCCATAACTAGCCAGTGCAGTGCACAAAAATATCAATTTCATCATTCTTTCAATTTTTATCTCGAAAACGTAGTTCAAGTTTCCCCTTCATTGTAAACCAGGAAACAAAGATGGTCCTATTTCGAAACCCGTTGGCTGGTTACGTCATATAACATGCTCGTAACCCACAGGAAAAAGGGGTTGTGGTACTTCTCAGCCATTTCTGTTGTTACCATGTCAGTCATACTTTTTTAACGTCTTAATGAGATTCCCGTCTATATAAATATCAAGAACTAACGTGCGATCTCGCCGGAGCGAGATCGCACGTTAGTTGTTGAAATTTATTCTGACAGAAATTCTTTTAACGGCAGTTCGCACAATTTGTACAGCTCTTTGTTTCAAGGAAAGCACTCGGTCGACTACTTACTCAGTGTACGGGGATGATATTTTATAAACTGGGGGAGATAAGGGGTGGGGGATTTTCGTTGTACTTGTTCTACAACTTACTTCAGTTATTTTACTGCACATTTCATCAACTGGAAAATAACAACTGCTTTATCACCAAAGACAGAAGAACCATCAACACATATAAAAAGTGTGCAGTTTCCTTAATTACTTCACATTTTTTTTAAAAACACATAACTTTTATAAAACGAATTCGTGGAGGTTGTTGCAAAATATTTTTCCAACATGTGTCGGAAGAAAAATAAAATTCAGGATGCAAGAGATGTCCATTTACTGTTTCCCCATTTTACATTTTCTCTTCTCAATCATAAGTGTATGGCGTCCTAATAAGAGGGCATAAACTTGGAATTGAAAGAAAAATGTGAAATTTTGAAGTTTCAAATTTAATTATAAAATTCGAACATTTTTCAAAACGTTCTGGTTATGTGGTATTTTTTTTAAGCCTTTGAATCCCCGTTTCCCGGAATGGTATCGCCTTTGTATACATCTACAGTGAGATAGGTCAGTCCAATATCAATATACAGGGAGGATAAAATAATACAGTACGTGGGTAGTGGGTTGTAACTAAATCACCCGCAGAGTGGAGTTATCACCCAAGCTATAACTTTCAAATTTTGTGCATATCGACAAAAATCCACAAGCAATGTTTCAGCCAATGGACCTCCGGGTTTAACCCGGAGGTCCATTGGCTGAAACTTTGCTTGTGCTGTTTATGCTTTGCAACAAATTTGCAATTATTGCTTGGGTGGAATCTCCACTCTGTGGGTGATTTAGTGATAATACACTCTCCACGTACTGTAACTGCAGTCTGGCTGCAGACTGCAATTATTATTTCATTATCAATGCCTGTATAGATCGCATAAATAAGACAAAAAATCGGGCGAAATTACGCCTTGGACCGAAACATCGGTCCTACGAATTGAAAGGGTTAAGAAATGCAGAATAAATTCAGTATTGATAAATTTTTCAAGCGGCACGGGAAATCAAACATCACAAATTTGGCAAGGTGATTCGGTCGAAGACATAAATTAAGCATCACAGATTTATTAATACTTAAGTTCATTTTCACAAGAGTGCAGTCGTACCCAGGCGGTGGCCATACAGGGCGTAAGGTGAATAGTAGGGAGCCAAAGTCTGTGGCAGCTGAGCGGCGGGTTGAGGTGCAGCACTGGATAAAAGATGTCTGTATGGGTGATATCTATTCGCGGCCAAATCTAAAGCGCCCAAACTTGGATAAGACTTTCTGATGGATGTTGGGCTCAGCGATCCAGGAGCTGGATAAAGTCCCGCTGTCGAGTGTAAGTGGGAAAGGCTCATTTGGTAATTTGCCATAGCACTGGAATCTGTAGAAGAAGTGTGGGTACGTAAATGTTGAAACAGTTCTTCGGATGTTGCAAATCTCTTACCACAATAGTCACTTCCCGAAATCCAATTGCATATGTATGGAAGTCCACTGTGTGCACCTAAAGCACTATGAGGGTACATAGAATGGAGGGATGAAAGACGCGAATCTGTTAAGCCTGTCAAACCCGGCAAGTTCTGGTACCCAGATGGATGTGCATTTAATCCGACAGCTAGTGTACTCAGGTATTTCTCGTGAGCACATTGCGTGCACCCGCTTAAAGTACATGAAGACGACAAGTGTGAATTCTGAACAGTTAGTTGGCAATTCGCACAGTATGGGTCTCTACACACAGGCACTAACGAGGTTGTCCCTGAAGAGTTCCTGACCCGCGTGTATGTTATATCCGGTAGGAGCGATGTATGTGGTTTCAGTGCACCCGAGTTTTGAGCGGCAGCGGAAAGTGATGCATGCAAAGACAACGGCGAGTTGTACGCAGATCCTGGCAAAGTAGCTTCATGTGGAATGCCCATACAGGTATAAGGCAACGGATATGGAAGAGTTGATCCGGAAGGAAGACCGTTGGATAAGCTACTTGGTTTTAAACTGCTCTGAGTGGAAACTGTTGATGACGCGATCGGTGAGGCTATAGCCGTTGTTGAAATCCCTGTAGATTTGGGCGATTCGTGTCGTGACGTCTGCGAACTCGGCCTCGTTGCGGAAATTGGCGACGGTAAACACTGTCTGGTGGGCGATGCTTTTAGGGAAGTCACTGGACTACTGTTTGATGAGCTAGCTGGTGTGAAAGATCGCGGGCTTCCCGTTGTTGGTCTCGGGGGTGTTGTGCGATCATTCGAAGATGGTAACATTGAGGATACATCTCGAATCTGTCCAGGTCGCGAATGTCTAAACGGTTCTCTCTCTTGCTCTTTGTTCTCTTTAGGCGAAGCCTGCTTTAGTGGTTCCGGTAGAGATTTTTCGGAATGCTTTTCCTTTTTCTCAGCTGTTGGAGCAATATTTTTTGACGCAACTGTATCTTTTCCAATGCTGTTACATGTTTGTGCTAGTAATGCCAAAGGACTGTTCTTGGCATCCAACTGAAAAGAGAATTAAAAACAAAATGATTAGAATTTAAGGGAGATGAATATATATCTGAATTGTTTCATGCGAATAATTTCAGCTGTCAAATAGACATTGACCAAAACAACATGTGTAATATGTAGGTTGCTGGGCACACTCCCAGTGGAAATTTACTGGTTAATAATAGATCATTCTGCAGAAACATCTCAACAAATGCACAAATTACATGTGATGGACCCCGGGGCAGAGAACCCGGCAGTTCATTATTTGAAATTTAGTCGGTTGATTCCTGAGCCTCTGCTGGCATCTTACATCTTCGTCACTGAGGGGACAAGCAAGGTCCAGTAAAGCGACTGAATGGGTGAAAAAGTAGAGCCATTTTGTCGAAAATTAATCACTGTGATGGAATATATGTTTTTCGCATTCGGCATTTCGTAAATTTTATTACAATTCCTGAACCGTTGTTGAATAAGAACCGAAATCTAGAGGCGAATAAAGGCGATACAGCCAGCGGTCTTGTAGTCATAGCATCGGACGAACTGATGTCACATGACTAAGTCAGGGTTCTTACACTCAAGGACCAAAAACATTCAAGGACTTTTCAAGGACATGTCAGCATTTTCCAAGGATGTTTTTTAAATTTGGAATATAACCATTTTAGAAGCCTTGTACCTACTTTAACCCTTTACCTTGTTTGAAAAGCAGACGACACTTGCAGAAAAAATTCTTGAATATCCAATTTTTTGTCTCAAAAACATAGGTTATGACCCCTCATTGGAACGAGCTCGATGGGCTCGTTCCAACGAGGGTTCATAACCTAAGTTTTTGAGACAAAAATGAAAAAAATAACTGAAATTAATTGGCCATTTTTGAGAATTGCGGTGGCCGGTTTTGACCGTTACACTAGGTAAAGGGATGTCTTCTACCGCATCCTTCTAAATAAGCCAATTTCGAAACTGCCATCTTGGCTTTTAATCTATGCAAGGTCACAGGTCGCGAGGTATAAACATTCCAAGAAAACGCTTTGTTAGCAATGAAATCGCACTGTTTACACCTCGCGACCTGTGACCTTGCATAGATTAAAGTCTAAAGATGGCAGTTTCGAAATTGGCTTATTCAGGGAAAACGGTGCTTCTAAAATGTTCTTCAACAAAATTACGGTACTTAAAGAATGACACCCAGTTAAAAAATTCCTGAACTTTAATTCCTCATGTATCTTATCCATTATTTATGTTCGTTTTTTCGTTTTTCAACTAAAACAAGTGCAAAAGAGATGTTTCAATTGTCGACTATTACACAGGTAAATATGATATAGGGCAAAATTCAAGGACTTTCAAGGAGTCTGATGGATTTTCAGGTACTTTTCAAGCACATTTTCTGAATTTTCAAAATTCAAGGAGTAAGATTGAATGAAAATCAAGGACTTTTCAAGGATGTGCACACCCTAAGTTCAAACAAAGTTCGTCATTTCGTAAACAGCAAAATGACCATCGAGAATTTTTATTTATCTTTTGGAGTGTTGCTAAATTTCATCATCATTGTTTTTTTCTAGTTCAGCTGTCTGATCGTACGTAATAGCTGCCCTTTTTCTAGTTCAGCTGTCTGATCGTAATAGCTGCCCGACTACTGCGTTCAGACAATGGAACTGTCACAATACAAGTTATAAAAGTTGAGCCAATGATTTATACCTAACGTCCATTTTGCGAAAGGGCAGAGGGTTGTTTTGGGAAGTGCCAAGAAAGGCTGTAGACATTAACAACCAACGTAAAATCTCTCTAAAGGTTGTACCTTTACAGTTAAAACTAGAAGTCCTGTCATGAAATGCGCACAAATAGCACGTCGACTTGCGCGTTAATCTACGCGTTATAACCATAGTAAGGCTATCAAATTATGTACATATGGCCTGTGCACAAGCAATGTTTCAGCCAATGGACCTCCGGGTAACCCGGAGGTCCATTGGCAGAAACATTGCCTGTGTTTGCTATGAGTAATCAGGAGAACCTGCCGTGCTTTGGATGTCATTCGATATGACAATTGCGCGTAATTCCTACGCGCAATTAAGCCTAGATAAGCGCACAATTCGTGACAGGACTTCTAGTTTTAACTGTACGTGCAAATTACAGAAACAGATTATTCTCCCAAGAAACTAAAAATGTCTTCATTTTATGCACAGATTTCAAATTTCAACCAAAAAAATCCAACTGAATAAATCAAGTACTAAATGACTGCTGAATAATCTGAAAGTACTAAATGACTGATGTTTATTTTATTTATTTATTTATTGGAGTTTAACGACACTTTCAACAGACAGGGTCACCTCATGTCGTGGAAGCCAGAGAGTACCTGGAGAGAACCACCGAGCAATGGCGAGCAACTGTCAGACTTTCCACCGTACTACACACAAGCGAGTTTAGAATTGGTTGCAAGATAGGTGCACCATCGACGTGCAGTACACCTTAGTACGCAGCGCCACCCTACCCCCAATAAGGCTTAATTAAGGGCCTTGCCCAAGGACACAACGCAGTTACCCCTGGTGGGGATCGAACCGTGGACCTCTCGGTTCAATGCTGTAACCACTGAGCCACCGCGCCCCCAAATAACTGATATATTTTTTTTATTTCTATAAAGTTGCATGGAAATGGCCTGAAAGAAGAAAGACAATTTCAGAATTTTAGTGAAAAATGTTGAAATCAGCTGACGCTAACACCCCTTCCTTAAGTTATTGCCATATCAAACATTTACCGAAGGCCATCTCCATGGCTGGATAGAGACAATTCTAGAAGATGGAACTGTTTTTATGATGGACCCAGTGTTATTTTCTTCATGAGAAGGATGTTGACTCATCACCAATTAGGCTTTTTTGCACCTGTATTTATAACGGTAAACCGCGATAGTGAATTTTCACAGCGATAATTTGCCTATAAACCAAGTTAATGTCAACTTCGCTTGGCTTTGGAATGTTTGGGTGGGTCTGGAGTCTCAACTTAATAATGATTCACGGTTCCATTAATTCTGTCGCAAATTTATTGCAAATGTCATACACAGTTTAAATGTGATAGCGAAAAATGAAATATTGTCAGAAGATTATTTGATGGGCATCAGGTATTTCATCATAAATATAAGTTCGAAATTGTACTATAAATATTTAAATTAGAAAGTCGGGGTCATTACACTTAGACGAGTCTAATATGTTATTTCTAAATGATCCGCCCCTTTCGAGTCAACATGAACATGCGAGCGTTACTTTCACATTTATCCTAAAAACAAGGGGCGATGCCAGAATTCTGAAAATGTATGTCAAGTTATTTTATACCTCATAATGTAAATGCTTAGCCGTCTTGACACCGCAGTGGCTGAACGAAACAGTGAATACGGTCGAGGGTGCAAAGGCGGGCAGATAATTTTGATCGGATCGTGACTGGGGCGCGATCCGATTAAAATTAGCTGTCCGTTTAGTATCAACAACAACTACTATCGATTATCTTTTGCTGAAAAAGAAATAAACGCGAGGATTCGTGGAACAATTAATTTCAAACGATCTTTTCATTTCGTTTTTCTGGACTCTTGATTTTGTTTCTGGAGTCTAAAATTTTGTCACGATGCGATCGTGTTGTGATCGGGAAAAAAGCCAATTTTGTGATCGCGGTAATGTAAATGGGGGTGGGGAGGTGGGGGGCAAGGTGGCATAGAGTACTAAGGCGTACTGCACGTCGATGGTGCACTTGTAACCATTATTGCTAACCCTGCTTGTGTGGAGTGAGTACGTTGGGGAGCCTGACAGTTGATCGGTGGTTTTCGTCAGGTACTCCAGCTTTATCCACCCGTAAAACGGTGCAACACAAGGATACCCTGGCTGTCGAAAGTGTCGTTAAACCCTAATAAATAAATAAATGAATATTTTATCATTTGTTTTCTACTGTCAGTCCCGGCCTCTATCTATTTTGCGTTTCAGTTCCTGTTTAAAGGGGGGTACTGGTTTTGACTGACGTCACCAACGGTATGTACTTGATACCCTCTCTTGTGTGGGATACAACGTCCTGATTTATGAACTAAATAATATAATCTGTGCTTGTGTGGTTCGTTTTTAGTTACCTTTCTCTATCAGATAAAAAATTATTGTTATAAACTCGAACTCACAAGTAATGGCAAGCATCCCTTTCAAAACGCAGATCAAAGAGATTATCATTGTTTCAGACTTCGAACCACTTTAACCACCGCAGGGTTTCTCTTCCGACAGACCATGGAAATCACGGAAAATCCAAATAATTTTAAATTATATTTTTATGTTTGGAAAATTGAGATGGTTTTCATGTAAGAGGCATACACTCTATTCATGTCAGTAGTATATGACAGATATATATATATATATATTGGGGATAATCCGTGTGTTTTTACCAAAAACAAAAGTGATCTAAAATCAATTCCAAAACTGAATGGACATTGGAAGTAGCTACAGTACAAGTCAAAATAAGTTGTAGCACAACCGCAATAAACTAAGGTATGCTGCTGATCCTGCACTTTTAAGATCAGAATCTGACATCATATTTTGGGAAGCTCTCAATGAGAGCTTTCCACACAGTACGTGGAGAGTGGAGTGTAACTAAATCACCCGCGGAGTGGTGTTATCACCCAGGCTATAACTTTCAAATTTTGTACATATCTACAAAAAAACACAAGCAATGTTTCAGCCAAAGGACCTCCGGGTTTAACCCGGAGGTCCTTTGGCTGAAACTTTGCGGGTGCTGGTTATGCTTTGCAACAAATTTGCAATTATTCCTTGGGTGGAATCTCCACTCTGCGGATGATTTAGTGATAATACACTCTCCATGTACTGTAAAATGACACCAGCTTCTGGTCTTCCCAGGTGTAGGAAGAGAAAGAAACATAGTGTATAGTGGTTATCCTACAACTTATTTTGACTGTGTACTGTAACTGATCAGCATTATTCACAAAAATTGTCGTTTATTCACATTTTGTTATTTCTTCAATTATTGCCCCAGAAGTGATAACTTATGAACAACCCTCATTTGAACGAGCTCTTTGGGACCTTTGTGATGAGGCGTCATAAGTAATGTTTTGAGGCATAAAATAAAATTTAAGTAAGGTATTTAAGAAATTTGCTGCGGCAAATGATATGAATGCGGTGGCCGTGTCTTCTTGCCGAAGTTCTGAAACAAGTTACTCCGGGCGCTTATTGGTGTGACTGTTTTTTCTTCTAGTTACTTCGATGCTCTGATACCGAGCGTTTTTGGTAGGACCCCAGTTAAATGATGACATATGATTATCATTTTCGTCAACATGGTTATTATTGATGCAGCGTGCAAACTTTGACGAGAACGCTCGTTTCGTTCGCGTGGTGGTTACGCAAATTTAAATCTACGCGGACGGATATGAATCGGTTAGCCAAAAGTTGCATCTTGAATGGTAAAAGTCTGAGTCACTTAACTGGTAGAGTGCTAAATTTCTTCTCATCCTCGAGATTTGTTCACACATTTTTGTCTTGTTGCACTCTCCCGTGAATTGTAACAATGCAAATCAATGGAGATGAAGTAATTTCACTTACAAGGTAATATGAAGGACATCCACGGAGTATGAAGCCTTTTTTAACTTTAGGTACCTGCAGTTCAGAATGAAGCCCAAATATGGGTTTCTACCATTCTATCAGTTAAGCAGCCTTTCTTGTGTCTTGATAGATTTTTAGACTTTTGCCGTGAGAGGCCATATATATACATATATGTACTTGTAAAATTGATTCAAATATTTGGTTGTATTTGTACGTGGGTATTTGCAGAATCACGTGGAAATGTCTGCACGGGTGTACATACAATTCTTTTCTAGGGGTGGGCGGGGACGGGGTGGTGCTTAATGTATAACGACCAATCAATTAGCAAAATGTGTCTCATAAGCCTTCAGAGGCTGGGTTTTATACAAATATTCTGTTAACATTCTATGTGTAATATATTCCATGTGTATCGAAACGTGACACTTGATTAAAATTTTCTACTACTACTACTATAAATTTCAATTCCATGCAACATATTAATCCTCTGCACTCTGATGTCAAAATGATAAAGTTTTCAGCAGCAAATATTTCCCATAATGCAGTTTGATATTTAACCAAATGTACCTTGTTTGACAGAGCTCTGTGAGCTCTGTCAAACAAGATATAATTGGTTAAACTTCTAGTTAGAAAAACAGGGAAATTGGAGAGAATTCTGTTGCATCACCAGAGTGCTAGGAGTTAATACTTGTTAATGATAAAAAAAAGCAGTTTCCCAAGAATTTTTACATATCCGAGCGCTCGGTTAGCCATCTCGAACCCACGCGAACGGTCAGTCGGTTACAGTCATTTTTGAAATTTTGCGCTATGTTGATCATGCATGGTGGGTTTGGGTGGACAGCTTTAACATACACTCTACGAAAAGCTCGTCAAAAACAACACACATACATATATATATATAAATTATAAATATATATATAGTTTACTAGAAAAAAAAATCATCTATCGGATCTCATACGACTGAACGTGTACACTTAACATTCAAAAGTGAACTATGGTCGCCATGTAGGTTTTATCCCCAAAATGACAAGCTGGACACGTTTTACGACAGAAATTTATCTACCGTGTCAACAATTGACGACTACAAGTGCAGTCAGATCGTCATCACAGATTGCCGGAGATTGTATCGAGGGCTGGAAAATTTTGTATTAAGTTCACTTGGAACATGAAATTGTAAATCACGAATTTTGATAATTCAAACACGGGAATCTGAGATTACTGAAAGTTACTAATGTTCTCTTCAATCTCTCCGAACATCGTGGTATTTCACTTCATCAAAAGGACGGGATCACTTCTCTTTTAAAGTATTTCAATCTTCTGGATGAATGGGTGATTTTTACCATCATTTACAGTACGTGGAGAGTGGATTGTAACTAAATCACCCACAGAGTGGAGTTATCACCCAAGCTATAACTTTCAAATTGTGTACACATCGACAAAAGACCACAAGCAATGTTTCAGCCAATGGACCTCCGGGTTTAACCCGGAGGTCCATTGGCTTAAACTTTGCTTGTGCGGGTTATGCTTTGCAACAAATTTGCAATTATTGCGTGGGTGGAATCTCCACTCTGCGGGTGATTTAGTGATAATACACTCTCCACGTACTGTACTCACCACAATGGAAAGATCCATTTGTCAGAAGAGATAGAAATTACCCATGGCAATCCTCTTATCAGAATGAATAGAAATCACACATGTACAGACAGTTTTCCTTTTTATGTGCACTGTGTACCAAAGTATTGTTCAAAACTACATGATTATCCGGGTTTTTTCGTGGTATTTAGGGGACAATGTCGTATTGTAACCATGATAGTCTTTTATAAGGAGTATTAGAGGGAATATATCACCACACACTGGTATAATACGGGCCTGGCATTATCAGGAGAGCGATTTACTCGCTCGGCTACTCCTCGTCTTAAAAAAATTAAGGAGGGCGAAAACTAGCCCTCCTGGCCTTAGAAAATAATGACTACCATAATAACCTATTCCGAAAACCCATATCTTTTCAGATCTCTGTGCTATGTTACTTGTCTCTGTAAGACAGCCACACTGTCCCTCCCACACCTCCGGGCCTTGCCGAGGCCCGGAGGTGTGGGAGGGACGGTGTAGCCATCTCACAGGTACGACCTTGTTAGCCGCGACAAATAAAATGACAAAAGTCCACCACTAAGCAGAACTCATTTATAGTAAATCTTCATTTTGCCAATTTTACCTTTTGTTGGCGTGAGGTGAGCTAATTGCTTCCCTGGGCAATACGAGGGTAGCGATTTTAAGCCCTCCTGCATTTGTAAGAATGGCAGGCCTGGGTGTGTATATATATATACTGAATACGGTTCCACTCAAAATGAACTGATTGATAAGTCACACTATTCTCACCCTTGGTATCCTCGACATTGACTATTTCTTTTGTAGGGTTCCTTCCGCGATTCTATTATTACCACAGAAGGGGATGCATTTTAAATTTGGAGGAGAAATCATGAAAAATTTCACTAGTTTGTTTGTCATCGCCGTTTAAGCCTTTGAACACCAATCTTCTGCATGGTATTGTCCACAAGAATATCATCAACACTAAATTGGACGCATTTACATTTTTGTATTAATGGGGAGGTTCAGTAATAATTTTAATCCTACAGCCCTAAAGGGACTGGAGGATTCAATTTTATTACCAATACACCTTACCGATGTCTTGTGTATTGTTTCATCTTCTGATCAAATGTAACTACTTTCTTCATGCAGAAAAGATGCATAATGAAATTTGAAAGAGTCAATACCAGTGTCTGAAGGTCATGTCGAATACCAGAAAGACTCATAAATGCGACCAAGGTTGGACAGTAACCAATGGGGCCCACTGCAATTGAAAAGGCCCACCACTATCATGATCGGCAGAAGAAAAAAAAAGCCATCTCTGAACCTTACAAACACTGAATTGGGTCTCGGGACTAGTGTCAGGGAGTTGCACACCAAAACTAACATATGCTTACATGGCCTTGACGTACAAGTTTAGACCATTATCTTGCGTATCTTCTGTTCGTACAGTATCGAAATAATATCATGATAGTATTCTACGTTTAAACTTGAACTGTCGAGCTCACGATGCTTCGCCAACCCACCTTCAGGAATTGTAGAGGTGGAAGGCGCTCGGTGACTGATCAGGATACCCGAAATTCCAATATCTTTCATATATGCCCAAGTGTAGATTTGGAGAGATATGGAGTTGGAAAAATGAGGGATGTTGGGAGAACGTGGTTGGAATTTTAACTACTAATATTCCCCATAACACTTCAGTATCAACAAGCACTGATATCTCACTGCCCCTAGCTGTGTAGGACGTGATGGTTTCTTAGTAAAATGCGAAAAGCCACATGCAACAATTTTCAAACCCGTCTAATTAAAAGATGCAGTTACCTGGATGCATGTGTTTACATTGTGGGGGTTCGACGGTTTGCTACATAGAACCCCACAGAACTACATAGAAGCACATAGAACTACATAGACAGCACACAGAACTACATGCATGTAGACAGCACAAAGAACTACATAGAGGCCAATATCTAAAGAATTTTCCAAACGGACAGAAGGAAGCGTTTTTTTCTGTATTCAGACACCTTCTAAGCTTGGTTAGGTAATCAATTTAATTTAAAGGACAATTGGTGTTCTGAACTGGGTGGACATAAGTCTTCAGAAAAAATCAACGATCTTCTGAAGCCTTGTGACTTCCCATTTCAGGACACCAGTTGTGCTTAAATTTCTGTTTGAGTAACGAAGTGTTGCAAACATGTCGCTTATCTTTTCTCCAATTTTCGAACTGAGAAGAAGTATTTACAGCTTTTTCTTACTATTGTGAGTATCATTAGATATCAAGGATTGTTCTGATCGTCGCATCGCGTTGTGGCGAATTGGTGAATGACTGGGTGGGACTCGTCTTTCTCGTCCGCCCCTAATACTCTTCGGGTCCCGTTCACCTGCAGGCTACATTATGTCTAGTTCAGCGATCTAACCGTAGCGGCTACACCACTGTAGTGTGTAGCCGCTACGTTCAGATCGCTGAACTACATACATGTCTTGACCACAATGGCTCAACTGCTACAGAAGACTCAAATTCATTCGTAGGGTCTCATCACTTGACCGAAATATTGCCACGCCACTATACCTACAATATAGGATTGGGAATTAGGCTGGAAAATTGGGAAAAACATACTAAATGACATTGGGGTTGATCCCACGACCCGTGTTCAGTGGCATTTCAAACCACCGGTTTTATCGGCTATCGAATTCAGTTCCCTTGGCGAAACAGTTCGATTTTCAAAAGCTGGTGTATTGTCAGGAGGTATGAACAATATTTCTAGTTTAAAGGTTAATAATACATTTTTTTTTACTCCTGAAATCGCGCCCCTTCCCTCATAATGTAAGTGGGTCACGACGGATCGTGACCTGATGGGGAAAAACACTTTGATATCTCAGTACTGCACCCCCTCATTTATAAACAAAAAAGTTGGACCGAGTAATTAAACCTTCAAGCCAGATTTTATACTTGCGAAATCTTGTGTTTCAATGCAGGCGACAACGTCCAGCTCTTCTTGTATTCATACACTGTACTGCAGCGATTATTCTAGACTTCTGGTGGTCTGCAGACCACCAGAAGTCAAGAATAATCACTGGTATATTATAATGTCTCTGCATGTATACCATCACATCACATCAAAAGCGCCGTTGCCTAACGGAAAGTAAAATATCAAAACATGAATTCGTGAACTCCACAGATACCATGCTTAATCCCTCGATTTTGTGGCATAACTTCCCCGAAGGTGATATGCGGCATCATTCAGAAATACTTACGGTAGTAGGCAGAGGCTGCAGATAATCTGGATGGAAGTATTGTGAAGGTGAAGTTAACATGTTGTTTGTGTAATATCCGATTCAAGTCATGGAAAAAAAAGTCGTATTGAGCAATAAAATGTGTCCACACAGAATATGAATCTATAGCCGCTGTATAAATATTCTGAAGAATGAGTAGAATTTGAAAATCCAATTGTTTATCCCAAAATATACACAAGACTGAACGAACGTATGTACTTGACTTGGAGTGACTGCTATCTTAACAACTGCGTACTGTCGGTTACATGCTCGATACACGTACTGCCAACCTACAATGTACTGTGATTGGATGACGGGAGGAACAGTTGTGATTGATATCTTGTCTCTTCCTGCACCGCCCCCTCGTTTGTCCAATCAGAATACAAACAAACATACAACTGTCAAGAGGCTTCCATGAAAGCACGGTGGCATTAGTCACGTCAATCATAATTAATTTACGTTTTCCGCAATATTCATGCTCTGTCTGATCCGAAGCCCTTAGCAAGTCATAATTCATCCTTGATGGTAGATTACACGCACACATAATACATAAAACTCCTTGAGTTCTACGCTAGATTAATGACTCTCGTCTTCCCAAGTCATAAATTTCCTTGTGTTTGGGGATGGAATGGAATGCCCAGCGACCTTAATGGCATTTTATCAGGCGTCTGTAGAGATCAAAGGAATAGACATGTTATTACCCGAGCCATCAATCAATCTGCCTTAGGCGATCACAAGTGGAGTGTTTAAAAACAGATTGAAATTGACAAGTTGAAAAGCCAAACATCTCAAAACTGACATATTGAACAATTAAGCGCTTACTTCAAAGCGATAGTTGTCGATTCTTATCAGATACAATAAATACATTTTGCAATTCTATCTATACGAGTTGGCTGTTACGTGGCATGATAACAAATTTATTTCTCAGCATATGTTTAGGGAGGTTCGCAAAACGTTTTTATGAAACAAAATGGCGTTTTGTTGTGGATTGTATGGTTGTGTTTATGTGTGTGGTTCTAGTTTTTCGTGAGTTTGTTTACTAGTCTGTGCCCTATGACTGTCGCTTTTATCTTGACAGGCCAGCCTGCAGTTATAACAAATATTACTGCGTGCAGAGCGGATGACATTTGTGATTTCAAAATATATACTGTTAAACTTTAAAAAAAAAACATCAGCGTGAAATGTTTACTGGGCCAAAGAAACTTGAAGAGTATAATTCATACTGAATTTAGAAGGCTGGTGTAACAGATATATATTTACGTCCATTAACAAAGGAATAAATCAGAAACGTATATATATATATATATATATTCTGTTTATATATTCTATATATATATAAATATTCTATATATATAAACGTTTCTGATTTATTCCTTTGTTAATGGACGTAAATATATATCTGTTACACCAGACTTCTAAATTCAGTATGAATTATACTCTTCAAGTATATATATACACGTGGAGAGTGGATTGTAACTAAATCACCCGCGGAGTGGAGTTATCACCCAAGGTATCACTTTCAAATTCTGGACGTATGGACAAAAAACAAAAGCAATGTTTCAGCCAATGGACCTCCGGGTTTAACCCGGAGGTCCATTGGCTGGAACTTTGCTTGTGATCGTTACGCTTTGCAACAAATTTTCAATTATTGCTCGGGTGTAATCTCCACTCTGCGGGTGTTTTAATGATAATACACTCTCCACGTACTGTATATATATATATAGGATGAAAGACTCTGACGCCGATGGGGATCGAATCACTGCCTTGATGAGAGCACATTTTTGCGGCACCAATCGCCTAGCGAAACTGGACCAGCGCCATAGACCACTCGACTACCGACAAGCCCCCCAAAAAGGCATGCTAGCAGGTCGAGCGTCCATGGAACTGGCACAGTCCACCGAAATTACTGGGTATCCCCTGAATTAGTTGTTTACAATGAATTATACCATGTAATGCAGATGAAATCAGTGAGAATCAATCTCTTTTTCAAATTTCCTGCTTAAGGTACAGAATATAGAATTCGGGACTTCTGTTATGCATTTTGAAATGCATTTTAAAATGCATAACAGAAGTGCCGAATTCTGTATTCTGATAGCAAGTTGCTATCAGCTTATACTCAACTAGGCACTAGGGCTTACGTGTAGCTTTTTCTTACCCCAATATTCCCGTTTTCAGAAGGTTCTGTCATCAGGTTATACTGGAGCTAGGGGACATCTGGAATCTTTCTTACTAATTCCAGTAAATCCTGTTTTTTGGAGAATCGGTTGCTAGCAGATTATACTCAACTGAGAGCTCGGGACATCTGGGTGGTAGGGATATCTGGTACTTTTCATCATTTATCCAAAAGCACTTTCTTTCAATACTTGCGTAATTTGCAACGGCTATTTTATTAATGTGTGTTATATTGCGAACCTCAACACGGAACCAAATTGACTGTAAATTTTGATCTGTTTCTAGCTTGCGTGTGTGTTTCATGTCCGCACTCCGAAGAAAGTCTTAGGAGGACATGTTCCTCTGGGATGTTTGGTGATTGACCCTTTAAATACGGAGTAGTTTATTTTATTTCTTGTGTGTTTTATTGGTTTTAACGACTCATCCAACATCCAGAGTCACATCTGCACAATCGGAGTTACCAGCGGTTGACGACAAGTACACTGTCAACGTGTAGTACGCCACGGTACACAACATCACCACGCCCCACGTGGACAGTCGAGGAGCGGTGTCTTGCCCAGGGACACGGCGTAGTTACTGCTGGTGGAGATCTAACCGTCCACCTTTCGCTTTGAAATTCAGCGCTCTAACCACTGAGTCGCCGTGCTCCCGCTCTGAATGGTACCGTCTCATTCAGTGATGTCCAGGATCGAATGGGTGAAACCATTTATAAAAAGGGTCAGTAATAATTTAACACTACAGTTCTAGGCTGAATTTGTATTGACTCTCACAATCGATTTATTGGTTTTTTGGCGTAAGATTGACCATTGCCTCGAGTTAATCTATACGTTTTACCTAGGGTCTGTTTTGGCAGGCACTTTTCAATTTAGGATGATATGGTTATCTTATGTACTATGCGTTTCCGGACGCGTGTGGTTGGATATGCAAACACAGACGTCGCACTACCGGCGACGTCTCTGTTTGTATATCCAACCACAAAGTGCTAAGGACAAAATCATAAGCTGAGGAAGTGAAAAATCTCGGTGGAAAGGAAAAACGCGATCTAGTTTGTGTTGGGCAAAGGGGTCAAAGGACAATGATGACCAGTATCCACCGCGGAGTAGCTATAATACGCCGAGGTGGATAACTGGCATCTTTGTCCTATCACACCTTTTGCCTAACACAATCTAGTTTAAACAATAGTTATTCAGTAATTAACATGTGTGTACAAATCACAATAACATTTGGATAACAAAGAATATGAACAACACTAGTTACAAGAGTATACACATGACAAGGTAATCAGAATACTATGTAAAAGATAGTTCAGCGATCCGAACGTAGTGGCTACCCCTCTACGTTCCCGATTCTTCCCATTCGATCCTATAGAAAAAGTTCCCATCAAGTTTTTATGGGAACTCAAAACTCGAAATTTGGGATATATATCAAGCTTTCGCCCTTATTACCGGCTGCAATCGATAGTACACGTATTTCCTTACATTTGGGCAGAGCTTATTAATCCAAACTAGGTTTTATCCTTTAATTGTCGTCATTTGTGTACTCATTAGGCAGCAACGGAGATTTCAAAATCGGCCATGTTTTTGTTTAAATATAAAACAGTAAAAACAATAACCCGGTAATAGCGCCGAAACGAATAGACCTTTTCATCGATGCGAAATAGGAAATTCGATCGCAATTGCGCAGAATGGGTTTGATAATCTGCTCTGTGCGAATGCGACCGAGTTTGATGACCTCCTCTGCGCGAATGAGATCGAGTTTCCGATTCTGCACCGATGAAAAGGTCTATTCGTTTCGGCGCCATTACCGGGTTATTGTTTTTACTGTTTTATATTTAAACAAAAACATGGCCGATTTGAAATCTCCGTCGCCGCCTCACAAGTACACAAATGGCGGCAATTAAAGGATAAAACCTAGTTTGGATTAATAAACTCTGCCCAAATGCAAGGAAATACGTGTACTATCGATTGCAGCCGGTAATAAGGGCGAAAGCTTGATATACATCCCAAGTTTTGAGTTCCCATAAAAACTTGATGGGAACTTTTTCTATAGGATTGAATGGGAAGAATCTGAACGTAGAGGGGTAGCCACTACGTTCGGATCGCTGAACTATGTAAAAGAGTGCCTAACACACTCTGCCTTGAGCAATAAGCTCAGCCTCATATGTTGGTGAAAAAGTTTCACAATTTTCAATGGGGCGGGGGGCATGCGAATGTAGATGCCACGAGAGAGGACCCATTGAGCTGAATCCAGTGACGTCTGATGTTTGATTTAACTGAAAAACTTACAGATCTAAAACAAGTTAGTTTCGTATTTGCGAAATCTCTCGGTGCCCGGATTGCTGTGATGGATTAAGACTGTTATTCTGTCTCGTTTATTATCAGCGTACACTATTACTTTTCCCTCTCCACTAATAACACTTCGGTCGGTCGCTGTTTTGTCACGGTTCGCAGATGAGAAGGCCCTGATTACCTACCCCCGGAGCTCCCAAATACCTCCCATGCCTCTTTTCTCCTCTCATCACTCATAAACGAACTGTCTGATGATACCCCGTACCTCATTCCTCCCAGTTTCTCCGATAAGCATACAAACCATCCCCTTCGTGTGACACAATAACCACACGTATCATTCCCTGGTTCATTCCCACTAAACCAAATCCCCTTAGACCAATTCCCACAAGGCCAATTCCCCAAAGACCAACTGATGTGTTCTACTTTTAAAATAATTCTTTATCAATAATTTGATATATTTATAAATATTTATAAATTTATTTGATGTTATTGATATTCAAGCCTAAAAATAAGCAGTCTGTCATTTGCAGAATGAGGTCCCCAGAGGATGAATTTGCTGATGTTATCCCATACAGTGGGCCAGTTTATCCTCTGGGTACCTCTTTCTGTTTATGTTTGAGACCTTGATTCAGGTTGAGGTTCACAGAGGGTAAATTTAGTGATGCTACCCTGCTGTGCAGGGTAGCATCACCAAATTCCCCCTCTGGGGACCTCATTTTTGAAAAATGTATGTATATGTACTGAGCTATGCTGAAATGTTATAAACCTATATTTTTTAATGTTATGCATATAAATATTTTTTTTTAGCAAATAAAGTGCTTATCAGTAAATAAATGTTTTCTTAATTATTCTTAATCAACCCTTAATCAATAACAGTATGTAGTTGGTCTAAGGGGAACTGTTTTTTGGGGAATTGGCCTAAAGGGAATTGATCTAGTGGGAAGACACCCATTCACTCTCCTGCCCCACTTCCCCATGACACTCCCCGTGAATCTTATTGATATTTTGGGCATTCGAAGAGAAAGTGTCCCAGGATTTCCATTACTCCTCAGTTACACATTGGCACTCTTTTTCACAGTCGTTCCCACTTCTTACTGAATTTTGTGTAAACCCTTCTGCGAATAACGGAAAAGCCCATACCACCGTATGATTATACTGCGAATAAGGGATATTTATAAGGAAGTTTGCATATCCATCCACGGACAACAATCGTGCACAGAGTGTGATATTTTTGAAAAGAGCGTTGGTGTGTAACCAATAAATGCACAAACACACAAAACGAAGTAGGTGTGTTCTCGAAACATCGTAAAATGATACATAAACCTTTTCTATCTATATTTATGGGAAATGACAACACATTTATCCCCCTTCTGGGAGAAAAATGACGTTCGACGATTTTGAAAGACTCTTAAGTTTCTAGGTTGGGAGTCTAAAAGTCTGTATATGTTCATTTACAATTTGCTACCACGAACAGCAGACGACACTTACAAAAAATAATTTTTTGTAAGTGTCGTCTGCTATTCGTGGTAGCAAGTTGTAAATGAAAGGGCTAGTTTAGCTCGTTCCAATGGGAGTGATAAACTATGTTTTGGGGAAAAAGTTGAATAAATTTGAAAAATGATTTTATCACTCTTGTGTTAAGCAAAAGTTCGAAATAATTAAGATAAGAAGCTGTCTTGGGGACGGTATAGAAATCGGACATATCTCAACTATTTTGACTTGTTTTACTGATATTTAAATAAAGAGAGATCATTATTCGCAGTGGGGATCCCACTTCTCTTGCAGGGAGTTAGTAAACAATGATCAAGAACAGCTTGAGGGTTATGTAATTTAGATAAGGCGTTGTTTCCAACAAGCTATTGTCAATAATTGTCACGCAATGAAAACAGACGTTAATTTGATGTCTGTATTATTCCTGTATCCAATGATCCGACGGACCACTGATTTCTTTGGGAGAATGGCATGATCTCATTCGGATTGCTTCAGGATCCCGCTGATGAAGCTGTCCACTGTTTTTATTTATTATCGCCACCAACCTCTGTATCTCAATGTAATTCGGGATGCTGAAGATAAGATAAGATAATTTATTTGATTTTTTTATTCGTTTTTCTTCCCCCCAAACAAATCGTATCCCCGCTTCCACTGAACGAATATGATACTTCACTCCCAGCATCGTATTCCACTGTCGGCGATGACGGGCTATTTTTTTCATTTCATTGTTTACAAATCGGTTGAGTTGAAGTTGAATCACTTATAAAGGGTTGTATTGGGAAAACAAAAAAGGAGAAAATAAAATAAATACGAAAGTTCACTGCTCGGATTCGTGTCCGATTTTATCCTCTCGTGAACCGCTAACTAACGCCTTGTGAAATAATCCGTGCGGTTCACGAGAGGATAAAATCGTACTGCCTCGTGAAATAATCCTCCGCACGCCCCACTCGAGGATAAAACTCGTACTCGAATCCGTCTCTGGATCTAGGTCTTGCGAGGAAAGAAACACTCTCCCTCGCCACACACACACACACTGATAGTATTGCACGCCGAAAAATATGGGACTCCTTTTAGCATCTGGGCGGATTGTTTGTCTAAGATGCAACATGGCATGTGTTTCCTCTACCCCCACTCCTCCCACTTCAACATCCCCATGCAATGGTTATGCAATTGAGCTTCCGAAACACTGACTTGTTATATCAAGACAGGTCGTGCAGCAAACTCCTTCGTTTGACCAAAATTAAACTCACATTCTCGGACCGATATGACCCTGGCTGTTGAATGTGTGGTTACGTCCCAATAAACAAACCCCCAAAACAAACTCACATCCTACTTTCTGTGCAGCGCCAAATATTTCAGCTAAATATTTTTTTTTGTTATTTTTAATTCAGATACAGTTGCGAAAAATATATACAATTGGACATTCGTAGAGATATGTTTCTCAAGAAAAATTATACACGTATGATTTTATACAATCTGCAGCAAATAAACGGTGTGTAAAATTTTAACAAAGTAAGAATGAAGTACAGTGGAATCCTGTTAATTGAATAGCCACTTTGCCAATGAAAATTATTCAATTAACAGGAGTATTCATTTAACAGGGAATGTGTCTCTTTCCTTATTCTAGAGATAAATTAGCATTTATTCTATTATATCTTGTCTGACAGAGCTTCATGAGCTCTGTCAAACAAGATATAATAGATTAAATGCCTGTATTAGATGTACTGAGGCTAAATACATCTACAAACAAAGGAAAACTGGGGTGAGTCAGGGTAATATCTCGGCAGGTTGGAAGATTTTTTATTCAATTAACAGGAGTTTACTCTATAACCTGTATTCAGTTAACAGGACAAATTTGTACTGGAGGTATGCTAAATGATTTTGTGTTGGGAAATTATATTCAATTAACAGAGTTATTCAGTTAAGAGATATCCAGTTAAGGGGGATCCACTGTACCATCAAAATATCAGATGGACGAGTGTCGCAGAAGCAGATGTGAACTCTCAAGGGGCAGTGATAGAGTACAAACTGTCGCGCCTCATGGAGAGAAGGGTCTCATCTTTGACGTCAGTAGCCTTTCCACCACCTTCATAAGAAAACAAAACTGTCAATAGTGATATGATTGTTGACAAACTGGCCCACCTTGTCTTCAGCTCAGATACCATTTTTAGAGAGAACACACCAATGGACATTAATTCTATATTTTTGTACTCTTTCAGTAGTTCAATGAAGCTTGTGGGTGCTAAATGTGATATAGACCGTGGTCCTTGATAATGTTTAGATATGAATGTTAATCCTTTGAGCTCTAGTGGTATCTTCCACGCCAGTTCAATGGCAGCAATTAGAAGAGTCCATATTCATTATTTGGGGTAGACCAATCAATATTTTCAACGTGCAGCCTCAGGGCTGCACGTTGAAAATATTGAATGGTCTACCCCACACATTTTACTAAACAGCCATCCTATTTAATGACGCTATGGCGTATCATGTTGCTGGCAGGAAAAACGGCCGCTTGGGTTCAAAGGATTAAAGGCAATTAACGTTAACAGGCCTTAAAATTTGTCCCGATTCACAAAAATCAGTTTTGATTTTCGCGAACTCCTGCATTGAGAATCAGTTTTTTGTTCTTAAATAATATAGAATACAAGACCACTCTAACACCATTGTGAGTAAAACTAGTACATACCCCCACCCTCCCCCAATGTAAGTGTGCCGCGACTGGATCGTGACCTGATGGAGAAAACGCTTTGATATCTCAGTACTACTGTACCCCTTTATTTATAAACAAAACAATGGACGGAGTAATTAAACCACCAACCCAGATTTTGGACTAGCAAAATCGTTCGTTTCAGTGCAGGCGGTACAGTCCAGCTCTTCCAATAACCATAACTTGTACTAAAGCGATAACCCTCGACTTCTGGTGGTACTACAGCGATTGTCCCAGACGTCTATAGTCTGTAAACAACCAGAAGTCTAGAATAATCGCTGGTTTTCAATATAGAAATTATTCATTTATTTATTGATTGGTGTTTACGGTCACATACTTATGTACAATGGATAATCGTGACCGTGACAGTTTTACGGATGGAGGAAGCCGGAGTACCCAGAAAGAACCACCAAGCATTGACGAGCAACTGTCAGCTCCTCAACATCCTATCTCTGTTCAAGCTCCTCAAGCAGTGTTACAGTGGTTGAAGACATGTGCACCATCGACGTGCAGTACGCCTTAGTACATGGCGTCATCGTGCCCCCACGTAGGAAACTGGGATAACGTGCTTTGCCCAAGGACAATGCGGGTCGTCCCGATCGGGGATCGAACTCGGGACCTCTAGCATAGAAGTCCAACAGTCTACCACTGAGCCACCGCGCTCCCATTGCAGGCGGTACAGTTCAGCTCTTCCCATAACCATAACCTGTACTAAAGCGATTATCCTTGACATCTGATGGCACTACATCGATTATCCCAGACACCTATAGTCTATAGACCACTAGAAGTCTAGAATAATCGCTGGTATATATTATATAATTATGGACTTTTGTGGTGGTGAATATGATGTGATATGAACCTAAAAAACATATATTGACCGAGGCGTTAGCCTCGGTCAATATAAGTTTTTTAGGTTCACATCACATCATATTTACAACCACAAAGAACATAACTGTTTTATTATATACACCATCCTAAAAAAGCCCAATCTTCTATTTGTCAATTAAAAGTTCAATTATATCAACCAGAAATACTTTTATTTAACAATAAAATTGTTATCATCGGCAGAAAAGCATAAAAATAAACCATGTACGGACGTACGGACGAGATCACGACAATATCCCCGCATTTTTTAAAATGCGGGGATAATAAACCATGCTATAGAGATTATGTCGATTGAAATAGAACGAGAGAGGGGATTTGCAAAAGCTATATTTAGAAAGTTGATATTCACCGGAAATCCGGTGTACATGGATTTTTGAGTACCATTCACGTGTATAAGATCCAGCCAATATAAATGTGGTTATTTATAAAGTACATAATAAATTTTAATATATATAGTGTAAATTATAATGTCATCTGCATGTATACCATCCAATCAGAAGCGTCGTTGCCTAACGGAAAGCAAAATATTAAAACATGAATTCGTGAACTTCAGATACCATGCTTAATCACTCGATTTTGTGGCATTACTTTCCCGAAGATGATGATGATGATGATAATAATAATAATAATAATAATAATAATAATAATAATAATAATAATAATAATAATAATAATAATACTTTATTGCACAACCAAATGTGATACAAAATGGTATGGCTTGAAAACCTAGTATACTGAGCTTGTAAGTTGTCAACTGAACCCACGAGATAGAGAAAGCATCCGTACACTCATACATCCTGTCACACTCACACACCAGACGCCCCTTACACGCGCCTACACCCTCACACACACACACCCTTTCGCTCACCCACACACACATAATCGCTTCCCAATATACACCCACATATACACCCTGCATGGTTCGCCTGAGACGTGATCTGTTGCTAATTCCTTTTTTGTCGTCACAAGTCTAGTATATACTCGCCCTATCACAAGGCGTTCTAGTGGTTGACACTGGAGTATGTTTACTGTTACACGCCATTCTAGTAATGCCTTTTAGAAGAGAAGGTTATAGGAGAGAAGCATAATTACCATCGGGTTGAAAAACTATTGGGTTCTGTTCATGAACATACGGTGTATCATTTTTCCAGTAGCTAACAATCATCCATCATCCAAAAATACTTACGGTAGTTGGTAGAGGTTGCAGATAATCTGGATGGAAGTACTGTGAAGATGAAGTTAACATCTTCATATACAGTAAAAGAAACTCTTTTGTATTTTTGTATTTACTGGTGTTTAACCTTTAAGGGTCAAGTTCCAATTTTGGTGAGTTTCCTGTCTTACATGTACACGTAGAACACGTGGTCCAACATACCGTTCAGAGCTTTAGCCCTTTACCTAACTTGAAAAGCAGACGACACTTGCAAAACAAATTCTTGAATGATTAATTTTTTTGATTTTTTGTCTCAAAAACATAGGTTATGACCCCTCGTTGGAACGAGCTCGACGAGCTCGTTCCAACTTGGGGTCATAACCTATGTTTTTGAGACAAAAAATGAAAAAAAAAATGAAAATTAATTGGCGATTTTTGAGAATAGCGCTGGCCGGTTTTGGCCGTTACGTTGGGTAAAGGGTTAGTTACGGTGCCTTGGCTGTGGAATTTAGTGAAATCTTGGCTGCTTGTATAGGCAATCGAGACTTCACTTGACACCAATGCTAAGTCTAAATGTCAACTTATTACGAGGGAGGGAGCAAACAATAAATATAATTTTACAGACCTTTAAGAAGACTTTGGAATTTATATGACAAGAATGAAATTGAGAATTTTGCGAGAATCAAAGCTGATTCTCATTGCTTTCATAGCGAGAATCTATTCTGATTCTCGTGTGAATTTCAATCGCTGGGCAGCTTCCATGATATTTATCTACCATCTAGTAAAGTAAAACGATTCATTCCCACTAGACCAATTCCCTTTAGACCAATTCCCACAAGGCCAATTCCCAAAAGACCAATTCCCCTTAGACCAGCTGGTGTGTTCTACTTTAAAAATAATTCGGTATCAATAATTTGATATATTTATAAATATTTATGAATGTATTTAATGTTATTGATATTCAAGCATGAAAATAAGTGATCTGTCATTTGCAGAATGAGGTCCACTGAGGGGGAATTTGCTGATGGTATCCCATACAGTGGGTCAGTTTATCCTCTGCGCACCTCTTTCCATTTATGTTTGAGACCTTGATTCAGGTTGAGGTTTACAGAGGGTAACTTTAGTGATGCTACCCTGCTATGCAGGGTAGCATCACCAAATTCACCCTCTGGGGACCTCATTTTTCAGATGATAGTCTGCTTATTTTCTGGCTTGTCGATATTTTATAGATGTTGGGCAGATTTTTATAAATAAATGTTTTCCTAATTATCCTTAATCAACCCTTAATCAATAACACTATGTAGTTGGTCTGAGGGGAATTGGTCTTTTGGGAATTGGCCTAAAGGGAATTGGTCTAAAGGGAATTGGTCTAGTGGGAAGACACCAGTAAAACTGCAGACACGCGAATAATCGTGCAGTCTCTTTCGTTTAACCCTTTGATACTTTTGTATGTCTTATGACGTACAAAATCAAACAGAGCGTTGATACTTTGTGGTCATTTGTTTTGTTATTATTTTTCGATATTTTTAAAGTTTTAACCTCAATTCCTACCCTCTCCCGAATAGTGTCCAGTGACAACCGTTGAGTCAAATGTTATCGTAGCTTAAAATACTAATATAATCCTGCTGTCAAGACTTCTTAACTGGTTGAGTGCTAGAAGCCACTATCAGGGCTTTCATAAAATGAGGATACCAGAGCAAAAGTCAACACTTTCCTTGCTTTGAACAGAACAGAAAACAATTTTATTCGAACAATGCAGTTATATACAAGTACTAGCAGGGTACCCGGCGTTGCTCGGGCTGAGGAGAGTATTAAAATTACCCCTAGTAGACCTCTTTGAAGACCTATATCGGTGAGAAAAATTTTGGTCATAACTGTTAGTGCCCCTGTACACCCCCACGCCAGCCCACCCGGCACTTTTTTAAACCTCACCATTAGATTCGTGGTAAAAAATTACCCCTAGTAGACCTCTTGGAAGACCTATATCGGTGAGAAAAATTTTGGTCATAACTTTGGTGCCCCTCTACACCCCACCCACCCCGGCACTTTTTAAAACCTCGCCATTAGATTCCTTATAAAACGTACCCCTAATAGACCCCCTTGAAGACCTATATCGGTGAGAAAAATTTTGGTCATAACTGTTGGTGCCCCTCTACACCCCCAGCCCATCCCACCCCACCCCGGCACTTTTTTAAACCTCACCATTAGATTCGTGGTAAAAAAATACCCATAGCAGACCCCTTTGAAGACCTATATCGGTGAGAAAAATTTTGGTCATAACTTTTGGTGCCCCTCTACATCACCACCCCCACCCCCACCCCGGTACTTTTTAAAACCTCGCTATTAGATTCCTGATAAAAACGTACCCCTAGTAGACCCTTTCGAAGACCTATATCGGTGAAAAAAATTTTGCTCATAACTGTTGGTGCCCCTCTACACCCCACCCACCCCACCCCGGCACTTGTTTAAACCTCACCATTAGATTCGTGATAAAAAATTACCCCTAGCAGACAGATCCCTTTGAAGACCTATATCGGTGAGAAAAATTTTGATCATAACTTTTTGGTGCCCCTCTACATCCCCACCCCCACCCCGGTACTTTTTTAAACCTCGCCATTAGATTCCTGATAAAAACATACCCCTAGTAGACCCCTTTGAAGACATATATCGGTAAAAAAAACTTTGGTCATAACTTTTGGTGCCCCCTACACCCCCACTCCACACACTTTTTTAAACCTGACGAAGACCTCCGCCATAAAAAAGTACTCCTAGTAGACCCATTTTGGACAGTCGGGGTGGACCCATATTCATTTCTATAGCGGACAGACAGACAGACAGACAGACAGACATACATTCATACAGACATTCTAAAATATAGTATAGAAGAAAAGAAGAAATAAGATAATGAATACAATAGGATAGTTCTTAGCATCTTCAGGGGGGCGACATGGCCTATTAGGCCGTTTCCCAGAAAAAATAAATTTCTATTTCATATTCAGTCAAACACAAATAATATTTTATTTATATAAATTTGTTTTATCACAAACTATTGGAGAGTGCCTGAGGGCACTCTCCAATAATTTGTAATAAAACAAGTTTTAAATAACAAATTAAGACCACCTAAAATAATCTAGTCCTCAACCAGATAATCAATAATGTGAAAAATATCTTGTTATTTATACTTTCCGTCGTTTGACGTCGTATTTTGAAAAAACGTTGAAGAAACTGAATTCCTTGTGTCCTTTGGACGTCAGAATAATTAAAGACGCAAAGGCTTAAGGCGACCTATAGGCCCACAAAACAATTGTCGTCGTTTTACTGAACTGGCTCAGAAGGTGCACCATGAATAGTATGGACAGACTCCCTCAAAACAAAATCCTCAGCACAATTCCTCATTGCAAACATCCTCACAGAAAATCCCCCAAGGAAAATGACAAAGGTGGACAAGATATCTCAATTGCATTTTTCACATCATCGTGAGGAATCATAGATCGGTCAATATATTTACCCCGCAGCAACGAGAATGTTGGTTGATGATCTTGGTAGATCTAGATTTCTGTCTCTCATCGTCCCCTGGAGAATAGATCGATCGGTGGTGTTATCGAGTGCGGCCATAAGGATTCTGGTTGATAATACTGATTTATCGTGTCCCCCATCATGTTATGGAAACCTTTGTCTTTGCATTGAGTTAAAGGTTAATAACTTTCTGAGGTGCGTACCATTGTTTGATAAATATCTTCATCCCACAGCAACGAAGTTGCTGGTAGATAATACTGATAAATCTGTGTACCCAGGGACGTGACTAGAGGTTTCCGATTGGGAGTGGGGGTGTAGGGTAGTGAATTTTCAACTAGGAGAGGAGCCGGGAGGGGGAAACCCCCTCCCGCTCCCTCCCCGCAGTTGAAAATTCACTACCGAGAAAGATTTTGAAAATGATACCATGAAAGGGGGTATAAAATTGATTCTAGTAACTGAAATGCCAACACATTTATGATAGAATTATCAGGTTATTATTATTTGGTATTCTTCTGGGGATTGAATATGTGTTAAACAAATGCTCAAGCTGAGAACTTTGAACAATTCACACTGTCCTAACATTAAATCAGATCTTATGCAGGAATGATCAATTTTCGATGTTTCATCCTTTTGAAACTGTGAATGATGGAATTAACTCAGGATAACGATTTTACATGATGTGATTTTCTTGAAGTGCGATTCGAGGATTTTTTTTATTACGATAAGTAAACGTACTATAGAAATCTCGTACCGATTGACATCATGCATACATATGAAGCTCGATGTTGCGTACACTGTAGTTGTAAATAGTAACAGTTAGAATTTTTGCCGATTTGAAACCGAGTTGGAATTTTGGGAAATAAAGGAGACGTCAGCATCGCCAAAAAAGCTCTAAAATCCAGATCGATGGAATTTCCAACTACTCATGACTTGCCCTCCGAATTTCCAACCATAGGAAATTTTGGCCATGATTGGGGGTGGGGGTGACAAATCCACCACACCCCCTGTCGCCACGTCTCTGTATGTATCCAAACATTTTCTGGAAAGCTTTACCCTCTCACTGAATTAAAATTTGATTAAAGGGTGATGCACAGCGACTTCAAGGGATATTGTAGAAATCACATAAGTACGGGGCACCCATCCCCGTTTGATGTTCGTGGTAACCCCAACAGATACCTTCATTCTGGCTGACAGTGCCCAGCACTGTCAGCCAGAATGAAGGTATCTGTTTGGGTTACCACGAACATCAAACGGGAATGGGAAATAATGATAAAAATCACAAGGGGGTGGCAAATAACGATTTATTTATTAGCTTAGTTTAAATATATTTTATTTGCAAACATAGCAAAGTGGATTAGAGGACAAGTGCTTAATACTTAGTAGCCCCTCTTCTCCAGAAACAATAACAGCAAAGTTTAATTACAAAAGCGGCTCAAACAATGATGAAACAAAGTTACTATTTAAACAAATTCACAAGGTAAAGAGTGCTAAGGAAGTGTACATTTTGGAAAAGAAACCTGGAAGGAAGAGACAAAGTAGGAGAAAAGATAAGAGTCAGACGGAAGCAAGAAGAAAAGAAGCAACCAGAAAACGTACTTCACACATTATGGAACTCGAAGGACAGAGATAAACTTCGTCCCAAATTCAATGACAATATTTATTTATTGGGGTTTAAGGTCATATATTTCTGCACTGTGGCTAATCATGACCATGACAGTTTTACGGGTGGAGGAAGCCGGAGTACCCGGGGAGAGACCCACCGAGCAACGGCGAGCAACTGTCAGCTTCCCAACATACTAACTCCGCACCAGCAGGGTTAACATTGGTTGAAGACAAGTGCACCATCGACGTGCAGTACGCCTTAGTCCACGACGTCACCGTGCCCCCAGATGGGCAATGCGGGTGAAGTGTCTTGCCCAAGGACACAACGCGGTTGCCGCAGGGCCCCCGGCAAATAATGATAATAATAAAAAAGGTGGCAAATAATGAAAATAATAAAATGGAGTGACAAATAATGATAGTGATCAAACAGGGTGTCAAATAACAATAATAATCAAAACGGGGTGTCAAATAACAATAATAATCAAAACGGGGTGTCAAATAACAATAATAATCAAAACGGGGTGTCAAATAACAATAATAATCAAAACTGGGTGTCAAATAACAATAATAATCAAAACGGGGTGTCAAATAACAATAATAATCAAAACGGGGTGTCAAATAACAATAATAATCAAAACGGGGTGGCAAATAACAATAATAATCAAAACGGGGTGGCAAATAACAATAATAATCAAAACGGGGTGGCAAATAACAATAATAATCAAAACGGGGTGGCAAATAACAATAATAATCAAAACGGGGTGTCAAATAACAATAATAATCAAAACGGGGTGGCAAATAACAATAATAATCAAAACGGGGTGGCAAATAACAATAATAATCAAAACGGGGTGGCAAATAACGACAGTAATCAAAGGGGAGTGACAAACGACGATAACAGTCAAAGAGGGGATTGCAAATGAAAATAATAATGAAAAATGTGTGGCAAATAGCAATAGTAATCAAAAAGAGGAGCAAATTAAGGTAATAATCAAATAATCAAAAGGGGTGACAAATAAAGACAATAATGAAAAGGGGGATGGCAAATAACAATTAGCCCAGTAAGAGATTGAGAAATAACTATTTCTCATTATTTTTGCAAACTGCCACCCGGGTTGCAAATAGCTATTTCATTCAGCACCTGATTTGTGTTTATATCATCAGTTATCGCCCATTGTTATTATCTACCAACCCTTCGGCACTTACTATTATTCATCAACTCACTTACAATAATTTAGCACACATTTTGGCTATTATCATTACGTACTCCTCTTTTAATTATTTTTGTTTACCACTTCGTTTGATAATCACAATTTTGCCATATTCATTGTCACTACTATATGCCATCGACTTCTGATTATCAACATTACTTGCTACCGTTCCCTCTCCCTTCACTACAACATTTATTTGCAGAGCTTTTGATTCTTGCGTTAATTTTCTACCCTTTCTTGATTATAACCATTATTTACGCCCCTTTTGTCTATTTCAGTTATTTGTCATCTCTTTTTAGTGCTACCATTACTTACCACCCCTTTTAATCAGTATGGTTATTTGCCATCCCCTTTTCTGTATTATCTTTATTTGCCATCCCCTTTGATTATTATCATTATTTGCCACCAACTTTTGATTATTATCATTATTTGCCACCCCTTTTGATTATTAATTGTATTTGCCACCCCTTTTCATTATTTTTCTTTGCCACCCCCTTCGACTATAATCTTTATTTTCCACCCTTTGTGATTGTTATCATTATTTGCCACCCATTTTGATTTTTATAGTTATTTGGCCTCTTCAGTGTTATCTTATTTTCCACTCCCTTTTGATTGTTATCATTATTTGCCACCCACTTTTGATTATTATTGTTATTTGCCACCCCTTTTGATTATTAACGGTACTTGCCACCCATTTTCATTATTATCTTCATTTGCTATCCCCTTTTGACTATAAGCTTTATTTCCCATTCGGTTTTGATTGTTTCATTATTTCCACCCCTTTGATTATTATGGTTATTTGCCACCCCTTTCCAGTATTATCCTTATTTGCCACCACCTTTTGATTACTATCGTTATTTGCCACCCCTTTTGATTAACATCTTTATTTACCAACTTCTTTTGATTGTGATCAGTATTTGCCATCCATTTTTATTCTTAACGTTTATTGCCACCCTTTTTGATTATTATCATTATTTGCCATCCCCTTTTTATTTTTATCGCAATTTACCACCCCCTTTGCAGGTCTGGCATTCTGAAAAATGCGAGGAGGGCTAAAAATCGCCCTCCTTACATGACCTAGGAGAGCTGTTAGCTCTCCCCAGGCTTAGAAAGCTAAAAGTGGCAAAATGAAGTTTCACTACTAATCAATTCTGCCTCGTGGGTTTTGTACATTTTATTTGGCACTGCGAACAAGGTAGTCTCTGCGAGACGGCTACGCTGTCCCACTCTCACCTCCGGGCCTCGGAAAGGCCCGGAGGTGTGGGTGGGGCAGAGTGGCCGTCTTACAGAGACTACTAACATAGCAGCGATCTGATAAGGTGTGGGCTTTGGGAATAGGCTGTTATGGTAATCATTATTTTCTGAGACCAAGAGGGCTAGTTTTTGCCCTCCTTAAGTTTTTTAAGGCGAGCAGTAAGAGAGCGAATAAATCGCTCTCCTGAAAATGTCAGGCCTCCATTATTTGCCACCTGTTTTGATTGTTATTGCTTTGCCACCCCTTTTCCATTATTATTTGTTTTTGCTATCCCCTTTTGGTTTTTATCGCAGTTTGCCATCCTCTTTTTATTACTGTTGTTGTTTGCAACCCTCTGCGTTCATTATTGTTATTTGCCACCTCCTTTTGATTATCATTTGTGTTTACCACCACCTTTTGATTGAAATTGCTATTTGTCACCCGGGTGGCTTGTATAGACTGTATCATGATTCACCATACGATTAGTTTGGGTTTTTTAAAATCGGTTTGATTTTTTTTAATATTTTGTTTTCTCCAATGGTATTGTCAAAATTTGTGAGTGGAATCAAATAAAAACTAATAAATTTGTTGTAATGAAACTCAACGTAGTACTAGTTGACACCAGGCCTGAAAATAAGCAGTCTGACATTTACAGAATGAGGTCCCCAGAGGGTGAATTTGATGATGCTATCCCATACAGTGAGCCAATTTATCCTCTGGGTGCCTCTTTCTGTTAGTTTTTGAAACCCTGATTCATAATGAGGTTCACAGAGCTAGGGAAAATTTAGTGATGCTACCCTGCTATCACTAAATTCACCCTCTGGGGACCTCATTTTGCAGATGTCAGTCTGCTTATTTTCTGGCTTGGATGACACTGTCTCAATGTGCAAAAGTTATTTTTCCGAAAAATATGTTGCCTGTAAACCAAAGAGAGAAAGAATCAACCGCAAATGGCTGATAAAAAGTAGTAAGCCGGAACTATAAAAAGAGCGTGGTTGAAAACGAAACTCGGAAGAAGCAGCCTCACTATAAAATCTAGATAGCGCGGGGTCTGTATCAAAATTGTTGGCAGGTGTAATTAGATGGACAGAGTAGGATACATTTAGGGTTGTCCAAGTTGGTGCATTCGATAATCCGCCACTGCGCCATTCAAGTTCAACGTGAAAAGAAGATTCCAAAATGTAGATCACATCGACAGTCCCAAACTCCCGTTTGAAGGGTCTTAATTTCAGCATAACCACCATCAATCACTGTAGTAAACTCATTACATGTAACTATTATAACTCATAAATTTCCATCGCTATTTACACAAATCACCATTAAATTTGACTGTTTTTTTTTCAATTTTGCTTCAAATAGAGTTTATGATCACTCACTGGAATGAGCTGGCTTTTGAGTGAAAATGTTCTTGTTGTTTTCGTGTACAACTTTCTTCAGTGGGTGGTGTATGCATGGCTCTTACATTCAAAGCACACAGTGGTGGTTTTCCACAAGGGCATGTTCGTCAGGTCCTCCGAGGAGACCTTCAATAATCCAAGAGAAAAGGGTGCGCGGAAACTTTCCAAGTGGACATCACCCCATTACACCATACATGGTGGGCGGACATTTCCTCAGCGGATATTTTCCCAGACTGTTCTCTTTTTTTTAAAAAGGGGGATATTTTTTCCCAGCATTTTTTCTATTATATTTTAATTTATTTTGTGTAAAATTGTTTGTGTTTTTTGTTTTTATAACAATGCCAAATATATATCCTCAGTATTGAGAGTTACTCCATTTGTTTTCAAGCCGACTTTATACAGGGATTAGTAGAATTCATTGCTTTATGTGCAGTCGACATTGTGTTTTGACAAAAATGCATACAAAGCAGGAAAATAACCCCTTGAACTCTAGTGGTATCTTCCAAGCCAGTTTACTGGCAGCAAATAGAAGCGTCCATATTCATTATTTGGGGTAGACCAATCAATATTTTCAACGTGCAGCCAGGGGCTGCACGTTGAAAATATTAATTGGTCATCCCCATACATTTACTGAACAGCCATCCTATTTAATGACGTTATGACGTGTGTTCTTGGCCGGAAAGGCGGCCTCTCCGTTTTAAAGGGTTAAGTTAAAATGTAAACTTCAAAAAGAGCTTGAAACGATTTGCAGTATATTTTTTCTCTGTTGGTAAAACCAGGTCATTAAAGAGCGATCCAAGAAATGGTACCAGGACCTGGTTTTATCAACACAGAAAAAAATATAATGCAAATCATTTCATGTTCTTCAAACGATACCGGACCTTAATTTGAACAATATTTATTTGAATGGAAAATGCTATGTTGCATGCAAACAATAAATAACACACATATTCAAAGAACAAAGGTAATGTACAGCACAGAACACATCAATACATAACTTAAGAGGTTGTTTGATAGGGGATTCGACAGAAAGCTTCGAGCTTATATTAGTCGGCTCCCCAGATTCACTCTCTTATGCTGTATTCTATGTGGCAGTGGTTGGCTGTGAGTATCGTCACCCAAAGACCCAGTATTCAGTGCCTGAAATATTTTGATCCACTTTCATCACCGGCTGCAGTCATCCACAAACAGGTTTCAGCACTGCCTCGTCCGTCCTTAGTCAAAACCAACATAATGACCAAACATCAGCCGGCGAGGAATGTTGGGATTGGGTAGTTGGTCCTCGGTCCCGAGGTTACGTTAACTGTCGTTAGTTTAACAGTTCTGGTGAGAATTAAGGGAGAAGAGAAGAGAAAACGCAATAAATAGTAGAGGGCAAAGTATATATACAAAAAGAAAACAGAAAATAGTGGGTAAGCCGGACCTTGTTTTATCAAAGTAGAAATTGTATCTCTTCACCGCCACTCTGATAATTGTTTTAACTCTAAACTTCAAAGTGTCGTTGGCATCTCACAATGCCCGATATTAGGGTGGTGAAGATCTGTCGATGGTAGAGTGATGAAGGTGGTTCTGTAAAGTCTCGCGACACTGATGAACGCCCAAGCCGACCAACGCTATTCACAAAAATCACAATCCAGTTTTCATTATTTTTTCTTTTTTTTCATAAACATGGCGTAAGACCGCGCATTGGAACGAGCTCGTTGCTATATTTTTGACGCAAAAAACGCAACAAATTAGTTATTCAAGAATTTTGTTTGCATTTCGTCCCCTGAGTTCCAATGTGTTCTATGTGCCAGTGGGCACATAGAACACATTGGAACTCGGGGACGATTTGTTGTCTGCTTTTCATGTTAGGTAACGGGTTAAGAAAATGGGGGGAGGGGGGCGGCGTTTCTGCAGGGCGTTTATTCTACCTCCTGTACATGAGCAGAAATTCTCGATTTCTATACGCTTATTAATTTTAATTGTTGGTTCGGTGAAAAACGCTTGCAGTATTTGATGTTTTGTAGTGATCCACTTGTCACTGCTGCAACTTGAAGCTCAAAAGAAAGCAATGTCAAACACTGCTATCTTTTCCAGATCACAGATTTATCGAGAACAAAGAGCGAACGCACACAGGGGTGGTACATTCCGAGATTATACGGCGCCAAGAATCTTCAAGCTATTTTATACCTTACGAGTCTCTCTCACTTACTTGAAACATCTCCCCAAAACACACAACACATACCATGAAATTTTAACAACCTCTCATAGTCGTGTTATCCCCTTTGGTCGCCAAAACTTCAAAGGATCACTTGTTGTCAATCACCACTCATTTGACAGTCATCAGATCAGCAAGCCCTCTATTTTAGAAGGATGTTTATTGACAATAGATTACTTGTAACAATATCATACCCTCGTTGTAAAAGGAATTTAGACAAGTACTTCAGGTTTTATCAACGCAAACATTCAGCTACTTGAATAGTGTAACACAGTACCTCCGTTTGTATGACAGACCACCCTCAAGTGAACTTGTACTTTCTGAAGTACGTTTTGTACAAATTGATAGCTGAAATAAGTCAAGGGTGAGAAGTTAGTTCTAAGTCGCACAGATTCAGTGGCGATGGGAACCGTGCCCCACACACTTTTAATGATTAAAAGTTTCTGACTATTTTGGAATCAACACTTAACCCCTTGAGACTTTAATTATTCTGACGTTCAAACGTCACTGGGAATTCACTTTCTTCAACGGGTTTTTAATATACGACGCCAAACGTCGGAAAGTCCAAATAACAAGATATTTTTCACATTAGTGATTATCTGGTTGAGGGCTGGATTAATTTTGGTGGTCTGAATTTGCTATTCAATTTTGTTTTATTACAAATTATTGGAGAGTTCCTGTTGGCACTCTCCAATAATTTGTAATAAAACAAATTTATATAAACAAAATATTATTTGTGTTTGACTGAATATGAACTATTCGCAAGGAAACTGTTGACTTTTGCTCTGGTATCCTCATTTTTTGAAAGCCCTGATAGTGGTTTCTAGCACTCAATCAGTTGAGAAGTCTTGACAGCAGGATTATATTAGTATTTTAAGCTGCGATAACATTTGACCCAACTGTTGTCACTGAGCACTATTCGGGATAAAATGGAATTGAGGTTAAAACTTTAAAAAATCGACAAATAATAACAAAACAAATGACCACAAAGTTTCAACACGCTGTTTGATTTCGCACGTCATAAGACGTACAGAAACATTAAAGGGTTAATCGACCAATACCATTTCACCCTTTGCTTGCCACGACCAGCAGAGGACGTTTATACGGAGAAACAAATTCTTGAATGACTACCAAATTCATTTATTTGGCCTCATAAACATTACTTATGGCCCTCATTGGAACGACTCAAAGATTACGTCCCAATGCGGGAACATAAGCTATCTTTTCAATGCAAAAAGGTTTTTTTAAAAATAATTAATTGCTCTTCACCTTTCATTTTAATTTTAATGCTGCCACTGGAGATATTTATTTCTTTAATTCTTCTATCCGAATAGTAAAAGATGCCACGAGCAAAACAAATATGTTGAGAAATCTTATTTAAGCCCCTGTCGCGAATCACTGCCGAAGAATAAATATTTTTCTTTTAATTCCAGTTTAAAAAGTATGTACAGGAATTTCACAATAAACATCACCTCTTCCCGTTTGTCAGTACCGAGACAAGACAAAGGCCACCCCCACCCCCACCCCCCCACCAGAAGTTTTGTCGGAAATTTTTTGGGACCATTTTTAGGCGAATTTATGCCTAATAACATTAAAATGCTGGCTTTGGGGATAAAAACATGCCATTTTGGGTAAATTTTGGGTAAAAAAGACCAATTTTCAGTACAATTGCAGTAAACAACAGATTCTTTCTGTTTGTTTGGGTTTTTGTTGTTGTTACACTGTCGGAAAATTTTCGGTCTGTCGGAAAATTTTGGGCTTGCCCCTCCGCCAGCGAAAAGCTATCTACGCCACTGCCAAGGACGGGCACAGAAATTGTGATTGGGAAGGGCGCTGGAGTCCAGCCTGAATAGTCGGGGGTCCAGGCCAATACAACACCCTAGAGGTTGTGGGGGTTCGACGTTCCCGTTACGGAAACGTGGAATGACAGACTGTGTGATTGTCTCCAAATACAAAACTATAGCAGGGTAATAGCCTGGTATCCTACACTCTAAAATCAGCTGGGTTAAAAATTACCCCAAATCAACTGGGTTGACTGAATATGAGCCCAACTGATTTGGGTTGAATTTCCACCCAATTGATTTTAGAGTACAATTTGGGGACAACGCATGGTGTACCACGGTACTCTTCTAAAAGTGTTCTGGTGCAGTGACTGGCATGTCTTTACGCGTAGGATTACTGGCAATGAGAGGCATTGGAACTATACTTTTGTTCGAAGAAATTGTTTGCAAGGTTACTGGTGGCCTCGAAGTATATTGTTGAGTACAAAGTAAAGTGACTGATAATGCTCACGTGTAAGCACAAATCAGAAAATTCGGAAAATTTCAGTTGGGGATAATGTCAGGCACGCCCCCGATCTGTAAACCCCACTGCTGAAAAGCGAACTAAAACTTGAAAAAAGTGAAAAAAAATATATTCAATTACATATATAAGTGTCTATTGGTCCCAACTTCTAAACACAGGAATCTGAATTAATGGAAGACCCGTGAAGATGCAACTGCTTGAATTTAATTTATATCGCCTATGTCAAGCAGGAATTCCACCAGGCATCGTCCTAACACCGCGCCACTGGATTGAAAACTGTGAAGATGTTTGGAAGGTGTCCTTGACGGGAGTCGATCCCGGGTCTACGACACCCATTCGTCTGGCCATAAATGCTCTGCCACCATACCAACTGAGCCAACGACAACAACACATATTCAAGGTTGTAATTGGCTCAGCCAGTATGTTACTTTACATTTACAACTCGCCCGAGACCGATATTCGAGAATTGACAATTACTCAATTGTTGGAATTGTTTTCTGTGATAATTCTACAAGTAGCCTGTATTTTATTGTGAGATTTCACCGTGGATCGTTTGCCTTAGCATCCAATGCAACTTTAACAATTAATTAGTGTCTCTGACAATTACATGCATAAATAAGTATAGCTAATTCATGGGTACACTGTTGAACTCACATTATGCTAAGTAAGGTCCACCTATATTACTGAAGAGTTGCCCATCGGACATTGTATTTTCAGTCGATTCTCGGGCAATATCATTTTTTCTGTAAATACCAGTGATGACGTAATTTACACAGAGAATGCCAGCTGATCACATGAGATCGGAATATCGCGGATTAATGCAGCACAACACACCGGGCTATCTTTACTCTTCTATAAATAAACCAAATAAACGCAACAATATTCTGCTTTCCCAAATCAGCGCGACATCAGAGTCAAATCTCTTGGAAGATGATCGGCAGGTAGAAGCGTTCCTGTACAACCTGATCGAGGCGTGCATTACTGATGAGACGACTAAATTTCTTATCCGGGAATGACATATTTCTGTTTTTATCACGGAAGTAAACATAAGAATTGAAATATCACTGTTCAAAATCCAACAGGTGTGACAGGAATGATAGTCCGTAGAAAAATTAGTCCCTCTGGACTATTATTCCGCGGAATTATAGTCCTAGGTCTAACATTTCTAGGAATAGTAGTCCGCCGGACTACTATTCCTAGAAATGTTAGACCTAGGACTATAATTCCGCGGAATAATAGTCCAGAGGGACTAACGTTCCTACGGACTTCCATTCCTTTTACACCGGCAATGAAACAAATTGTCATTTATTTCACAATTGCTATGTGTATTCAACGTTAATCGATACAAAACAGATATTGAGAAATGTGGTGGGTGCGATACGCGTGGAATACAGTCTACGTGTAAGAACGTCATGTAAGAATGCATCCGATTGGATGTTACGCAACTGGTTGACGTTACAATGTAAAGGAAGTATCTTGACACAAAACAGCGTGGCTTAATCCATTCTAGAGTAAATAAACACGAAACAAACTCTATGCGATTGGTGCTTACTTAGTTGTGTTTATTCATCTGAAGATATTCTTTCTCCACGATAATAATGTACAATTCTGTGACCTGTTCTCTATCGGATTCCGATCCGGTAGCTATGCACTTTCATCATTGAGTCGAGATACATAAATATATTATTATTAATTAGCCTGAAGGGAGGAAAACGATTGTAGGACAAAATCTCCCCTGACAGAAACCTGAATGGAGGAAAACGATTTAAGACAAAATCTCCTCTGCCAGAAACATCTTAGGCCACGATCCCCTAAAATCTCCTGTGGACTTAATCGCCTCAGTTTAATTTTCAGAGGCTTAAATAACCCTCTCAGTTTACAGAATAATCCCTTCGGTTTAGAAAATTTAATCCTCTCAATTTTCAGATGTGGACATACCATTTTCAGTATTTCTTCATTTTCGTTCTATCACAAAGTGTGCAAAGGATTAAATTTAATGATGGTATAAATATAGAACAGAATTCAGGAAGAGCACGGGGGACGGGAATCAACAAACCTTGTTGGAGTTTTTCCTGTTATTCACGCAAGTCCGCGTTGTAATTTGTGCTATTACCATACCATCAGCAAAAAATTTCGGTGTACATATTATCCAAATTTACCCCAATACTCAGCGTCCGAGGTCGGTCCGCCCACGTCCGTACAGTCGTACAAACGTTTAGCTATATACCTCAGGTACCATAAATCATATTTGAATGTCCATTAGTGTCATGATACATGGAGACCACCGGTGGTGGTGGATAACCACTTATAGTTAGGTCGGTTGGGCCTTCATCTTTTAATTTTGTTTTGACTTGAACTTACTGCACTTTGGAATCAGTTGGGTCAAAAATCAATACAAACCAATTGGATTGACTGAATGTGAACCCAGTAGGGCTGCAACGATTCATCGCGATTTCAATGCATCGCGATACATTTGTACACGATAAGCATATCATGTCGTTTCATGTGTATCACGATACAAACGATACACTTCCAGAAGGTTGGCATGATGTAGTCAGAAGTTGCATTTTGAGGCCCAACAAGTCTATTTTGTGCTTTTCCAACTTATAATTCCACAACAGGAGTCTGAAATTCTATCAGTATAGCTATAATTCACTTTCAACGTGATATTTACGTTCCCAACGAAATCCCCTTCTGAAGGGGATTACGTTGGGAACGTGAATATCACGTTGAAAGTGAATTATAGCTACACTGATAGAATTTCAAACTCCTGTGATTCCACTTGTTCATTTGTATTTCAGTAAAATATCAACTCTGTCTAAATTATAAGCATATTTTGAGGCAACAGACCTCTCACCTCTAAGTTGAACCCAGACTCCCAGAGAGATCCATTGGCTGAAACTTGATTGTCTTTCTCAATTGGATGTTACTGACCAAATGAAAGTTGGACTCTGTGCAGTTTGTGGGCCTTTATTACTGATAATTCACTCTCAATGTACTGCATGTAATGTATCGTGAAAAAATCGTATGGTTAAAAAAAATCGCGATACATATTGTATCGTGAGTGAGACGTGTCGTTGCAGCCCTAGAACCCAGTTGGGTTCATATTCACTCAACTCGGTTGATTTTGGTTAATTATCAACCCAACTAATTTTAGAGTGTGACAATCGAGATTTTAAGCGAACTCTTCGATTGTATGATAAAATAAAAATTATATTTATTTGGTGATATCATTGGCTCTACAATCAAATCAGGTTTGAATATGATATTTGAGGGTCTATTTTTGTCAGAGTTACAGCTCTTTGGTTTATTTAACCCTTACCCAACGCAGACGATTTCAAAATTTATTATTTTAAATATCATTTTTTAAATTTTTTCAAAACATTTCAACAAAACCATATCATGTGACCCCTCTTTGGAACGAGCTCGACGAACTCGTTCCAAAGAGGGGTCACATGATATGGTTTTGTTGAAATTTTCCGAAAAAATAATATTTTTTCAGCTGCTGAATTTGCATATTACGCGGGCGGATGTGGGCGATTCGCTGGGTAAAGGGTTAACATTACAGGCTTGGGGTGATATCTTCTGTCGTCTATCGGAATGGAATGTTGTTTGGTCGATGGCGTCATTGTATGAAAAGGCATTTCGAAGTTGACGACGGGGTTAATCTATCCGTTTTGACCAGATTCATGGCCATCTGTAGATTTACAATTTATTGAGATTTCAGCTTTTTGATAAAATCTTCGATTGTAAAATATAATTAAGCAATATTTGGCGAGTGATGTTACCAGGTGAAAGGACATGTCAAGTTTGATTATAATGATGGTTCGCCTATTTTCACCAGTATTATGGATCTTTGTTTGAGGTTATTTGTGATTTATGCAGTTGTGAGCAAGCGAATAATAAATTTAGTGTTTAATATAAGAGGACTGGGACAGAGATTGGGTAGGATTAATGAAACATTCAACAAATTTTCGCCAGGCATAGTCCTTTGTTGACTGATATTCGAAACAGCATCTAAACTGGGTGTCAGTTGCATATGCACACGGCTTGCCTCGCATTTGGTAAAATCGCGACGAAAACAGCACTAACGAGAATGGTAACCTGAAAACTGCTTTCGGAGAACGCTATTTAAAAAAATATATTAAAACTTACAAAGTGTGCGTATTGGATACGAAACAAGTCTTCTAGTTCAAGCTGCCTTGTTCAGCGCATAATTGAAGACATATCATCACCACCCCACCGCACACATCTCACTCCACCTCCACAGCTTCACCCCAGTTACTCGTCATACTCGCCCTCAAACTCCATACACTGAAGAAGTATTTTGTCTGTCATACCACACAACAAAAAAAACAAAACAAAAGAACTGAAACATTGTTCAACGAAGGCCTCCTCATAACATTTTCGAACACATTTTCCCTCCCATAGACTGAAAATTCCTTAAATCTTTCAACACTGCCCCTGAATAGTGTTATGTTATATATACTACTGTCTAGATTGAAATGGGCGTGCCGTTTTAGCCCTGCGAATCTCAAATTAGGGGTTTACTCGAATCAGGCAGATGGTTTTGAATGGAGTCGAGTTCCGAATAGAGCCCAATTCCGAATCGAACCTTACGGCTTCTCAAATTAAGTTGTAGATGTTACCCCTTCTTACAACCGTGAGAAAGTAAGCAACCATGACTGTTGCCACACTCCATTGAAGTATTGTTATCAACGGTGACTCGTCTCTTTTGGCAAATCAATAAAAAAAGGCGAAAGGTTTCAAAACGGAATCAAATTAGTTTCGAAAGCGGAATCTCCCTGAACTCTTCTTCTATCATTAGGTCTCCTGTACAGGACAACCCCCCCCCCCCCCCCACTCCTCCCTCCTGTACAGGAGACCTGATGATTGAAGAAGATTTCATAAGGAGACACTTGGTAAGAGTTTGACAACATCACGACGATTAGAAAATTACCAGAATCAGCGAGACTGGAATTGAAGCGAATCGTCAAGACGATTTCGAATCGAATCGAATCGAATTCCGAATTTTCACAGGGACCTTTGAGTCTGTTTTCTAGGTATCCGGACAAAATACCCTCGGACAAAATACCCTAAGGACATAATACCCTAAAAAAATACCCTTAGGACATAATACCCTCAATGGGTAGTACAAAATACTCTCGGACAAAATACCCTTAGGACATAATACCCTAAAAATACCATTAGGACATAATACCCTCAATGGGTAGGACAAAATACCCTCGGACAAAATACCCTTAGGACATAATACCCTAAAAAATACCATTAGGACATAATACCCCTCAATGGGTAGGACAAAATACCCTCGGACAAAATACCCTTTGGACATAATACCCTAAAAATACCATTAGGACATAATACCCTCAATGGGTTGGACAAAATACCCTCGGACAAAATACCCTTAGGACATAATACCCTAAAAAATACCATTAGGACATAATACCCTCAATGAGTAGGACAAAATATCCTCAGACCAAATGTATATAAAGTTGGATTTTTTTTTTTTTTTTTTTTTTTTGGGGGGGGGGGGGGGGGGGGGTAATTGCATCTAAGGCACTAGCCGGTGTTTTGTTTGAAATAACAAGTACCAATATTTTTAATTTTTTTTATTAAACTAAATAGATATGAAGCACAATACCAATGGCAGATAGCAATTGAATATGAAGCACAATATAAATGGCAGATAGCACAGAACATGAAACAAATATATTTATTTATTTATTGATGTTTAAGGTCACATATTTATGCACAATGGCTAATCATGACCGTGACAGTTTTACGGGTGGAGGAAGCCGGAGTACCCGGAGAGAAGCACCGAGCAACGACGAGCAGCTGCCAGCTCCCCAACATCGTAACTCCGCACTGCAGCACAGGCAGGGTTAGATTGGTTGAAGACATGCGTACCATCGACGTGCAGTACGCCTTAGTACACGGCGTCATCGTGCCCCCACATGGGCAATGGGGGTAAAGTGTCTTGCCCAAGGACACAATGCGGTTGCCGCAGGTGGGATTCGAACCGAGGACCTCTCGGCTTGCAGCCTGCACCTCTACCCACTGAGCCACCGCCCCCCCCCCCCCCCCAACATGAAACAAATCAAAAATGAAGTACAAAACAAAAATTTTTAACAAATCTTATTTCTGAGGAAATATCTAATAATAATTTGGTGAGGAATAAATAAGTGGGTTTTTAACAAAAAGATAGAATAAAGTTGTAGAAGAACCGAAACACTGATAGAAGAATGTAGAAAGTAATGGAAAAAATTACAAGAGCCAGCTTGAACCCCCCCCCCCCCCCCCCCCCCCCCAAAAAAAAAAAAAAAAAAAAATCCAACTTTATATACAATTTGGTCTGAGGGTATTTTGTCCGAGGGTATCTTGTTCTACCCATTGAGGGTATTATGTCCTAATGGTATTTTTTTAGGGTATTATGTCCTAAGGGTATTTTGTCCGAGGGTATTTTATCCTACAATCGTTTTCAATTTGTGGGGCGATCCAGTAATTATTTTATCCTACCTACATGCCTACAGATTTACACTATCACCGATCCTCCCAACCAGTTATGTGTTATTGTGTTGTCCACGCACAGAAAGAAAACTTTTTCTTTAAGCCAAACTTTATGAACAGCAGGGTGAAATGGTTAACCCAACAAAAACAGAGCAGAAAATGATGCACCTTTGATTCAGCTCACAGATCATATGGCTTTGTGACTTGCCTTTATAATTTTTTCTCCCACGTCACTTCTCTCGAGTTTTGTGTCGTGATTTCCTGTTTTAAGACTAGCAGATACTCTGAGACATGGGTACATTAGTAGCAGTAAAAGAAGCCATCTTTTACATGTCTTCCAGATACAAATTATTTTGTCGTTCTTTTATTTCTCTCGGCTTGTCACCATAAACAACTATTACGTGCTATGTAGCTCGAAACTGATGGTAAAATGTCTCTTTTTACGACAAGATAACGTGAAGCTTGACAGTTTGTTGGCATGTTGAAATTGCTAATCTCCGGAGACAGGTCTCTGATGACTTAAAAGAGAACATCTGCAAAACAAACTGGGCTTTGAAAGAAAACTCAAAGGTGAAGTGATGTATCCGCCTGTTGCGTAAAATCTTTCGCTCATTTTCAGACAAGCGGTCTTTGCCTCGGATGTTTGTTACTTCATCTATTGAAGTTAACCATTTGCCGTTTGGCAAATGGTTAACTTCAATACATGAAGTAACAAACATCCGAGGCAAAGACCGCTTGTCTAAAAATGAGCGATAGATTTTACGCAACATGAACCACACACATAACATCCAGCGACGCAGTTACGAGGAGGTTGGGATACTCCCCGTCCCTCCCTCCCCAATTTTCCTGAAAATGTTATCCTGATAACAGCCATGCCTGGAATTTCATATAAAAATTGAAATTCGAAATGTTAGCGAAGTGTATCATAACATGCGCATCATTTCACAAACTTCAAGCATTTTCTGGTATAAATATACAGAGGCCGCCTTTTTACATAATAATATATAATAACACTTTGGCCGGCCGCTGATTTGTCATGGTTCTCGGATGAGAAAGCCTTGGTTACCCCTGTACTCCCAACTACCTCCCTATTCCCACGCTTCTCTCACACGGAGACGAACTGCTTGATGACATCCCTTGCCCTATTCTTCCCAATCTCTCCGATTAACATATTAACCCTCTCCTTTGAGTCTCTCACTAACCATATGTCCTTCATTCTCCCATCCCGCTTCCACATTATACTCCCAGTGAATCTCATTCTTTTAGACTGGTATTTTGGGCATTCTAGAAGAAAGTGTTCCAGGGTCTCCACCACGTCCAAATTACACATCTGGCACTTAAAAATAAGGAAAAAATAAGAAAATGGCGTTTTCACCATCTTTCGGTGTTCTGTGATTTTTTTCTGTTCATTACATCAACTGTGTGCACACCGTGACATAGAACATTGACTCTGGGGCGCGGTGGCGTCGTGGTAACCGGTTCTGGTGAGATCACCGAAGTTAAGCAACGTCGAGCCCGGTTAATCATTGGATGGGTGGCCGTCTTAGCGATCAATTCGGACTTCCGCGTTGTATCCTTGGGCAAGGCACTTAAGCCCGATTGTCCACGTGAGGCACGATGACGCCGTGTACTAGAGGCGCACTGCGCATCGATGGTGTGCATGTCTTCAACCAATCTAACCCTGCCTGTGCTGCAGTGCGGAGTTACGATGTTGGGGAGCTTGCAGCTGCTCGTCGTTGCCCGGTGGTTCTCTCCGGGTACTCTGGCTTCCTCCACCCGTAAAACTGTCACGGTCATGATTTGCCATTGTGCATAAGTATATGACCTGAAACACCAATAAATAAATAAATAAATAAATAAATAAATAAATATAGATACTATTCTTTCCATTAATTTAATAGTTTAGGGGGTAATGTTTGCTCTTCCCTTCACAGGAAGAATAAAATCTTGCAAATTGCTGTAAAAACACATTCGGTAAACAAAGAACCAAGGTGGACGTTATTTAGTTGCCTCAATTAGCCAAGTTTCCTTTGTAACTTTTAATAAACGAAAACAACAGACAGCTCCGAGAGCTGTCTGTTGATTTCGTTTATTAAAAGTTACAAAAGGAAACTTCGCTTTATTTTCTACTGATGGGTGTTTTCTCAACAATTACATGCTTCTTAATTGAGCCTTTCTCAACCGCCTAATAATTTCAGGGGGTGGGGGGGGGGGTGCGGTGGCGTTGCGGTAACCGGTTCTCGTGAGATCACCGAAGTTAAGCAACGTCGAGCCCGGTTAATCCTTGGATGGGTGACCGTCTGAGCGATCGATTCGGACTCCCGCGTTGTGTCCTTGTGCAAGGCATGTAACCCCGATTGTCCACATTGGGGGCGGGGCAAGTTGACGCCGTGTACTAAGACGTACTGCACGTCGACGGTGCGCATGCCTTCAACCAATCTAACCCTGCCTGTGCTTCAGTGTGGAGTTACGATGTTGGGGAGCTGGTGGCTGCTCGTCGTTGCCCGGTGCTTCTCTTCGGGTACTCCGGCTTCCTCCACCCGTAAGAATGTCACCGACGCGATATGACCTTGGCTGTTAAAGTGTCGTTAAACCTTAATAAATAAATAAATAAATAATAATTTCAGGGGTGATAACTTTATCGAAAGTCGATTTTCATTACGAGATAGTCAGGGATGGTGAGATTGGTGGTTCTAACTAGGCACAGGCCTCGACAATTCAGTGACCGACCGGTGTGTTATTATTAAAACATTATGCAATATCAATCTTTTGCTCATAAACCACAATGTGCAACCCGGGGGTCCTTGAGCTGACAGTTTTCTGGTGAGTTTCTTGTTTTTCTCATAAATACTTAATCTTTATCAGATGGAAAACCGATCTACGTCGAGTTGTAGTAGTTGTTCATGCTATTTTTCAACCAGGGGGGAAGACCATCCAAACATTAATCCCAGACCTGAAAGATTTTCTATTTACTGATCGCCTTTGGCGACATGATTAAATTGTGTCGTCTGTTCTTGAACTGCTACACTTTTCTTCAAGCAAAATTATTTGCGTTCGGGTTGAAAGATTTAAGACTGCCGATGGCTTCTACGACATATACACATCTTGTGTCGAGGGATAGAATCCTTATTGCCGCTGATAGCTAATTATATTATTTATTATAACTGGCTCCAGACTTTGAAAGATGAACCATTACGGCGCATCAATAAAACCGACCTGGCGTGCAGGCAATCATAAATAGAGAGATCTGTTTTTATGTCTGTCTTTTTCTCGCTGCTGAATACAGAATTTACTCTAATAAATATGAAGCAATTAATTACATGTCAATTTTGAACATTAGAGACAAAGAATAGCGAAACACGTGAAGCATAAATCACTCACCGAAATGCAATTTTGTGCGAAACATTGGTCGTAAATCTACGTGGAAAGCTTTGTAATTTGTAAGCCGCTTGCAATATAATAGGCTGTGGGTCATTTGTTCCCTTAATTTATCTTGGGGCAATTTATCTCGCCTGTTATTAACGAGGCTTTCGTTTTTTTTTCTTTAAAACGACGGCAACTTGTTGTAAATAGTGTGAATTATTAGTACAAATGAGATGTTTAGCATTCAGCACAGTTTATTGTTAACAGTTGTCGGCAACATAATAAAATGCTTCTCAAAAGGACAAGGACTATTTAATTGTGTATGGCATAACCTGTCTCGATATATATAATTCATTTTCTATTGTCATGAGACTTTGGCCATTATAGTAGTCAACCAGTTCGTTTATGATATATTCAGCACAAGGGAACAAGTATAAACTGTACTCCGATCGGACAGTAATACTCTTTGTGGCGTTTTTGTGACACAATCTCATGACTCACTAACACTTTGTATCAAACTCCAAGCGGTGTTGTCTCCCCTTGCTACGCTCGATACGTCGAATCCGACGTATCGAGCGTAGCTGGGGAAACAACACTGCTGAGAGTATGGCTATATTTTTGTGCCCGTATAAGCCGGGGCGCTTGTGTGTGGGGATGTTTGTGTCGTGCTGATATTGAAGGACGCAATCATGTTTTCGAAGAATTTGTAATGTTGATTTCTGACCCTCGGCCTGGAATCGAACCGTTCGCAATCCCGCCTGGCATTTAGGAGTCCAACGCCTAAACCATTGGACCACTGCAATCCGTCAAAAACGATGGCTGGAATCCAGCTTATCAGAGGATGTTCACATGATTACTTTGGTTCACTTTCTAATTGCGCTACATGAACGTTTGTGTTATGTGTATCAGGGTGTGGATGATGGAGTGTATCTGTGTGCGTGTGTTCATACGTGTGCTAATGAGAAAGGGCGAGTGTGCGGATTTGGTTATGCTCGGGTATTTTTTGTGTGTTTGTCGTGTATGTTGTGTGGATGCATTTGTGTGTAAGTCATGTGTGTGTGGGTTGGGTTTTATTTCATGTGAATGTAGCTGTGCATACTTTTTTTAACCCTTTACCTTGAATAACTCATTTTTTTCATTTTGGCCTCAAAAACATAGGTTATGACCCCTCATTGGAACGAGCTCGTCGAGCTCGTCCCAAAGAGGGGGCATAACCTATGTTTTTGAGACAAACAATTTAAAAAAATAATGAAAATTAATTGGCGATTTTTGAGAATTGCGCTGTCCGGTTTTTCTGTTATGTTGGGTAAAGGGTTAACCATCTACAAGTTTTCGGTATAAGGTAGATGATTTGCAATGTGTCATACTCATTTGTTTGTGGTTGTGCAATACACTTTATAAAATTATTATTATTATTATTATTATTATTATTATTATTATTATTATTATTATTATTATTATTATTAGTAGTAGTAGTAGTAGTAGTAGTAGTAGAAGTAGTAGTAGTAGTAGTAGTAGTAGTAGCAGTAGTAGTATTAGGAATCCGATCCTAAGGCGATTGACAAAGGAGGTTTTGGATAGTTTTCTAAAAGGTGCTGCAGTTTCCTGATACACAGACAGAACCGTATCAACTTTTGAACGGGTTAACCCTTTACCCAACGAATCGCCCGCATCCACCCGCGTAATATGCAGATTCAGCAGCTGAAAAAATATAATTTTTCGAAACATTTTAACAAAACCATATCATGTGACCCCTCGTTGGAACGAGCTCTGAACGGGTTAACCCTCTACCCAACGAATCGCCCGCATCCGCCAGCGTAATGTGCAGATTCAGCAGCTGAAAAAATATAATTTTTCGAAAAGTTTTAACAAAACCATAGCATGTGACCCCTCGTCACATGATATGGTTTTGTTGAAATTTTTCGAAAAAAAGTAAAAAACGATATTTAAATTATTAAATTTTGATATCGTCTGCGTTGGGTAAAGGGTTAATGTTTGTCGAACGAGTTTGGTTTGGAGCAAGAAGAATACCACGAGAGGCGGACCCTTTCAAACGCTTGTGTGGTTCCTTATATGTTACACTCATTTGCAATCTCCTTAAGCAGATTAACAGCTTAACTGTGATCACAATTAAAACATAATGTGCTACTTTTATCTTTTTATTTCTACATATTCTAATGAAAACTAATTCCGCCGCCTTCTTTTAAGCAGGTACACAGAAGATGCTTTTTGACCAGCACCGAAATAACCGCTATGGACAGTCTAACCGTTACAGAAACGGTAACCCTCATGGTTCATGACCATCCTCCACTCCATCCCTAAAAGTGGTCGACCACTTTAAGGGAGGCGAGCGTTGGTCCTGCGTCCCGCCTCTGCCCCTTTTTGTAAGCGCATTGCGCATCTTTTTGTCCCAACCCATTAGGATTACAATGCAGGCCTGCCCCCGAACCAGGAAAGTTCGAGTCTTCTTATTGGTGGTCCCCGAAAGGGGTCGTTATTGTTTCCTTCAAAGACATCCTATCAAACAAAGACAGCCTGAGGCAGATTATACTTGCCAGTGATGGCCAACACTTAAAATCTTCTCCGAAGTGGCAGACTATACTTGCCCGAAAATCTAGGTCGACTGCACCCTCGGGGAGAGGTAGTACCTTTGTGAGAGGACCCAACCTCCCACACTGGTCCTCACCCGATGGTTCAACCGACATCAGTCAACGAGACAGCCACGCCGCAACAGGAGACACCTGCCGAGTACCGGAACCTTTTCCTCCTTCAACACGCCTAGACATGTGACAGCCAATCATATACAGTTACCGAGGGTCAAAAGGGGCTTGTTCCCCATACCGTCCCTGCGCGCCTTCGGCGCGCAAAAATAATTTCGTTCGCTCCTTAAGCAGATCATTTACTGTAATACGAAGTAAGAACTAAACGGTCACCTGGAAACATTAAGGAAATAAATAAGAAAATAACCAGAAATACTTTTCACAAATTTTCTCTGGTACTGTCGGGTCCTATATGTATATATATAGTCTACCTTTAGTAGAGAAAAGAACCGCAATTACACTCATCCATTGCGGTAACCGGTTCTCGTCAGATCACCGAAATTAAGCAACGTCGAGCCCGGTTAGTCCTTGGATGGGTTACCGCGTTGTGTCCTTGGGCAAGGCACTTAACCCCGATTGTCCACACGGGGGCACGATGACGCCGTGTACTAAGGCATACAGCACGTCGATGATGCGCGTGTCTTCAACCAATCTAACCCTGTCTGTGCTTCAGCACGGACCAGACTGTTATATATATACACCTAGGGTCGTGCGAACCTCAAATTTCGAGTCGAATCGAATCTCAAATCGAATGAGGCATCAGATTTCGGATAGAATCGAATCTTACAGCTTATCAAGGTGTGGGGGGGGGGGGGGGATGCTCAGTCGGTAGAGGTGCAGGCTGCAAGCCGAGAGGTCCTCGGTTCGAATCCCACTTGTGGCAACCGCGTTGTGTCCTTGGGCAAGACACTTCACCCCCATTGCCCACGTGGAGTCACGGTGACGCTGTGTACTAAGGCATACTGCACGTCGATGGTGCACTTGTCTTCAACCAATGCTCACTTTGCTTGTGTGGAGTTACGATGTTGGGGAGCTGGCAGCTGGTCGTCGTTGCTCGATGGTTCTCTCCGGGTACTCGGGCTTCCTCCACCCGTAAAACTGTCACGGTCATGATTAGCCATTGTGCATAAGTATGTGACCTTAAACACCAATAAAAAAAAACAAAAAAAAAAGTAGAGAAAAGAACTGCAATTACACTCATCCATTGCGGTAACCGGTTCTCGTCAGATCACCGAAGTTAAGCAACGTCGAGCCCGGTTAGTCCTTGGATGGGTTACTGTGTTGTGTCCTTGGGCAAGGCACTTAACCCCGATTGTCCACACGGGGGCACGATGACGTCGTGTACTAAGGCATACAGCACATCGATGATGCGCGTGTCTTCAACCAATCAAACCCTGCCTGTGCTTCAGCGCGGAGTTACGATGTTGGGAAGATGGCAGCTGCTCGTCGTTGCTCGATGGTTCTCTCCGGGTACTCCGGCTTCCTCCACCCGTAAAACTGTAACCGACACGATATGACATTAGTTGCTAAAGTGTCGTTAAACCTTAATAAATAAATTGCAGTGATTTAGTTTTTCTGACTGACTTATGAACTCACGGACATGACAACCGTTAATTATCCCAGTTCCTTATTCGATATTCGTTATCAACCGATTTTATCGGTTGATAACGAATATCGAATAAAGAACTGGGAATAAGTAAAGGTTATCACGTCTCATATGAACGATGTACCATATAACCGTAAAATAAAGTATAACAGATTTTGGAAAGTGTCTTTTATTCCGTCATTCGACAGCATTCGATAGCCTTTTTTCGAGTGCAGAACTACTACAAAAATGGAATGTATTCGGGACCGTACCATCGTTGCGCAACGCGTTGGTGATGAAACGTCGTAGGACTTATCGGCGACACATACACCACGCCCTGGCGGCTTCCTTTTTTCGCGAACCACTTATGTTGAAAGTGTATCAAAGGATGCTCTTAGATTTGTCAAAGCTTTGTAGTGCTTTTGAAAATGTATTGCAAAGACCCGAATGCGTTGTCCCGAACAATCGCGATTAGATTATCATCAAGGCAGTCACACCCTGTGAATAATTTAAGTATATTTTTAGTCTACAGCTAGAACGAGATAGAGAAAGAGGCAGGGAGGGAGGGAGTTAGTTATTGGGGTTTCCAGACTCTTTCGGCAGTCAGGGTCACCTCATGTCGGACGGTTTTACGGGTGGGGAAACTGGAGTACCTGGCGAGAAACACCTAGCAACGGCGAGCAACTGTCAGATTCCCCAATGTACTAACTCCACAGAAGCAGGGTTAGGATTGGTTGAAGACAAATGCACCATTGACGTGCAGTACGTCACCCAACTGCTGTTCAAACAAAAGACTACCACGCCCACACAATGTTGTGAAATACAAAATTTCGAAGAGTTTACACAAAATGTTGGCGAAGCGAGGGTTCAGTCGATTTAGTTTTGTTCTTTCTCGACCTCTAATAACGGGTGGTACATAACATAATAACTACGCCGGGTCACGATCAACACTTCCTGACATGAAACTGTATCTATGGTGACTGTCATTTTACACATATTAGTGTTATTTCGTGAATTGCTGATGTGAAGTCAGTAAAGTAATGATATTTGGAAACATTCAAAATGGCTGCACTTTTCCCCTCGATTGAATGTCAAAAGTTTCACATTTTGTTGTGTTTGTATAAGTGATCCAATAGAAGGTCGTTTGGTGCGTATAGCGTGCTGGGGGAAATATAGTGTGTTGGTTCGGGCTCTGTAAGTGGCTACCTTTCTGCTGCCACAAACAGAAGAGTGTCCCAGCTTCCGCGACCCTGAGGACCAATTGGTCCCGTAAACAGAAAATGTTCAACAAGTGATCAATTTTTAGATACCGCGTAATCGCTTATTGCTTTATAACCCTTTACCTAACAGGAAAAGCAGACTACACTTTCAAATAAAATTCTTGAAGCACTAATTTTTTTGATTTTGATTTTTTGCGTCAAAATCATAGCTTATGGCCCCTCATTGGAACGAGCTCGTTGAGCTCGTTCCAATGAGGGGTCATAAGCTATGTTTTTGTGACAAAAATGAAAAAAGTAATAAAAATTGAACGGGGAATTTTGTGAATAGCGCTGGTCGTTACGTTTGGTAAAGGGTCAACCCCTTGTACCTGAGAGACAGCTTTTTCTGTCCATGGTCGTAATACGACATGGGTTCATAAAGTAGATAGTTGCTCACTGAATTTGTGTGGTAGACTTATCTGCAAAGTAACGAATTTCGACTCTACCAGTTGATGGTTCTGATCTGGAATATACTGTCAGGGTACAAGGGGTTAAAGAACGTGGTTTGCTATCGGCGGCGAAATAAAAAAAATAGATTTATGATAAACACGTTTTTTCATACAAATTGCCCATTACTAAACAAGCACTTATATTGGAATAGCTTTCACGTCATCAGATATCACCGATGGGAGGAGTTACACGCGTTGATTGACCTGAGGACATTTTGGGGTAGGGTGGGATGGGTGTGTGGGCCAGATTGAGGCGCGGCGCTTTTCGCTTACACTCCAACAATTCAGTTGTGTGGAGATCAGTAGAATCTGCCTATGATCTGAAATAACTCGTACAAAATGGCGTGTCTTGATGTATGACAAAATCACCCCCACTTGATTTTTGATGCATTTTGTCCCATCATTGATTTTTAATAAATCTAGTATTCATGAAAAAGAATTTGCCCATGGGGTATATGTCTACTCAATAGAGACTCGTTACTTGCTTTCAGTCCCTGAATCAGGAACTGGAACTCGTTTGTACCCGTGGGGAATAGTGCGGCACCTCAGTCAGAGAAAAGCCTGCGGACAAAGGTGCATATGTACAAAAGTCATGTGGACAAAGGCACTATGGATGAAAGCCATGTGGACGAAATCACGAAATAACTAGACTTTATGATTCTGGAGAATCATGGCTTTTCCCGATGAGATTCAGTGAGTTTCATGACCCCTCTGATGAATTGTTTTAACTGTCTCACCGAAGTTCCTTCACTGATGTTATGAGAAAGGTGAGTATAGTAGTCTCAAATCGCTCAGTTTGATAAAAAAAATTGTTTACGTAAAAACCATCATTAATGGTGGAGTGGGTTAATGTCAATATCGTCGTCCAACAAGTTAATGACCGACAAAAGGAGTTATGTTTGTTTGACACATACCCACGTTGTGCTGTGGCTATTTGAAAATGGTCCATTTTATCTCAAATGTATCCAAAAGATTGATGTCTGGCAGCTTGTAGAGGTTAACAAGTGCTAACAGGAATATTCATTCATGCAACTTGTAATGTCACTCCAAGAACTGCGAATGGCCATTTTTTCTTTAAAATCTACAAGATGTTTTCAGAGAAATCCCGGGAGAACATGAATTTTAAGTTTTTGATGGGTATGATTGTTTATCCAGCCCAAAACGGGTTAAGTGTTGTTTTTTGAATACTCTTATTACTTCCAAAAATAATTCTCAGTGAATTCTACTTCCACTTATTTTCATCTCTCCTCTCAAATTCGGGTACAACCCGGTGCTTCATTAATTACAATTTTGCTGATGATGATTTTTATTACCTGGTAAACGTTTTCGTGTGCATCACCGCCCACGCGTGGATTACGACAGATCCACGGCGACTGTACTGTAGTCAGCACTATGGATGGAAATATTGTATCTTGATACATTAGACGAGAAGAGAAACACAGAATGCAGGTGCGGCGGAAGTATGGGGTTGCAGGTGGGGGGTTAGTCCCCTCACTCTTTGAGCCAACAGTGCTCACAATGTTTGAAAGTAGTCAGCTTAATTGCTTATAATCCTACTTGCCATTTTTAATACCAAAGAACTTACTTTTGAGTGGACGATTATTCGAGTCGGGAAGTGTCGGAGTAGGTACTACCCTAAACTTGGCGTGTCAGTGGACACGGTGTAGTAATATAGAACGAGCTAATCAATTTTAGGGAATTAGTGGAGTACCGCTGTCGATAGTCCATTAATCCCTAAAATCACCCAGATTGCTTCAAAAAGGTCACATTTTTACATAATTTTCTGTAGTATCCCGAAATCCCTGTTTACACCTCAGCCCGCCCCCTCCACTTTCAAAGTCGTTCCGCATCCCCTGACAGAATGTGAGACTTGCAAATCTTGGTCAAGTCAGATGGAATGTAACTTTTGCAAATCTGGCATAAAATACTAGAGCCCGATCATCATGTCCGTGCATTTTTTGCAAAATTCACATAAAATACATTATGCGACGATAAGTGTATTCGCATTGTCTAGATCCACAAACACAAAAACATTTCCACAATTCTACCATGAAAGAAGGGTGGTTAACCGGACAAACCGGTGTCCAAAATATTAACCGGACAAAAACTTGTAGCCATTCCGGTACATGTTACTAGATTTGTCGTTTCAACACAACACTGACTGAATCCAGTAAAAACTGCTCTTTCCCAACGATACAAGTTATAATTGCTCAGACATTTTGTCCCCAGCTTTTACGCACTCTGAGATTTTATCGGTCCTGGTCTGCATAATTGGTTGTAAATAATTTACAATAGTAATTAAGAAACTGGGTTCAGCAGCACGCTAAAAGCTTTTCTGAGCTGATTCCATGGGTGTCTTCCCACTAGACCAATTCCCTTTAGACCAATTCCATTTAGGCCAATTCCCAAAAGACCAATTCCCCTTAGACCAACTACATAGTGTTATTGATTAAGGGTTGATTAAGGATAATTAGGAAAACATTTATTTATAAAAATCAGCCCAACATCTATAAGACAAGCCAGAAAATGAACAGACTATCATCTGAAAAATGAGGTCCCCAGAGGGTGAATTTGGTGATGCTACCCTGCACAGCAGGGTAGCATCACTAAATTTACCCTCTGTGAACCTCAACCTGAATCAAGGTCTCAAACATAAACAGAAAGAGGTACCCAGAGGATAAACTGGCCCACTGTATGGGATAGCCTCAGCAAATTCACCCCTGGGGACCTCATTCTGCAAATGACAGACTGCTTATTTTCAGGCTTGAATATCAATAACATTAAATACATTTATAAATATTTATAAATATATCAAATTATTGATATAGAATTATTTTTAAAGTAGAACACACCAGTTGATCTAAGGGGAATTGGTCTTTTGGGAATTGGCCTCATGGGAGTTGGTCTAAAGGGAATTGGTCTATTGGGAATGACCCATTCCATGTTCAACTTACAATATAAGTATATAAATATGGCTAGAGGGCTATGTGTTTTGTTTTGTAGAAATCTGAAATAATTTATATTGTTTACGAGAGATAATCAAAGCGAAAAATGAAGAAACTGAACTATAATGTTCAGGGGGGGTGAGAGTTGGAAGGAATGATAGAATGAAACAGAGAAAGATCGCAGAGAGAAAAAAGAAAGAATGCTCACAGATTCACAATAAACTGCAAGTACACCTGGAGTACGACGTGTGATGTGAAGAGTCGGGAGCGCTTTGGCTCTGTGATAACGGCATTAGACTTCAAACCGAAACGTCTACGGGTCGATCCTCGCCAGGGGTAACTGCGCAGTGTCCTTGGGCAAGGCACCTAATTCCGATTGCCCACGTGGGGCACGGTGGAGTTGTGTACTAAGGCGTTCTGTACGTCGATGGTGCGCTTGTCTTCACCATCGCTAACCCTGCTTGTGTGGAGTTAGTACCTTGGGGAGACTGACAGTTGCTAGCCGTTGCTTGGTGGTTCTCTCCGGGTACTCCGACTTCTTCTTCCACCCTGGCTGCTTAAAGTGTCATTAAACCCCAGCTAAAATATTTAGGAGCTGTTCGCTGGGACCAAAGATGCAGAGGATACATTGAGTGGCGTGGGCTTTAGAAACTGTGTACAACTATTATTGCTTCCTGGTATCGAGTGTATTTTAAAACCGTTTCGTGATAAGAACATTATAATATCAGTTGGGTTCAAAATCAACCCAAATCATCTGGGTTGAGTAAATATGAACCCAAATGTGTTCATATTCATTCAAGCAAATGATTTGGGTTAATTTTTAACCCAACTGATTTTAGACTGTACATTCATCTAATTTTTGTAAAATTTCTTAATTAATTCCGCTACTGATGTTAACCCTTTACCCAGCGATTCGCCCGCATCCGCCCGCGTAATATGCAAATTCAGCAGCTGAAAAAATATTATTTTTCGAAAAAATTCAACAAAACCATATCATGTGACCCCTCTTTGGAACGAGCTCGTCGAGCTCGTTCCAAAGAGGGGTCACATGATATGGTTTTGTTGAATTTTTTTGAAAAAAATTCAAAAATGATATTTCAAATGATAAACTTTGAAATCATCTGCGTTGGGTAAAGGGTTAAAATGGGTTAGCAGGTTGGGAGTGTTTATTCGGGAAAAGTTAACAATCGAAAAGGGGGCGCCTTGGCGTCGCGGTAACCGGTTCTCGTCAGCTCCCCGAAGCCAAGCAACATCGAATGCGGTTAGTAATTGGATGGGTGACCATTTCAGCGATTGATTCGCGCTCCCGCGTTGTGTCCTTGGGAAAGGCACTTAACCCCGATTGCCTAGAAGGGGACACGATGACGCTGTGTACTACTATGGCGTACTGCACGTGGAAGGCGCGCATGTCTTCAACCAATCTAACTCTGCCTGTGCCACGGTGCAGAGTTCAGAGTTACGATGTTGTGGAGCTGGCTGCTGCTCGTCGTTGCTCGGTGGTTCTCTCTGGGTTCTTCGGCTTCCTCCACCCGTAAAACTGTCACCGACATGATATGACCCTGGCTGTTAATGTGTCGTTAAACCCTAATAAAAAAACAATCGAATAAGTAATGAACACTGGTCACTTTGTCCTCAAAGACACTTCCCCTCAGAAAATAATTAATGATCGTCACAGGCATGCAGTAAGTCTGATCTCACACATTCCGGAGGAATTACCGAAATAGCAAAATATTAATATGCGCGCGCAACCTTTTGATCTTCCACACAAGGCTCTGTTTGTTAAATCTTTTGAGTTATGGAATTTCAAATGAAAAAGCCAATTACACTCAAAAGGCAAGCTGTCTTTGTCAAACTTTTATCAACTGCGTTTGAGTGTTAGATTTATGTCGATCCTCCATCATGATGTATATGTTTTTATGACGAACATTTGTCGTATATGTGAAAATAGTGACAGATTGAGGTGTCGGGAATGATGTATCCTTTGAACGGGACTCCACGTTATCATCGTGTCATTTGACCTCAAGCTATGTACTGCCACCTGTCGGATTTGCACTGAATATGATTTTCTACTCATTGGAGATATCGATATGGATTCGTAAACTTCGCCAAAATGTTGCCATGTGAAAACCATATTTATTTATTTATTTATTTATTTATTTATTTATTTATTATTTGCGTTTAAGGACCTTTTCTACAGCCATGCTCACCTCATGTAGGACAGTTTTACGGGTGGGGGAAGCCGGGGTACCCGGCGAGTAGTGCTGCCGCGGTTATCAGGATAACCTGTTAACCTGTGGTTAAAACTTTGACCGGTCAAGAAAATGTTTTAACCGGTTAACCTTACATTCACTATACTCACCGTATATGTCCGTGTATAAGACGCCCCCGTGTATAATTCGCACCCCAAACTCACACTTGGAATTCCTCACTTTTGCCTAAAGCCCATGTATAAGTCGCACCCCAGTTTTTAAATATATGCAGTCAAAAAGAATTAGTTGCAAGTTACGTTTTGCCAATTTGGGGCAGTTTGGGATGCAACGGAAATAGGTAAGTTTTCATGAGTTACCACGTGGTGAATAAGATAACAGAATAAAGGAAAATTATTATTAAAGATTTAAAAAATACTCGCATTTATTTGTTTTTTGTTGTTTGTTTATCACCCCAATGTCTTCATCCCTGTCAACTTAGTGTCAAGAAAATCCAACGCTCGTTTGTGACTGAAACTTCATAGTTTCAGAATCAGAGCAGTGGCGGCAAGAGCCACCCGCCAACGGCGAGCAACTGCCAGACTCCCCAACGTACCAACTCCACACAAGCAGGTTTAGTCTTGGTTGAAGATAGGTGCACCATCGACGTGCAATACGCCTTCGTACACAGCGCCAGCGTGCCCCCACGTGGCCAAACTGGGTTAAATGCCTTGCCCAAGGACACAACGCATTTACCCTGGCGGGAATCGAACCGTAAACCTCTTCTCAGTTTTGAAGTACGTGAAAACCATAATGTTCTATCTCCCAGTAGGAGACAGAAGATTAAGATTCTCACGTGACAAAATGGCGACACACTCAAGACTTCTGACTTTTAGTTGTGGTCTCCGCACAAAAGGGGACGTCACCTTTGAGTAACTAGCGCCGCAACAAACCGATACTGCAGTGTAAATGTGGTTAACATTTAAACTTCCGGATACGATGAGCCTTGCAGTGTAAAACAGTAGGGGCCTCAAGACTGCATAGAGCCGAAACCAGAAAGTTTATCGAACAAGCCCGCAAATGATCAGAAAAAATTACCCAAATGGAAACAGAAGTAATGAAACTCATCCTGAAAGCAGTCTAACCAATTATTAGCCCCGCCAAACTATCAGCCAAAAAAAGCGGGAAAATGCCATCGATACGCCACTGACCAAGATCACCAACAACCACGTTAAAGAGAGTTTCACCGGGGCCATGAAAAGAATAGGAAAATAGAACTGCAATGGGGATTCATAGCTGAGAATTGTCGTCACTGGAAGAGTTTTACAGGAAAGTTAATTCTCTTTAATTTGCGAAAGCTGCCAGTAAATTTAACACTATGGGTATGGGAATTTCATACAAAAATTGAAATTTCGAAATGTTAGCGAATTTGTGTCAGTGGTGCAGTATTATAATATAGAACGTTTCTTTTCATGTTCTATCGGTCGATAGCACCTGAGTTTGTGTGATTTCTGAAATAAAACCTGAAGCGGCGAATTCGCTGCTTCAGGTTCTATTTCAGAAATGACACAAACTCAGGTACTATCGACCGATAGAACATGAAAAGAAACGTTCTAATTATTTTATTATGCCGAACAAAAATAGCTTTCATTGTTAAGTGTTAACTGTAACATGTCATCAATCTTGTAATAACAATGTAGTCGAATCCAGAAACATGACGTCATTTCGAACGAATGACGTCTCTTCGAAAATGACTTGTCACAAGTGCCGTCGCTTTGGGAGTTTCTATATCACCAAATGCCAGTGTTTACAACTGCACCATGCTGTTAATGTTATAATTGATTGTTAATGCTTGTGTTAAAAGTGATATAAATTAATGGAATATAAATTCATGTTTCTAGGATGACAACAGTTCATAGAATTAAGCGGAGTGAAACAATTTATTTTGAACTTGAGGCGGAGGCTCAGTGAGGTCGAGGAGTACTAAACTTGTGGAAATATAATTGATTGAAGTCATAACTGAGACTCATGTTCAGGATTCACTGAAGTGGTGAACAACACGTGAGTGAGTTTTTAATATTTCTGATTCTTTTGAATTCATTGTTTGCAGTTAAAATTGAAAACACACCCACTGAAGATGATATATTTGTTGGTATGTTTGCGTCTACCGGTGCTGAAAAAAAGTTAAACGGACACAGAGTCAGCGTTTGGTGTTGAGATAATTCCAATCGACGCTGATCAATGGAAGTGGCGCTTACATTTTCTTCGTTCTCTTGTCTCCGGGGAAAAACGTTCCGATAGTACCCGTGTTTTGCCCCAAAACTCCAGTACTATGACTTTTAGAAGGTGTCAAATTAACCAATCACGGCTGATGTTACAAACGCGAGGCATAATAAAAATATATAGAAGCTGGCTTTCTACAATTTTTCCATATCAGTTGGAGCGTTTAGCTATTATTCTCTGTTGAAACTTTTCTTAAAAATAAAAAACAGCGTTTTCGGCATCTTTTGATGTTCTGTTACTTTATACCATGCTTACCAATGTTACTACATGTGAAAATCCCGTTTGTTAAATTTTAGCTTTTACCCCCACTACCAGTGTAAAACTTCTACAGTGGTTAAACGTTTCCAATAGGAATCCCATTACAAAACTTTACACCAAAAGTAGGAACTACATCCAACTTGACCTTTGACATGACCCAATTTGCCGACTTCGATACATTCACACTTCGCGATGTTTCATTCAAACATACGACGTTTTGCGGTACTAGCTACTACGTGTAATGGCTTATTAAGGTTAAAATACCTACAATTAAATATTTAAAATAAAATTTAAGAATTGTTAATAATAATTCGACTGAAAAAGTAAGGTAAATACAATCAACTTTGACGATGTGTTTAGCTGTTGCTCAAGCACTCACGTGCAACCGGAAGTACTTCCCACCGGCGCATATGTAAAGAAAACAAACCCATGTGTTTGTGATAGAAAGTATCGTTTTTTCTCTATTTTAAGTGACAAAATCGATTATTTATTAAGAGCTTGGTATAAATAAAACAAATAAGTAATAGAGCCGGTAATCAAATTTAAACCACTCGTAGAATAAGGGTTTTAACCACGAGGCTCTGCCGAGTGGTTAAAACCTTTATTCTACGAGTGGTTTAAATCTGATTACCGGCCTGGTACCTATTTATTCTATATACAGACATTGCCTTTTCCGTTGAAATAAATGTCTAGGAGGTTAGGTTTGCTATTTTTTCCTGTGAAGAATGAAAGATTAAAAACTTGCAAATTACCGTAAAAACACATTCACTAAACAATGAGCCAAAGTGAACTCTTAGTATTGGGAGGTGTGATTAGCTTGCCTACAAGTCAAGTTTCCTTTTGTTACTTTTAGTAAACGAAAACAACCGACAGCCGCGGGAGAGTTGTCTGTTGTTTTCGTTTATTAAAAGTAACAAGAGTAAGTGGTACGGCATTGGATTTCAAACCGAAAGGTCTACGGTTCGATCCCCATCAGAAGTAACTGCGTTCTTGTCCTTGGAGAAGGCACTTAATCCCGATTTCCCACGTGGGGGCACGGTGGCGCTGTGTACTAAGGTGTACTGCACGTCAATTGCGTGTTTATCATATATTCTCTATGTCATGTAACTATGTTTGTTACGTAAGACAATAAATAAATAAATAAATAAATAAATAAATAAATAAATAAATAAATAAATAAATAAAATTGTGCACTTTTCTTCAACCAATGCTAACCTTGCTTATGTGGAGTTAGTGCGTTGGGGAGTCTGACATTTGCAACCGCTGCTCGGTGGTTCTTTCCGGGTACTCCGGCTTCCTCCAACCGTAAAACTGTCCGACACGAGGTGGGTGTCTTCCCACTAGACCAATTCCCTTTAGACCAATTCCCTTTAGGCCAATTCCCCTTAGACCCACTACATACTGTTATTGATTAAGGGTTGATTAATGATAATTAAGAAAACATTTATTTACTGATAAGCACTTTATTTGATAAAAAAAATATTTATACGCATAACATACAAAAATGTAGGTTTGTAACATTTCAGTGTATAAAATATCAACAAGCCAGAAAATAAGCAGACTATCATCTAATAAAATGAGGCCCCCAGAGGGTCAATTTGGTGATGCTACCCTGCAGAGCAGGGTAGCATCATTCAATTTACCCTATGTGAACCTCAATCTGAATTAAGGTCTCAAACATAAACAAAAAGAGGTACCCAGAGTATAAACTGACCCACTGTATGGGATAGCAACAGCAAATTCCCCCTCTGGGGACCTCATTCTGCAAATGACAGGCTGCTTATTTTCAGGCTTGAATATCAATAACATTAAATACATTTATAAATATTTATAAATATATCAAATTATTGATATAGAATTATTTTAAAAGTAGAACGCATGAGTTGGTCTAAAGGGAATTGGTCCAGTGGGAATGAACCACGAGGTGACCCTGGCTGCCGAAAGTGTCGTTAAATAAATAAATAAATAAATAAATAAATAAATAAATAAATAAATAAATAAATAAATAAATAAATAAATAATGTATCGTATATGTCTGAATGAATTGCGATAACTGCAGTGGGATGACATAATTTACACCAGAGGTCGGAGATGAATGATAATATCTCCCAGTGATTATAAAATCCAGCATGATTGATTGATGGGGTTTTGTAGAACGATCCATCATTCAGACCACGGGCACCTTCTCATTAGGATGTAATTAATCACATGATTTCTAGATTTAGATAGGTAATAATCACGTCATAATTCCATTTACAAAACAAACATCATCCAGTCGACTTTTGTTCACTCCTTGATAGCACTGTTGAAATGCATTTTGGTATTTACAATACAACATCTGGCTTTGGTCACGTGATATCAAAATCAGAATGCCAGGATCATTTGATCAAAGAGGGGGATTAATCAATCTTTCTTATTTTTCAATTTGAGTGCAATAAATTTAAATCAAAAGTGAAAATCAGATAGTGTACTTATGTGACAGCTCGGATTAATTTGGGGGAGGATAAAGAAAAATATAAGGAAGAAAGTAATGGGGAAAAAAGCAGTTGACTGCAGCTGACGTTAATTAACTGCTCAGTTGGGAAAGGTGTGGAGAGGGAGTCCTCTGGACATGAACAAGTTTTTTCAGAGTCTCCTTACAATTCACAGAATAATATCGAAACCAAGGACTTTGCTAGAGTGCTTTCAATGAGGGTGTGATAAATTAGATTTCTAACTAAACTAAACGATGCATACCACTGCCCCCCACCCCATCCCCTCCTCCTACCCATTCCCATTGACTTCGTTTTCGTTGAAAAACAGTAGTTGTTCCTTAGATTAAACATATTTTTATTTGCCATTCAACAATGCAAATCAGGATTGGAGAACAAGTGCTGACCACTTAGAAAACCCTCCGCTACTGAACAAAGACTAATAGATTACAAAAGTCAGAACAAAATATAACAATATGTAAACATTATACACAAAAGAAGTTAACTCAAAAGAGAGAGAGAGAAATAAAGAAAGAGAGAATAGAGAGAGAGAGAGAGAGAGAGAGATGGGGGAGAGAGAGAGAGGGAGAGAGAGAGAGAGAGAGAGAGAGAGAGAGAAACGGATAAAAGCAGATCAAAGAAGACAAACAAAAAAAAATGACCCCCCCCCCCCCCCCCCCCCCACACACACAATTTATTCAATTCTAAATTTAGTTTAATGCCGCTAAGGAACGTTCACAGAACATTTTTGAGACAAGTTAACCTTTGCGTGCTCATTCCACGTCTGTACTAACCTAACATCCACCATGTTGTCCTCACACAGATTGATTGTCAGGTCCTGTAGCCACCCTTCGTATAAAAGACTCTTCCTGCTTTGAGAAGTGGTCTGTGTAATAATCTAAGTTCCATCTGGAGACAGCCTTGTATAAGATAAAAAGCTTGATGCTGAATCCCATTCTGTATTGGAATTATAAAGTTGTGTGTATTTTGAGAGTAATCGCTTGACTGGACTGATTACGTGGAATAATTCATGAGAGGTGAGGGACGTTGTACAAACACGAGTGCGCGAATGCGCACGAGTGTTTTACAATATAGTCCCTCGCCTCGAATGAATTATTTCACGTAACCAGTCAAGTCAAGCGATTACTCTGTTTATTACTTTTCATTATTAACGATAATTATATTATTTAACCCTTTACCTAACGTAACGGTCAAAATCGGTCAGCGCTATTCTCAAAAATCACCAATTAATTTTCACTATTTGTTTCATTTTCTGTCTCTAAAATATAGGTTATGACCCCTCATTGGAACGAGCTCATCGAGCTCGTTCCAATGAGGGGTCATAACCTATGTTTTTGAGACAAAAAGTTAAAATAGTAGTTATTCAAGAATTTTTTGCATGTGTCGTCTGCTTGTCATGTTAGGTGAAGGGTTAAAAAAAACAAAAAACAATGAAGTCCCCATTACACCCATGGCAAAGCGTCTTCGTTTGCGCGCACGGATACATGGCACAATTGTTGATTGCATAATTCACTTGTGAAGTTTTCGTTTTTTATCAAACCCGGAAAACGAGTAAATCACACTTTGGAAAGTAATATATTGTGTTATTTTTGTAAAATATTAACATTCAGAAATAAAATACTAAAACTAAACTAAAGAACGCTGCACGCGGTGCGAAGAGTACCGTGATGATATTATAAATATTTTTTTCCCTTCCAGTGTGCAAGTTGAACACAAGGTGATATCAGCAATTCATGCTGTACTGTAAACCAAAGGGAATCATTAATTACACTAAGACGGCAGTACTTTATCGATTTTTTATACAATTCACAACAACAGTTGTGGTGAAAATCCCTAGCACATCCAGGATTATTGCATGGGTGGAAACTCCCCTTTGTGAGTGTTTCAGTGGTAATCCACTCGCCGTGTGCTGAATTTGTTCTGATGTCAGATTTCACTACCTGTGACAATTTACAACAATCTTTGTTGTTGAAAGTGCGACCACACTCAAAATTAACACAATGCGGTATTTATTTATTTATTTATTTATTTATTTATTTGTTTATTTATTTATTTATTTATTTATTTATTTATTCTGAACAATGTGGATAAATGAAGTAGAATTGGTACACAAAAGTGGTCTGTATTTCTTCCACGGAGTTCCCACGATCAGAAAATGACTTATGGCGTTAATTATTATTCATGTTATGTAACAGTCTACTTGTGGTTGACGTAATAAGATTTTTATAGCGTAAATCATTACATCCGTGTAATAAAAACAACTATTAAAACTAACACTGCTTTTGCAACTTGATAAGGAACGTATGTAAATTTGACTCGTTTGTTCCTGAAAAGGACAACAGCGCAGCAAAGAACCTGGATCATAAATCCCCAGGAAAATAACACTTCATCGATTGTGGCGTAACCCTTTCAGCACGATATCCAAATTTTTATGTATAAATTCAATTCAATTCAGTTTATTGTACTTTTACACCATTACGGCCAAATGTACAGTATAACAAATAACATAGTAATAGTTGACAATAATATAATAATACATCAGAAATACAAGTTATGTCGTTTTGTTTATTGATTGGGTGCTAGAAGCCCATATTTTGGCCTCACTTGAAGGCATTGGTACCACAACTAAAAGTCTCATGTTCTGTGGATATGTTTCAGACTCAGTTGAAACAAGAAAACATTTTGTCCATATGGAGTCGTCCTGTTGCAATCCATTGCCGAGTGTACACAGGGATTCTCCAATAAATTGCAACAAGACAAATCCACGTGAATAAACTCTGGCACTACAATTGGTCTGGCACTCTACCAGTTAAACTGGACTCCTTGTTTGTGCATAAAGAAAAAAATTGGTAGTTCACGAGCAGGCAACGAACTGAATGCCAGATTGGAATGGAAGGTCAGTAATAATTGAATCCCACAGCCCTTTAGGGCTGAGGGATTCAATTATTACGGACCCCCCCCCCCCCAGACCCCCACCACACACCCTCATGCCAATACAAAACAGACGCGTCCATTTCCCTGTCAACAGTAGCGGTTAAGGCGATACAATTCAGGGACAATGTTTAAGGATTAAACTGTTTGGGGTAAACAAAAGGATTCTTCTTTTTCTGTTTTTATTGATTTTTTGCATTTTATTTTTTCCTCCACATCTCGTTATTTTCTATATTCTTGTCATTCATTTTGCCCCGACAGCATCATAAAAGCATATTACTCTTTTTGTGAGAGGGAGTTATGTGCAGGGGCTTAAAGAAGTGGAGGTTGTTAAACTTTGGCAGTTGTCATTCATTTTGCCCCGACAGCATCATAAAAGCATATTACTCTTTTTGTGAGAGGGAATTATGTGCAGGGGCTAAATGAAGTGGAGGTTATTAAACTTTGGCAGCAGAAAAAAATATTTTGTCCCCACCCCATTTCAGTGACAGCGGAAGAATATCCCCCCACCCCCCAACTCTACTTCATTTCACCTTGAGTTGGATCAGGAGTGTGTTTTCCACATAGGTGAAGGCCCATGCTCTTCACTTGGGACAAAATTAACATGGCATGCCAATTGGAGCACCATAACTGTTTATTTTTTAGGTATAAATATAGCAAAATGACCGAAGAATTAACAAGCTGAGAGCACATGAACCAGTTTTCAGTTCAAGCATGAATGTATATAAGGTTTTTTATCGGGCAACATGAGGACGACTCACCCCTACGCCACTTGTTCTGTGGAATCATCAACAGCTCAAAATCTTCTCCCGACCTCGACCTCGAGTTCTAGTTTCCTATTTTCGTCCATTCATTCCGTGTGATCCATTCGTTAAAGCCAAAGTTACACGAGATCTGTCTGGAGTCGCGATCAGTGGAACATTAAATGTTAACCCTTTGAGACTTTAATTATCCTGACGTTCAAACGTCACTGGGAATTCAGTTTCTTCAACGTGTTTCAAAATGCGACGTCAAACGTCGGAAAGTACAAATAACAAGATATTTTCCACATTAGTGATTATCTGGTTCAGGGCTAGTTATATTTGGTGGTCTGAATGTGCTGTTCAATCTTGTTTTATTACAAATTATTGGAGAGTGCCCACAGGCACTCTCCAATAATTTGTAATAAAACAAATTTATATGAACAAAATATTACTTGTGTATGACTGAATATGAAAAATAAGCAAGGAAAGTGTTGCTTTTGTTCTGGTATCCTCACTTTTTGAAAGCTTCTAGCACTCTACCAGTTAAGAAGTCTTGACAGCAGGATTATATTAGTATTTTAAGCTGCGATAACATTTGGCTCGACAGTTGTCACTGAGCACTATTCGAGAGAAAATGGGAACTGAGGTTAAAACTTTAAAAAATCAAAAAATAATAACAAAACAAATGACCACAAATTATCGATGCGCTGTTTGATTTCGTATGTGATAAGACATACAAAAGTATCAACGTGTTGTTTTATTTTGTACGTGATAAGATGTACAAAAGTATCAAAGGGTTAACGTGACTGGATACGCCGAATCACATCCGTTTTTTTTTCAATTCAGTCTATAATTTTTAAATAAAATGCACAAACTCACATAGGTGATTGTTTTTCTTCATTCTTTTTAAACCAATGCCAGCTATTTCCGAGAAAACATTATTACATTTTCTTCCCCAAACTTATTTGTTGGTTGTGACAACTCACAATATCAAACTCGAACTTCATTAAAACTGATATCGGTTTGGGGGCGGGGGTGTTGATTGTTTTTTTGCTGTTCAATGAAAGCTCATTTTTCAAGTTAATGGCATCGCTCGACATGTTTGTCCTGATGATGAAAGATAACCGGGTCGATTGTCTCATACACGCCCACTGAGAAATTCACCACAATTTAATTAATTAATTAATTAATTAATTAATTAATTAATTAATTGATTGATTGATTGATTGATTGATTTATTTATTTATTTATTTATTTATTTATTTATTTTGATTGATTGATTGATTGATTGATTGATTGATTGATTGATTTATTTATTTATTTATTTATTTTATTTATTTTATTTATTTATTTATTTTTCGTTTATCCGAACATAACATGAAGTGACCAGACTGTTATTATGTATATACACCTAGGGTCGTGCGAACCTCAAATTTCGAGACGAATCGAATCTCGAATCGAATAAGGCATCAGATTTCGGATAGAATCGAATCTTACCGCTTATCAAGGTGTGTGTGTGGGG